>KZ452027.1:904449-977126 GCA_002786265.1 Apostasia shenzhenica
ACTGCACTTGAATTCAACGTAATGTAATGAATAGCCGAAAAACCATCACTATTCAACTCAAATTTATTGATATGTCATAAATCAGACTCTTAAAGAGCCTATTCTCTTAAAATTGATCGATATACTTACAAATAGATGTGTAATTATAGCTATTACATTAAAACACAATCAAATATCCCTAATAGATGTCCAAATATAGATTTTTGATTGAAATACATCAATCTAACAAATATTTGATGTGTAATTAGAGTATTATGTTAACAAACTTTCATATAGACAATATCAAAGTTAAATTGCAAATATTCTCTTCGAATACAATAAAAACAAATTGAATACTCACGCAATTGCTTGTATTCAGTTAAGTTAACTTATTATGCAATGAATTGTACTCTAAATGCTTGTACTCCTCTTGAAATTCATTGATATCTGTAAAAACATCACTATTTGACTCAAATTCATTGATATCTCATAAATCAGCCAAAAAAAGTGCATATTCTCTTAAACTTGATCGATATACTGACAAATAGATGTGTAACTATAGGCATTACATTAAAATACAATCAAATATCCCTAATAGATCGCTAAAAATAGATTTTCGATTGAAATACATTAATATAGCAAACATTAGGGATGTAATCAGAGTATTATTCTAAAAAACCATCATATAGACAAGATTAAGATCAAATTGCATATAATCTTTTCAAATATAATAAAAATTAATTGAATACTCGCACAATTGCTTGTATTTGATTAAAATAACTCCCCTTGGAATTCAACGTAATGCAATGAATAGCTAAAAAATATCACTATTTAACTCAAATTCATTGATATATCATAAATCAGTCCCTAAAAATGCCTATTCTCTTAACATTGATCGATATACTGATAAATAGATGTGTAATTATAGGTATTAAATTAAAACGCAATCAAATGTCTCTAATAGATCGCTAAATATCAATTTTCAATTAAAATACGTCAATATAGCAAATATTTGGTGTGTAATCAGAGTATTATATTAAAAAACTTTCATATAGATAAGATTAAAGTCAAATTGCATATATTCTATTCAAATACATTAAAAACTAATTGAATGATCACACAATTGCTTGTATTCAGTTAAAATAACTTATTATGCAATAAATCGTACTCTAAATGCTTGTACTCCACTCGAATTCAACGTAATGGAATGAATAGCTGCAAAAACATCATTATTCAACTCAAATTCATTCATATGTCATAATCAGACCGTAAAAGAGCCTATTCTCTTATAATTGTAGGTATTACATTAAAACGCAATCAAATGTCCCTAATCGATTGCCAAATATTAATTTTCATTTAAAATACGATAATATAGCAAACATTAAGTGTGTAATCAGAGTATTATATTAAAAATCTTCGTATAGACAAGATTAAGGTCAAATTGCATATATTCACTTCAAATACATTAAAAACTAATTGAATACTCACACAACTGCTTTTATTCAGTTAAAATAACTTATTATGTAATGAATCGTACTCTAAATGCTTGTACTCCACTTGAATTCAACGTAATGCAATAGATAGCTGAAAAAACATCACTATTCAACGTAAATTCATTGATATGTCTTAAATCAGATCGTAAAAGAGCCTATTCTCTTAAAATTAATCGATATACTGACAAATAAATGTGTAATTATAGGTATTACATTAAAACACAATCAAATGTCCCTAATAGATCTCCAAATATCAATTTTCGATTAAAATACGTCAATATAGCAAACAATAGGTGTGTAATCAGAGTATTATCTTAAAAAATCTTTATATAGACAAGATTAAAGTCAAATTGCATATATTCTCTTCAAATACATTAAAAACTAATTGAATGATCACACAGTTGCTTGTATTCTGTTAAAATAACTTATTATGCAATGAATCATACTCTAAATGCTTGTACTCCACTTGGATTCAACGTAATGCTGTGAATAGCTGCAAAAAAATCACTGTTCAACTCAAATTCATTGATATGTCATAAATTAGACCCTAAAGGAGCCTATTCTCGTAAACTTAATCGATATACTGACAACAAGTTATGTAATTATAGGTATTATAATAAAACACAATTATATTATTAGATTGCCAAATATCAATTTTTAATTAAAATACGTCAATATGGAAAAACATTAGGTGTGTAATTAGAGTATTATATTAGAAAACCTTCTTATAGGCAAAATTAAAGTCAAATTGCATGTATTCTCCTAAAATACATTAACAACAAATTTAATACTCACACAATTGCTTTTATTCAGAAAACATAATTTATTATGAAATGAATCGTACTCTAAATACTTATACTCCCCTTAAATTCAACGTAATGCAATGATTAGCTGAAAAAACATCACTATTCAACTCAAATTCATTGATATATCATAATTGAGACCCTAAAAGAGCTTATTCTCTTAAAAATGATCGATATACTGATAAATAGATGTGTAATTATAGGTATTACATTAAAACACAATCAAATGTCCCTAATCGATCGCCAAATATCAATTTTCATTTAAAATACGATAATATAGCAAATATTAGGTGTGTAATCAGAGTATTATATTAAAAAATATTCATATAAACAATATTAAGGTCAAATTGCATATATTCTTTTCAAATAAATTAAAAACTAATTGAACACTCACACAATTGCTTTTATTTAGTTAAAATAACTTATTATACAATGAATCGTACTCTAAATGCTTGTACTCCACTTGAATTCAACGTAATGCAATGAATAGTTAAAAAAATATCACAATTCAACTCAAATTCATTGATATGTCTTAAATCAGACCGTAAAAGAGCCTATTCTCTTAAAATTAATCGATATACTGACAAAGAAACGTGTAATTATAGGTATTACATTAAAACTCAATGAAATGTCCCTAATAGATCGCCAAATATCAATTTTCGATTAAAATACGTCAATCTAACAAATATTAGGTGTGTAATTAGAGTATTATGTTAACAAACTTTCATATAGACAATATCAAAGTTAAATTGCAAATATTCTCTTCGAATACAATAAAAATAAATTGAATACTCACGCAATTGCTTGTATTCAGTTAAAATAACTTATTATGTAATGAATTGTACTCTAAATGCTTGTACTCCTCTTGAAATTCATTGATATCTGCTAAACATCACTATTTAACTCAAATTCATTGATATCTCATAAATCAGCCTAAAAAAGTGCATATTATCTTAAAATTGATCGATTTACTGATAAATAGATGTGTAATTATAGGTATTATAATAAAACGCACTCAAATGTCCCTAATAGATCGTCAAATATGAATTTTCGATTAAAATACGTCAACATAACAAACATTATGTGTGTTATCAGAATAGTATATTAAAAAACCTTCATATAGACAAGATTAAAGTCAAATTACATATATTCTCTTCAAATACATTAAAAACTAATTGAATACTCACACAATTGCTTGTATTCAATTTAAATAACTTATTATGCAATGAATCGTACTCTAAATGCTTGTACTTCACTTGAATTCAACGTACTGCAATGAATAGCTGAAAAAACATCACTATTCAACTCATATTCGTTAATATATCATAAATCAGACCCTAAAAGAGCCTATTCTCTTAAAATTGATCGATACACTGATAAATAGATGTGTAATTATACGTATTACATTAAAACGCAATTAAATGTCCATAATAGAACGCCAAATTTCAATTTTAAATTGAAATACATCAATATAGCAAATATTTGGTGTGTAATCAGAGTATTATGTTAAAAAGCCTCCATATAGACAATATTAAAGTCAAATTGCATATATTCTCTTTAAATACAATAAAAATTAATTAAATACTCCGAAAATTATTTGTATTCGGTTAAAATAACTTATAATGCAACGAATCGTACTCTAAATGCTTGTACTCCACTTGAATTCAACATGATAGGTTAAAATAACATATCAATGAATAGCTGCAAAACATCACTATTCAACTCAAATTCATTATTATGTCATAAATCAGACCGTAAAAGAGCCAATTCTCTTAAAATTGATCAATATACTTACAAATAGATGAGTAATTATATGTATTACATTAAAATGCAATCAAATGTCCTTAATAGATCGCCAAATATTCAATTAAAATACGTCAATATAGCAAATATTAGGTATGTAATCAGAGTATTATGTTTTGAAAAACTTTCATATAAATAAAATTAAAGTCAAATTGCATATATTCTCTTCAAATACATTAAAAACTAATTGAATGATCACACAGTTGCTTGTATTCAATTAAAATAACTTATTATGCAATGAATCATACTCTAAATACTTGTACTCCCCTAAAAATTCAACGTAATGCATTGAATAGCTGCAACAACATCACTATTTAACTCAAATTCATTGATATGTCATAAATCAGTCCCAAAAATTGCCTATTCTCTTAACATTGATCGATATACTGACAAATAGATGTGTAATTATAGGTATTAAATTAAAACACAATCAAATGTCCCTAATCGATCGCCAAATATCAATTTTCATTTAAAATACGACAATATAGCAAATATTAGGTGTGTAATCAGAGTATTATATTAAAAAATTTTCATATAGACAAGATTAAGGTCAAATTGCATATATTCACTTCAAATACATTAAAAACTAATTGAATACTCACACAATTGCTTTTTTCAGTTAAAATAACTTATTATGCAATGAATCGTACTCTAAATGCTTGTACTCCACTTGAATTCAATGTAATGAAATGAATAGCTGAAAAAACATCACTATTCAACTCAAATTCATTGCTATGTCTTAAATCAGACCGTAAAAAAGCCTATTTTCTTAAAATTAATCGATATACTGACAAATAAACATGTAATTATAGGTATTACATTAAAACACAATCAAATATTCGTAATAGATCTCCAAATATTAATTTTCGATTAAAATACATCAATCTAACAAATATTAGGTGTGTAATCACAGTATTATTTTTTGAAAATCTTTCATATAGATAAGATTAAAGTCAAATTGCATATATTCTCTTCAAATACATTAAAAACTAATTGAATGATCACACAGCTGCTTGTATTCAGTTAAAATAACTTATTATGCAATGAATCGTACTCTAAATGCTTGTACTCCCCTTGAAATTCAAAGTAATGATTGAATAGCTGCAAAAATATTATTATTTAACTCAAATTCATTGATATGTCATAAATCAGTCTCAAAAATTGTCTATTCTCTTAATATTGATCGATATACTGACAAATAGATGTGTAATTATATGTATTACATTAAAACGCAATCAAATATGCAAAATTAAAAAACCTTTATATAGGAAAAATTAAAGTCAAATTGCATATATTCTCTTCAAATAAATTAAAAACTAATTGAATACTCTCACAATTACTTGTATTCAGTTAAAATAACTTATTATGCAATGAATCGTACTCAAAATGATTGTACTCGATTTGAATTCAACGTAATGCAATGAATAGCTGAAAAAACATCACTATTCAACTCAAATTCATTGATATATCATAAATCGACCCTAAAAGAGTATTCTCGTAAAATTAATCAATATACTGACAAATAAATGTGTAATTATAGGTATTACTTTAAAACGCAATCAAATGTCCCTAATAGATCGCCAAATATCAATTTTCAATTAAAATATATTAATATAGCAAATATTAGGTGTGTAATCAGAGTATTATGTTAAAAAACTTTCATATAGAAAAGATTAAAGTCAAATTTTATATATTTTCTTCAAATATATTAAAAACTAATTGAATGATTACATAGTTGCTTGTATTTAGTTAAAATAACTTATTATACAATGAATCGTACTCTAAATGCTTGTACTCCTCTTGAAATTCAAAGTAATGCATTGAATAGTTGCAAAAATATCACTATTTAACTCAAATTCATTGATATGTCATAAATCAGTCCTAAAAATTGCCTATTCTCTTAACATTGACTTATACTAACAAATAGATGTGTAATTATAGGTATTACATTAAAACGCAATCAAATATCCCGAATAGATCGCCAAATATTGATTGTATACAATAGATCGCCAAATATTGATTGTATACAATAGATCGCCAAATATAGATCCCCAAATATTGATTGTATAGATCGCCAAGTTAAATAGATTGCCAAATATCGAATACAATAAAAACTAATTGAATACTCACACAATTACTTGTATTCAATTAAAATAATTTATTATGCAATAAATCATACTCTAAATACTTGTACTCCCTTTGAAATTTAATGTAATGCAATGAATAGTTGTAAAAATATTTCTATTTAATTTAAATTCATTGATATATTATAAATCAGTCCTAAAAAATACCTGTTTTTTTAAAATTAATTGATATATTAACAAATAAATGTGTAATTATAAGTATAACTTAAAATGCGATTGAATACTCGCACAATTGTATTCAAATTAACTTCTCTCTCTAGGCGGGAGCGTCTCTCTCTAGAAATCGTAGAGATTTTGCAGTTTGCCCTTCACAGACGGCGAAATCGCCGGCTATTCTCCGGATTCGTTGTCTGTGGGAGGCTTGATCGCTGAATCTTCATCGGCGGTTTCCTTTTGAGTGAGGTGGGAGATCGGCTCTTCTTCTTCTTTCTTCCTTCGGTTGGGGTGACGGATTCACCGCAAGATCTGCTCGATTTGTGAGAATCCTTTGCCCTTAATTCTTCTTAGAAGACAATTGGAAGGGGTTAGATCGTCGGTTTCTTGCTTTTCGTCTTTTGTGAGATCTCGCTCCTGGGATTTCGTGGAGACCGGATTGCTCCTGGATGTTTGCCGGTTACGGCTTAATTACTGGTCTTCTTTAGCGGTTTTCTCCTTCTATCGCTGACTGAGGGAGGCTGGAACGCTTGCTTGCGGGAAGACGGTGCAAGCAAGGAGGCACTACGATTACAACGGGTTGGCGGGGGATCTTATTTCATTGTCAGACGACGAGATTGGCGGTTTCGAAGGTACGTTTCTCCTTTGCTTGGGGGGTTGGTGCCTTGCTGGAGTTCTTCTCCTGGAGTTGGAGGTGGGATTCTTTTTTCCTCCTTTCGCCGATTTTGGATTGGCGGCAAGTTTTGAAGGTTCTTTTCTGGCTGTATTTGCTGTGAGTGGGTTTTTTCCCCTCTTTTCTTCTTTACTTCATCTTTTCTGCCTTTATTCTGCTTTGGCTGTGTATTTCTTATTCTGTGCTCTGCTGTTTTTCGCTCTGTTCTGCGGTATTCACCATCCTTTTGACGGTTTGCCCCTTTGGCCTTTATTTTTTGTGACTTGTTTTACTGCTGGGCTGTTATTTGGTTGTGATGGGGGATAAAGATCAGCTTAAATCTTTTTCTGATATTGTTAAAAATTGTGCTGTTGCCCCTGTTTTAATTACAGTGGATAAAAAACCATACATGAATAAAGATGCTATTAGCTTTTCCTATACTAAGGATGAGTTATCTTTGGTTGGTAAGTTTGTTTATGGCAGACCTGATCTCTCAGATATCAGAAGGTTTTTTATTTCTTTAAATTTGAAAGGTGGATGCAGTTTTGGTCTAATGGATAACAGGCACCTTTTCATTAATTTTTGTGATCCAGGGGATTTTCATAGACTTTGGGAAAACAATTGTATTATGTTGAGAAGTGTCCTATGAAATTATCCAAGTGGTACCCTGGTTTTAGAGTTGAGAAGGAATCTTCTATTTGCCTGGTTTGGATTAATTTTCCTAGGATTCCGGTGGAGTTTAGAGGTGAAGTTATGAATTGGGCTTCGGTTTACGGTAAGCCTGTTAAGATGGATGAGGCTACTGTTAAATTTTTCTGCCCCAAAGAAATCTAGAGAGAGAATGGATATGTAATAGATATGTAATAGATCTTGTTTTATATATAATTTATGTAGGTAAATACAACGAAACTATTGATGAAAATTTTCATCAACAATATCCAACAGTTAAAGAAAAAATTAAGAGAAAATGAAGAACACAGATCATACACAAATTTTGCATGAAAACTTGAAAGAAGCGGAAAACTATGAAGCCAATATTTGATGGTGGTTTGAAGTCCAATTTGTGTTTGCTTGGTTATAAGAAAGAGACAACAGTTAATTATAGAAAGAAAAGTTACTTTAGCCACAAAGAGAGAAAGTTCCAGTGTGATTCCTTTTTTGCAGTTCTAAATTGAGTCACATAACTGGCCTCAAGCTTATTTAGCGAAGAACCTTTAGTTGGTAGAAATTATAGAAGAGGCAAATTCCAACCCTTTGCCAGTCTTTTTTCTTCCTTTTATAGCTTGAGCAAGAGGGATAGGGTAAACTTTTCATTGCACACCATCATCCCTTAGGATATCTCCATATCTGAATGCAGCTTTTCAGCATTTGAGCAGTGATGCTAGATCTTTTGTTTGTATTTGTGCAGCTAGTTTCTATGTAGATATCTAAGATATTGTGCTAGAGAATTTGTTGGAGTCTTATTTTTACTCATTCTTCGTCTAATTAGTAACATGAAATTAGCATTTGGGTTGCCTATTCTACGACTCACTTTGAGAGGTCATCCCTTACAGTACCATGGCATTCCAATGACTATTAACTTTTGGATACTTAATCAAAAAGGAGAAAGTCAAGTTAACGATCAATAGAAAATCATATTGTAAGGTATGGCTTCTTGAAGTGTCACCAAATTGGTGACCCGAACACCTCTATTAATGGGAGATATCCCAAGTTAGAAAATACAACATAACTACAAACACAAGGCATAACATTACCGCTCAAATTATTAAAAGTTACTTCAGAACAAAGATGTTCTAGCAGCATGTGGTCATGAGAAGATCACTCTTTCCGACCCCTATCTCGAGGTATAAACAAGAGCAAGAAAAACTAGCTAAATGTTATGATCTGCATCGATCCTCTACAGTTTATACCAACTAAAGGCTCTTTTCCAAGTAAGTTCCCCACCCCCCTAAGTTAGATCTTACCCACATAAGAAGATCTAGAAAGAAAAAGACCAAAAATAGCATAGTTAGAAACTATAAGAAGTGATCTTACATATTTAGAGCTAAATGAAAGTTTATTATTTCATAGAGTGCAATAAAAATAAAGAATTCATATAGTCAACCCCACTTATTTGAATAAAAGCTTGATTTGTTATTATTATTGTTGTACTCACATGGAACTCACTTAGACTATTCTAAACCCTGCAAATTGAACAGTAGATCAAGGGCACACATCAGATTGACGTCTAATCTTCTCAAATCAAAGTCCCACCGTAGATTAAACCTCACTTCACTTTAGGTCAAGGCCCCAACACTTCAGATGTGGACTTAGAGGTGGCAATATATATGACCTGACCCGTGAACCCGACCCAAACCCGACCCAAACCCGACCCAAACCCGACCCAAACCTGACCCGCAAATTTTCGATATGGGTCATGAATTTTGACCCATTTATTAAACGGGTCGGGTTCGGGTTGGGCATAATCGGATCGGGTAGGATTCGGGTTGGACATTTTTAAAAAATACTCTATAAACGGGTCAGGTTGACCCACCAAACCGACCCATTTATTAATCGGGTCGGGTTCGGGTCATAGATTTTGACCCATTTAATAAATGGGTTAGGTTCGGGTTGAGGCTATTCGGGTCGGGTCGAGTCGGATTCGGGTTCGACCCAAACTCGACCAACCGACCCATTTTGCCACCCCTTTGTGGACCATTTTACACTTTGAAGCTATTCCAACCTCATGTCATAAGCTGTAGTATACTTACACATGCAGTCAATCCGTTAGAAGTTAAAGGGTAAATAGCATTTGGGTCCCTCTAGTTTACTTGTATGAGCAAATAGGTCCCTCGAACATTCAAATGTAGTAAACTGGTCCTCCAGTTTGATGAAATATGCAAGTAGATTCTTGGGCCGTAACAAACATTAGAAATCACCCTCTCTCTCCTCCCTGCATCTCTCTCTCCTCCTGATCGCTGCGCACCTCTCTCTCTCCTCCCGATCCCCGCGCACGGGCGACGACCGCGCGACCCGTCGGCAACCGCATGGGCGATGACTGCGCGACCCGCCGGCTGCCGTGCCGGCGTTGCGTGGCCGCTGGTGGGTCGCACGGGTTCGGTTGCCCCGGCGTCGTCCGTGCGCGGGGTTCGGGAGGAGAGAGAGAGGTGCCTCCCTCTCTCCTCCCAATCCCTGCGCACGAGCGACGCCAATAGCCGCATGGCCGTCGGTGGGTCGCACACGCCGCGCAGCTGCCGGGTTCTGGCGGCGTCGCCCGTACGCGACGATTGGGAGGAGAAAGAGAGATACGGGGAAGAGAGATGGTGATTTCTAATGTCTGTCACGGCTCAAGGACCTATGTGCATATTTCATCAAACTAGAGGACTAGTTTGCTACATTTGAATGTTCGAGGGACCTATTTGGCTATATGAGTAAACTAGAGGGACCCAGATGCTATTTACCCTAAGTTAAAAGGGCACATCAGCAAGTCCAACCCTCTTCAGCTAGTGACCAACTTAAAAATAATAATTATTGTATTAATTTATGATCTGTTCCGTAGGTATTAGAATTGGGGGATTTACATACAGAACACTAAATTCATCACAAATTACGCATTTCACCATTTTTTAGTAAATATTATACATATCACACTTTATTTATGGATTTTACATTTCTATTGTAACAATAGAAATGTAAAAAAAGTGTGATATGTGTAATATTTACTAAAAGATGATGAAATGCATAATTTGTGAAGAATTTAGTTGTAATTCCATTAGAATTTTATTCATTATAACTTGTAATTCCACCCGCTAATGATGATCGCTAAGTATATATAGTGCTGCACTCTCAACTATCATTACAACTGACTTTACTTATGGGTGGGAGGAGAGTGTGTTTAGAACTAAATTTCACTTCTAGGCAACCTTTCTTCTTCATAGAAACCCAAATGATTGTCTTCTCCTCATACTTTGTTGTAATCCCGCCTCTGTAAATGCTTTCGACTAACTTTTTTTTTGACGTAATAGAACTTCACCTCAGCTCATCTGGTCGATGTATAAGGAGAGGATCTCTTTAAGCCACTTGAACTTTTTCTCTATTTATTTACTTTCATTACATTTCTTCTTTTATTACTTCATTGCTAGTTTGCTATTCTTTCCCTCATCTCCTAATAGGGCGCAAGCTAATTTAAAGAAAAAAAAGGAGTTTTTACTCGTATGACACAAAAAACTTTAATATTTACACACCCTAGGTCCTGTTTGGCGTGAGGACCAAAGCAAGACTAAAGTGATACTAATTTAAAAAACAAGAATAATAATAATAAATAAAAAATTTTAATCATTTTACACAAATTCTAATATAAAAAAAATATTATTTTACTTCACATACTCAATAATTTCTAATAAAAATATATACCTTATTTCACATCCTAGACCAAAATATTTGAATCGAGTATTTTGGTCTAGGATATAAAATAAAATTATTTTTTTATTAAAAATTATTGAGTATGTGAAGTAAAATAATATATTTTTTTACATTAGAATTTGTGTAGAATGATTAAAATTTTTTATTTATTATTATTATTGTTGTTTTTTAAATTAGTATCATTTTGGTCCTGATTTAGTCCTCACGCCAAACAGGGCCTAAAGTTAAATATTACATGACACACACTTATTTATTTTAATTTTACAACCAACACACCCTAGTTAAAAAATCCTTACATTTTATTTAAGTAAACCATACTTAAGTCATGTTTTAATTTAAATAAGGTTCATAGGAATAAAATCTAACCCCTTTTGTATCTTAAATTAAATCTAATCGTTAAGATGAGCATTTAACGATTAGATTTAAAATATTCTACATAAATAATAGATTTAAATAGTTTTTAACATGTAAAATTTAAGTTAAGGTGCACTGAGAGTTAGATTTTATTCCTATGAACCTTATTTAAATTAAAACATAACTTAAGTATGGTTTACTTAAATAAAATGTAAGAATTTTTTAACTAGGATGTAATATTTAACTTTAGGGTGTCTAATAAGTAAATATTGAAGTTTTTTGTGTCGGGTAAAAATCTCAAAAAAAAAATAACTTTCTCCTAATACCATTGATCTTCGGGACTCCATATTTCTCTATCAACACTTTTGATCCCCTTACACAGGACTCAGATGAAAGGTGGTCAAGGTAGGGATCATTAACAAACATTCAAATAAGGCTACACTATGCATTTGATTACTTTCAATGTCATCCTGGCTAAGTCAAAATATAATATTATGCATTTGATTACTTTGACATGAAATACCTTAAGCAAGGTTTTCAAAACCGGACCGGACCGGGCGGTTCGACCGGTTCAACCGGGAACCGGCCCAAGGTCCAGTCTGGTTCAACATTAGAATCGAAATCAGCTAAAAACCGGGTTGGACAGGTAAAAACCGGGTTGAACCGGTAAAAATCGGTCCAACCGCCAAACCGAACAAACCGGTCAAACCGGAATTATTATTTGAGTTTCTTATTTTATTTTTATACATTGATATTTGAGCATTAATATTTTAATATTAATATTATATTTTGAATAATATTTTTTTATATAATAGATTTTTAACTGATTTATTAATTTTTTTCATAAATTTATTTCGAATTGTTATAAAAGAGAGTATTTTAAATGACAAATTGACAAAAAAATTAATTGTTTTCATTTTGTTTTGTTTTTTTAATTTTTTATATATTTTTTGTGGTAGTAAATTTTTTAAATTAGTTGTATTATTTTTTTTCAAAATATTTTTTATCATATTTTAAAAATTAGCCTCGCATTTAGAAAATTTATATTTAATTATGATGTAATTATTAAGTCATCCGGTTGAACCGTGGTTCAACCGGTTGAACTGATAAAACCATGAACCGGTCGATTGACCGGTTCGATCTTCGGTCCGGTTCTGAAAACCTTGACCTTAAGTTATCGAAACTACATAAAATTTTAGACTTGAAGACACGAGCATCACTCGCCTTTATCATATTACTCATGTAAATAGAAACATTAAAAGTGTAGCTGACTACTTTTATCACTTAGTAATATTAAGTGATTTTAATTAGAAAAAAAGGGGAATACTCCTCCCTTTTATTTTTGTAATTACCTTAAAGAAGATGCGGCTTAATTAATACACTTTTTATACTTTTTATGAGTTAATCTATGGCTTAGGCCACAATTTCAAAATAAACTAACTTGAGACAAAAAACTATGGAAGTTCAAATAGAGTATAAATCAAATACATCTCTAAATTTTTTTTTACTGATTTCTAATTTTGCTAATTTCTTTTTTAAGTTGTAGTATCACTACAAATTCTTAATATCAAACTCAAATTTATATACATATACATAAATACACATTTTCTATTTTTATGGTGAATAAAAATTTCAATTCACCAATTAAAAAGCAGAAAAAAAAAACTACTCACCTCATCATCTCCATATCCATGTTCCCTCTAATACAATAATATTGATCAGAAGGCTGATCATCACCACTCATCAGCTTCTCCTTCTCCCCCTTCCCCTCCAATCTCTCCGGCTTCACAACTTCCTTCTGCACCGCCGGCCTCCTGGTAACAATCCCGGCCAGCAGCATCTCCACCACCTCCCTCATCGCCGGTCGCCTCTCCGGGCACCCCTCCGTACACCTCACTGCGGTTATCACCACGCTCCGCAGCTGCGCCAGGTCGACCCGGCCGCTCAGGCGCGGGTCGGCGAGCTGGTCCCACCGCCCGCGCTCGACGAGCGGCATCGCCCAGTGGAGGATCTCGCGCGTCTGGCCGGCGATCTTCTCGAGGGGGCGGCGGCCGGAGACCAGTTCGAGGAGGAGGATGCCGAAGCTGTAGACGTCGCAGCCGCTGGAGACCCTGCCCCACATGGCGTACTCCGGCGCCAGGTAGCCGAACGTGCCCTTCACGCGTGTGGTGAAGTGGCTGACGCCGTCCGGCACGAGCTTGGCGAAGCCGAAGTCGGCGACCTTCGGCCGGAATTTGGCGTCGAGAAGGATGTTGCTGGCCTTGATGTCCCGGTGGATAATGCGGGGGCTGATCTCGTGGTGCAGGTATCTGTTTAATTTTGCATTAATTGAAATATTTCATTAAAATTTAAAAAAAATGAGAATGTCTGTACATATTTTAACTATAAAAATTATTTTTATTTCACATTTAATACAAATATAAATATTAAAATTAAAAATATTTCACATTTTATACACTTTCTAATAAAAAAATAAATTTCTCTTTCATTAAATTTAAAAAATAAAATAATTTTTTTTTCGTATCTAAAAAAAAAAGCTCCAACTAAATAAAGTCATTGCTTAACAAGCTTCAAGCTAAAATCATGAGGATTAAAATCATGAGGATTGAACAGATTAAAAAAAAAAAAAGTAATTAGCACAACTTTTAGGTTGAATGAAGTCTAGTAGCCTAAAATGGTAATTTTATTAGTTTATAAATTTTTATTTTTCCAATGAATTTAATTTTGATACATTTTATCTTACTAGCTCATTATGTTATTTTATCTTATGAAGTATCTGTCATTTTTTTTAATAGATGAGAAAAATAAATGTTTTTTTTTAATATAAAATAAATGGTTGAACAAGTAATAATTAGATAATTATAAAGCTATTTTCAATTAGAGAATACATATTTTTATTATATTCAAAATCTCATGTGCTTGCAAATTAGTGCATCCTCACCTTTTGTTTTTTTAATGAAAATCTTACCTTTTCATATCTTCTGTTATTTTTGCCTTGTGGACAGGCTAATACCAACAAATATACAATAAAAAAAATATCAACAAATATTTTACTCGATTAAAATTTGACGCCTTTTCATGTGACGAAGTGTGCGCATAGAGGCCCATCTTCGAGTGGAAGTGGTATGATATCGTTTTCCTTTTATTCCTTTATATAGCAGTAAATTTTTACGACATAAAAGGCAGCGTACGTATATGGCCAAACATTTCTTTTCGTATCACAAAATGCTACATAAGGACATGTAAAAAGTTATTGTTACTCCAACAAGCATTTTCAGAAAATCTTGAGATCTTCGACTTGAACATGTTGTGAATATTTTATTTTCCTTTTTTTTTAAAGATTACTTATGTACAGCGCGATGTTAGTAGTGCGATTAATTTTTAGGCACATTAAACGACGTTAGGCGATATTTTTTATTAGGTGAGAAGTAGGACTCTTCATTGATTTCTGTAATATCTTAAAAAAATTTTTTGGTTGATTATTGCATATTTTGTATATTATTTTAACTTAATTTTAGCATCTCGTGATCCAAATATATAGCTATAATTCGCTTTATTTTTAAGAGACTGCATGACTTGAGTACTTTCTAAGAGATTATTCATCTTAATACTACTTTAATCCAAGCATCTTTAAACTATGAAATTTTTCATTATTAGCGTCATGATTTTGTCTCGAAAGGTGTCTCTACTACATAGAATTAGCTCTAAATTTCAATTATTATTCTGTGTTTTTTTTGGCCTTAAGGCCTCATTTAATTGAGTAAAAGTTTAGCTATAGATACAAAAATTATGATTAAGGATCATATTTTATTTAAAAAATTTTAAAATTTATTTTCTATCTAATATTACATAAACTTGAGCATTAGGCCATCATTTTATTTTACATTCAATAAAATTTTTAATATGATTAATACACTTTATTTCATATTATATATATAAATATATATTTAAAAAAATCATAATTTTTTTTTTAATTTTTTTTTCTGAACCAAACAGAGCATAAAATTTCTGATTTAATTCAGCCAAATTAAGGAGGAAATTAAAACACTTACGAGATGCCGGCGGCGGATTCCAGCGCTATGCGCATGCGGCGGCGCCAGTCGAGGGGCCGGTGATCTGCGCCGGAGAAGCGGCTGTGGAGGTGGCAGAGGAGGCTTCGGTTGGGCATGTATTCGTAGACGATGAGCCGCTCGGCGCCGCTGGCGTGGTACCCCCGGAGCCCCAGCAGGTTCTTGTGCCTCACTCTCCCCAGCACCTCCACCTCCACCGCGAACTCCATCTCCGCCTTCTCCGTCATCAGCTTCAGCCTCTTCACCGCTATCTGCAACACCCCCGATCATGTCGATCCCTCTCCATCACGTTCGTATTCATCACAATTAACAATTTTGTAGACAAATCATCGTCGCCCGGCGATTTATAAATTTTACCTCCCCTCCGCCGGCGGTGCGGCCCCAGTAGACGGTGCCGAAACCGCCCTCGCCGAGCTTGTTCTTGATGTGGAAGTTGTTTGTGGCGCGGAGGAGCTCCTTGAGGGTGAAGATCTCCCATGGGTACTGCTCCGCCGGGATGCTGGTGGTGGATGATCTCGATCTATATCGGATTAATCATAAATTTGGCATCGATTTATTCAGATTAAACGTTGATTTTTCTCAAAAAAATGTGGCCTTTTTTCTTTTGATTAAAAAAATTGTGATCTTACGGGCATGGAGAACTGTCTTCATGTTCTTTTCTGGATACGCAGCAGTACTTGTCGATCTTCATCTTCTGAGGAGGAGCAGGAGGAGGAGGAGGAGGAGGTGAAATTTTGGCGGCCACTGGGCGGCTTCGGTGATCATGGAGAAGAGAAGGTGATAAAGACGAGGGTTTGGGGATTTAAAAAAAGGGAAATTACATTTGGGTCTATGAACTTTTTCTGCACTTCATTCAAAGTCACACACCTGTATCATATTTTCAGAATCTTTATTTGTTGAATCAACTAATTAATTTTAGTTAGATTAAAATTAAAGTTAATTTGCTATTAAAAAAAATTAAAGTTAATTTTGATTAGATTTTTTTTTCTTATTTTAAAATTTATGTTTGACTCAAAAGTCAAATATTTTAAAATAGATATTAAAGTTAACTTGAGGAAATTAACAAATACCTTTGAAATTTATTTACACACATATATATATTGGAAAATTATCATTCCAAATCATATATTATTATTTTTGAATATAACAAGATTGAACTTTAATAATATTAGACTCTTATTAATAAAATTGTAGTCACAATAGTTTGATCATATTTATGTAATTTAAGATTATCATGGTATTTAATTAATTATGTTTATAGAGATTAAAAATGATGATATATTTTACAATAATAATAATAATAATAATAAATTAAGCCTTTATCCTACTAAGTAGGATCAGTTTTATGAATCATTTATTTTCATTGTACTCTATCAAATAATCAATAAAATTTTATATTATTTTTTATATTTTTTTATCATTTTTTTGACTTTCTTCTTTATTTGTTTATATGCACAATATATAATTTTACATATAATCTATATCTATCTTTAAATTGACGATTGAATAAATCTTTAAAAAATGTTTTAATCTGTGGAAAAAGGTAAATGAATAAAACAAGCTTCCCATTCTTAAATATTAAAATCACTTAATTACTATGAAAATATAATTATGGGTACATTTGTAATAGTGGAAGGAATCATGAAATATCAATTGTTGAAAACTTTAAATTTATTTGCTTTATTTAATTGTTTATTATATTAGAAATAGTTTATTAAAATACAATTGAAGGAGTTTTCTGTTTTTGCCTTTTTGGATTACTAGAGAAATAATTAAAAGCCAAATTTGTTGGCTTGCATCTCACTTTATTAATAAGAAGAAAATAATCCCACAAACTCAATATACCTTATTAAAATATCCATTTTATTTTGACCTATATTCTATAAACAATATTGGAATAACATATTGATAAAAATACCTTGATTTATTTAGTGTAATAATTTTTTTTATTCGCCTTTATAAATTGGCATGTGTTTAACGTAATGTAAATAATACTGCTGATTTCTTAACTCACTTAGCTGGCTAGCTAACTATATTAGGCGATTTTTACTTGAAGAAGAGTATATTTTTTTATTGATTTTTGTAATATTCTTAGGAAGATATTAGTTGGCTTTTATTTTTATAATATTTTATTGAGATAATTACCTACATGTCACACCATTTAATTTTATTTATGTCTTATTCATCCATTCTTAATTAATTACATTATGTACACTCAAAACATTATAAACTCTTAAATACACACACTTAAGTTAAATCTTAATCAAAATCTATTTGAAAAAAAAAATTTATTAGTAAATCATTAAAATTATATTTTTACTCTTAATGGTACATATTTTTTTCTTCCTCAATACCACACTAAAGTGCTGATTTGTCCTAAAATCAATTCACGTCGTGAATGTCTCATTCCTTTGCCACCACCTAAACATAGGTTTTAGGATTTTCATTCAAAATATTTTTTAATATCCTTAAAATAATATGATGAACGGCTCAAATTTTTTGTAATCTAATTATAGTTAGGTTATTGAAAATTTATGATTACTCATTATAATAGAAATAAGTTAAAATATGTGTATGTAAGATTTTATAATATTTTGAGTGTGTATAATGTAATTAACTAAGAATTGATGGGTAAGACATAAATAAAATTAAATGGTGTGGCATGTAGGTAATTATTCCTATTTTATTTTAGTGTAATGCTACAGTTATTTTATCTTTTAAGAATAGTACTTTATAAAAACTCTCAATTTAAAAAAAAAAAATCATGAAAAAAATTGAAAAACTTCAATATCAACAATTGAGGGATTCCAAAGAGAGAACAAATACGAAGATGATTCAAATATCCGAGGGATGCCAAAGAGAGATTGCACATCTAGCTACCATGAAAAAAAATAAATGTAGACATTTTTGAGCAAAATGATTCAAACATATGTACCTATGTGTAGAGGGTGACAATGATCTAAGTTCAAGTAGATCTAGACACAACTCCAGCTTGGCTCGTCTCAATTCGATTTAAGTGTGACTGGCTTTAATTGACTTTGAGCTGGCTCGAGCCTTGATCGTGCTAACTTAACTCAAGCTAACTCAAGCACTCCAATGAAATGAAATTTTTTTAAAAGAAAACTTCAAAAATAAGTTACATTTATAAGGATTTAAAATTTGATCAACCTAATAGATGTCATGACAATAAAATATACATTTATACAAGTAATAAATATGCTAACGTAAGAAATTTGAGTCGAGAGAATTAGCAATATACAAAATTTCTTGTAAAAATAGTTAGTATCGAAAAGAACTAAAAATCATCCACATCAGAATATAAGTACTGAAGAGTTGTGAAAAAATTTTCACTATCAGTCTTTTATTCATCGATTAGAAGGCAACAATATTCTAATTGAATATAACGAGTCAATCGGCCCTTACCTGAATTCCATTGGAACACTAGTAGCTCTGATGTCAAGTAACTTCGTATCCAATGTTTGCATTTGCTAATCTCATTGAAATTAATATTTGAAAATCTTAAAGTAAACTCGAGTAGCTATCAAAGAGTATGATATTTATATTATATTCGATAGTAATAGTAAATATAAAAATTTAAATTGTAATACGTACAACTGTGATATAACGTAAAATTTATACGTAAATAGAATATTTAACGAAGCCGCAAATTTGATTAATTTAAACTCGAGTTTAACTCATTTTAAAAAGGGGTTTGAAGAGGCGAGGAAAATCAGCTAATTGCTAAGTGCACCCAAAGAGTTCACACCGCGTAGAGCCCCCCATCAGCCTCTTCCACGCTAAGTAGACCAAGTGGAGATATGGCACAGCAGGGCATCAGTGTTTTTTCTATTTATTTTTGAGGACAGAAAACACTGGATAAAACCTCATTATCATTAGGCACCTAAAGGTAATTAGGACCTGAAAACAGGAGGGTTTAGGGTTTCTCATAGATGCTTGTGCCAATCTCCTAGCAGAACCCCAAAAAGTAACTGAAATTGAAAGAAGTGCAAGATAAGCTAGAAGAAAACTATAGTGTTCTGCGATGTGGGATTAAAAATGTAGTTGATTTTGAGCAACTCATCCGCAGCTCAAAATCATAAGTTCCAATTTTGAATAGATTTAATATATATAAATAATTTGATTTTCTGCTCCAATAATAATATTATCAAATTTTTTGTGCATTTATCAGTTAATATAAACATAAATTGCCCTCAAAACAATTTATATAGGGAACTTAAGGCAGATGAACTCATTTTCGAACCTTATTTGAACTTCACTCAAAATTGAGTAATAATTCGGGCTCGAGTTTCACTTTTTAATTATTTGAATTTTTTCAAAACAGCTAATTAAATAAATATAAAATATAAATTAATATGTGAGAATATTATTGGACTGGAAAAGTTCTTCAATTTGTTGGACAAAAGTATTACTTGATAATTTTATTTACTTAATAATGCAGTTATATATTAGGTAGCACTTTTAGAAAATGAATTCGAATTTTTTTGAGCTTTTTTTCACACGCACACGGAAATCATTTCGAGTCAAGCTTGAGATAAGCTACACGAGTAAATTACAAATTTTGAGCTAACGCAAACTCACTTGATGATACTGAGATGTGTTGCCTGGTTGGCCATCCACTTCGGTTGGAGCTGGTTCAAACATGATCTAATATGGAACCAAATAGGTTAGACCGGTTTTGCAGTATTGAACTAGAATGGACCTTTTTCATTGAAAAGGAGATCAAAATTCGGTCCAAATTTGATTCATAAATAAAAATAATTGAAAATAAATGACGGCAAACTAATCAGCTTAGAATCGATAAGAACTAAATCGAACCTATTCTCAACTGACTGGTAGAAAATTGAAGGAAATGATATGAAACTGTTCTAATTTAGTTTGGTGCTCACCATATATTCATGCTTGTTATATTCATACATAAGTTTTTTTTTTTTGATAACTATACATAAGTTAATATAACATATTTTAATTTTAGAGAAAATTACATATTCACTCATAAATAATAATAATTTATTTATTTAATATTAAAATTAAATATTTACATAAATCACTTTATGCTCTAAATATATAATTACAACTTGCATCTCCTCCTTCAAGTTGGGAGAAATCTATTTTTTTGTATATTTTTTAGAAAGAGGAATATATATTTAGCTATTAATGAATATAAATATATACAGTTTATAATTATGCATTTAAAGTATGAATTAACATCTGCAAAAATATCAAATATTGAGAGTTAAATAAGTAAATAAAAAGTTCTTTTTATGGGCGATTTAATTCTCCCGAAGTCGCAACTTTTTTTTTGTTTAAATATATTCACCTGTAATTTAACTTGAATAACTAAAATTTCATCTCAAATTTTCTTTTATGTATAATCACAAGATCTAACAAAATTTATGAACCAACCTCAAAGATTGTGTCAAAAAAGTATTTAGGACCTAAATGTAATAAATTCAAACATTTTAGAATCAATGTGCAACTAGGCCTAACTACAAAGGATTCACTCATCAAAATCAATATCAAGTGTTTGGACATTTTTCATCTAAAAGAATTTTTTTTAAAAAAATATATATGATTTTTTTAATGTATATCATATGAAATAAAATTAGTTAATCATATTAATAATTATATGAAATATGAGATAAAATTAATTGATTTATTAAGAATTATATTAGATAGAATAAAAATTAATTGTTTAATATTATAGTTTTTCGTAAAATAATAATTAATTAATTGTAAATTAATTTTTTTTATTAAATTATGCAGTTATTAAAATTAAAAATTTAAATTATAAGTGATTAATTTATTAATTCATTATTAATTTTAATTTATTTTTAATTAAAGCATGTTTTTGAAAAGAAAAAATATCTGGACGCCGGAGTGTTTGCTCTGTTCTCCTCGGCGAGGGGATAAACGGAGATGGCGGTGAGGTACGGCATCGTCGGCGTCGGAATGATGGGGAGGGAGCACATGGTGAATCTCTCCCACCTACGCGGCGAAGGCGCCGTTCTCACGGCCATCGCCGATCCTCACCTTCATTCCGTCGAGCTGGCCCTCGACCTTGGCCTCTCCTTGAATCTGCCTTCCATCGAGGTATTACCCTGATTTGCCTTTGAAATCGGGAAGATTTTTAGGTTTTTCGAGATTTGTAATGGTGATTTCGAGCGTTATGGGATCTTGTTTAGGTGTTTTCAGGACATCGAGAGCTGCTTGACAGCGGGCTCTGTGATGTCGTGGTTGTTTCATCTCCAAACATGACGCATTTTGAAATCCTTATGGATATTATCAAGCATCCAAGGCCCCATCATGTTCTAGTTGAGAAGCCCTTGTGCACTACTGTTCAGGATTGTAGAAAGGTGATTTTTGATATATGATTTGGAGTTCCTTTACTCAAATTCATGTTACTGGATACTCAATTTTACCATTTTTTTCTTGATAACTAGGTTGTTTGCGGTCATTATAGCCTTAACTGTTTGAGTGCTCAGTGCGGATATTTCATTAAAGCCTTGTTAAATTACATCAAAAACTGTTTGGGCATTCGTAAGATTGTATTGAGATTTTAGTTAGAATGATACAATTCTATACAGTGGAACCTTGGTTATGTTTGCCATAGTTATTTTAGTCAAGCACTTAAAGTAGTCGACTGTTTGGGTGTGCCTGTAATAACCGTGATTTTTTAAATTTAGTTTTATTGATCAGCTATCAAACATGTTATGTAAACATTTTACAAATGTGCATGTAGGTGATGTATGATGTTAAGCGAGAGGCCAGGTTGTACAATAGGTATCGACGAATGTTATATGGCTCGCTACAGTAATTGAGATATAATGATTATATTTGCTGCGGTATCTCCAAGGCACTGGTGAAATTCCATCCAAGATGAATAACATGCTTGTCAAACAAACCATGGGGTTTCCCTTCTACTAAATTTGACCACAAAACATAAGAGCAAAACTACTGAAAATACTCTTCTAAGGATGTTGTACTAATTGTAAGAGAGATAACTACAAGGAGTTTGTGAGGAAATTGGAATAGACTATTGTTGCCACAATCCTAACAACCAGTTGCAATAAGATTTAGTTTGGGTAATTCTCTTCAATGAATTATCGAAGAGTTATAGGGGTCTTCATCTAAAATCTACTTAGACAGAAACTAAGACCTTTCTTTGTTCTTCTTCTCATTTTCCAATAACGCTGATAATAGCATAACTGGAAAACTTAATCACCCTTCTTCAAATCAACATAGTTAGACTAAGCCTCTCGTTGAAGATCTCCTAATGCTCTTCAGAGTGGACCTCTAGCTTTACTCCGGCATAGTCTCCCCTAAGCAATATCAACAACTACAACTTTACGCTACCACTATTTTTATAGCTAGAGAAGGGGTAACGATTTTTTCGGGGTGATCTCCCAGAATGCTCTTAGACATCATTGTTAATACATGCACTTTTTTTTAACAAATTCAATTGTGGATGATACATACTCTATAATTGTTTGTAAGTTTACATTGCCACTAACCTATAACGATATGAAATTCTCTAATCTTTAAATGCATAGGTTTAATTTAAAGAAATGTTTTTTCAGTGAATAGACGGACAACAACTCCTTGGAATATAAAGATATCTTTGCAAAGTATGGTTTTCTAGCCTTGTTACACTTTCAAAATTGGATGTATTCAGTGTTTTATTTAAAACAACACATTGGAAATGTGATTTTAAGTTTTCTATGTGAATACATTGAATGGGTAATGAATACACTATAGAGATGTTGAACTATGAATTATTTTTGTGTAGTTGCTTATGGCAATATCATGGATACAATTTTTCGATCCATGTTGACAATGTGGCTAATTAGTGCTACGAATATTTTTGTACTATATGACCAAAATAGAGTATAATCTTGCATTTCATTTCATAGATGTAGTTTTGAAGCATAAAATCGCAAGCTATTATTTACATTAATAAGTTTATCCTTGAGAATGATCCATCAAATTGGCTAATAATGAATTAAAGAAGAGTTATAGATTTCTTTGATGGGGATAACACAATTGTTGTATGGTCATTTACACATCGGAATTATCCTAGTTGTCCACATGTTGATGAACTGAGCCGGGTTGATTCAAACTGGATCAAACGGACTAATTAAGCCAAGCCAAGCCCAGCCCAGCCCATCCCAATAATCCCATTGACCACTGATATCTCCTCCAACCTTGTTCAAGTGGGGTGCGTTATCCTAATCCTACCCCAAAGGTGTTCATAAGCCCAGGATCTCGGTATTCACAGAACTTTCCTTCAACTTTTTCCCATTATAACCTATCATTTAACCATGTTTTTGTGGGGCTCTCAACTTAATCCCGTTGCAAAGGTTTCGTTGCCTCAACCTTGTTTCAAAGTGGTTCACAAGTTGAACCTCATTTCAAAGGACTTCACGGCCCTAAATTCGTCCTAAAGTCATTTCAAAGGACTTCACAAGTTGAATCAACATATCATTAGCCTATCAACTACTTTGATATCTGTATGATCACAAGCGTTCCTTTATGATCCAAGCCTACTTTTGAATTTCATTTCTCGCATAAAGAATTTTTTCCTTTGAATTCCCATTGTCATGTCAGCAATCTATGCACTCCACTGTAATGGTTTGATGAGAAGACATCTACCGAAAGTTACAAAGTCAATAGAGAGCTCCTAATCATCTCCGTGCCTTCCTCAACCATAAATAAGGGGTTTTACCAATTATTAAGGGACAGAGGCTGAACTTGAGTGAAGTAAGAATTTAGCAGAATTCTTCTGTCTCAATGTTGAAACCGCTGAGTGTTTTGTACTTTTGATAGTGGAATTATCTTCTGGCTTGTCTAAGCTAGTGTACATAGGAAGACCTTTCCAAAATTCCTAAATTTCATGTCTCCTTTAGTTTCTTGTATTCTTCTACTTCTACTATACTCTTTACTAGCTACTTTGGTTTTCTCTCATTCTTTCTTGTAGGGATACACTATGGATCTTATCTTTCATATCAGACCCTGCTCAGCTCCTTTGTCACATCTTCGTAAAACTATTATTTTATGATAACATTAAAATCTCTAGGGGTTGGCTTCAAGTCAATTTCGAGTGAGCCAGGCTCATTCGAGATGCTAAATTTTTTTCGATTTAGAATTTAATTGAGTCAAATTATAAGCCATAAGTTTCTATAAAAATATCTATTATATATTAGGTATATTAAAATATAATATTATAAATTCACTTTTAAATCTCATGTGTATTTATTATCTCATTTCTTTTATATATGTTATTATAACGTATTTATATACATAAATATTCTTAGTTATATTTTAAAAAATTATAAATATAAATATTTTGACATATATCGAGTCAATTTCAAGTTGAATCGATTTCTTTTCAAACGTGTTAACTTTAAACTAGTGAAAAATTAAGCTAATTTCATATTGATAAAATACGAGTGATTTTTTATTTTCACAGAAAATTGTTACTCCTATCAAAAATACTTTTCGTTTGATTGTTATTACAGATCAGTATTCTATTACATTTCTAGATCTTAAATTTTGAGTTCTCAACATGACAAAAAGATTGTTTGAAGTATCACTCAAGTTTGTGTGCTTGTTTAAATGCTTATTAAGTATCCTATTTGTTTTTTTTTTTCACTTATTTATGTTTCTATGAAGCACTAATATTTCATGAAGTCTAACATATCCGTATCGTATCCGTATTAAATATTGATACTCCCTAGTCTCGATCGATACATATCTGATACGTGACATGACTTATAAATTTTATTTTTATTTTTTAAATATTTGATACTTGTCTGATACTTATAATTAGAGAAAAAATATTGTAATACTCAGTTCGGTTTATACGATCAACAACAATAACAATCAAGTCTTTATCCCATTAGGTGAGGTTGACTACATGTATCATTTGTTTTCATTGCACTCTATCAAATGATAAGTTCTCATTTATCTCCAAATATGTGAAATCATTTTTGATGATTTTTTTGTCATGTCTTATTTAGTCTTCTTCTTTCTCTTTTAATACGGGTAAAATTTAATAACTTAATTCTCCTTACTGAAGTTTTCATTGGCCTACGATTTATATATCCAAATTATCTAAGTCAATGCTCTCTAACCTTATCCTCAACTATCCTAACATTCTCACAGATATATGTATTTTTCATTTTATTTTTTCGTGTATATTAACTATGCACTTAACATCCTTATTTCAGCGATACTTATTTTATTTGTATTTTTACTCTGTGGGACATCATTCAACACTATATAATATTGCTAATTTTACAATTATTATATAGAATTTACTTTTAAGTTTGAACAAATTTTTTTTATCACATAGTTTGTTTTATATGATAAAAAATTAAAAATATCTCATACATAAAACACAATCCATGCATAGATTTGAGCATTAAAATTGGGAGCCCAATATATTAGGCTCACATAATTCGAATCATAGATAACTTCATGCTTGCTAGTGTTTCGGTAGTAAAAAAAATTATCTATATAGGTTGCTGCGTTATTTACTTTAACTGACTCTTTTTTCGCGGTCTTACAGATACCAGTGATGATGATGCTTTTTTTGCCTCAATTGATGCTTTGTCGTTATTTCTGTTGGATGCTGATCACTTTTTTTTAACCTTAATAAAGCTAGTATTTTGAAAAGAATAGGACCTTTTTTTACTCTAATAAAACTAGTTTTCTTCAGCATATGATCTTGTAGTTGCTAACACTTTATTCAAGAAGAGAGAGGAGCATGTTATCACGTACAAAAATGAAATTTCAAGAACTCATATTGATTATTTTCTTATAAGGAACCAAGATCGCTTGGATTGTAAAGATTGTAAAGTCATTCCAAGTGAATGTTTGACTACCCAACATCGATTAATGATTTTAGATTTCGAGATGAAGTATTGGAGAAGAAATAATAAGTCAAAATCTTATTCTCTGACTCGATGGTTGAATCTAAAGAATGAGAACAAATGTATATTTAAGAAGAAGGTTTTAGAACTTGGGCAATGGAATATTAACAGAGAAACTGATCTTATGTGGTTGACAGTTGCTAACTGTATCCGAAAGGTGACGAAGGATGTGCTGGGAGAATCCAAAGGAATGATTCCAAATAATAAAGATACTTGGTGGTGGAAAGATGATGTACAAAAAAAATTAAGGAGAAGAAAATTTGTTATAGAGATTGGTTTAAAAATAAAAATAATGATAAGTGGGAGAAATATAAAGTGGCTCGACAAAAATCTAAGAAAGCAGTAGGCAATGCAAAAAATATGACTCTTGAGGATTCATATAAGAAGCTAGACACTAAAAAAGGAGAAAGACAATTATATAGGATTGCCAAGGCAAGAGATAAAAAAATTAAAGATTTAATTGAAGTAAATGTATTAAAGATGAAGATCAAAGAGTACTTTTTATGGAAGACAATATCAAAGATAGATGAATGAATTATTTTCAACAACTTTTCAATGAAGATTGTGAAAATTCAATTGATCTTATAGAATTCAGTACCCTAAAAGAAAGTTAAAATTACTCTTACATCCGACGTATTAGTAAAGCTGAAGTCTGAAAAGCTTTAAAGACGATGAAACATAAAAAAATAGTAGGACCAGATAACATCCCAATAGATGTTTGGAAGTGCTTAGGAGATGAAGTTTCTTGGCTCACTAGATTGTTTAATATGATTTAAAAGACTAAAAGGATGTCAAATGAATGGAGAAATAGTATATTAGTACCTATTTATAAGAATAAATGCAATTTACAAAATTGTGCCAATTATAGAGGAATTAAATTAATGAGTCATACTTTTAAACTTTAGAAGAGGGTGATCGAACAAAGGTTACGCCATAATACTAAGGTATCAGGGAATCAGTTTGGTTTTATGCCAGGTAGATCTAGTCATTCATTTATTAAGAAGTTTAATGGAGAAGTTTAAGAAGAGAAAGGAAAACTTCCATTTAGTTTTTATTGATTTGAAAAAAAGCTTATGATAAAGTCTCAAGGAGTATTTTAGAAAAAAAAGGGATTTGCATTGCTTATATTCAAGTTATTGAAGACATGTATCAAGGAGTTGTTACTTGTGTACGGACACAAGGAGGTTTGACTAAGGATTTTTCTATTACAGTTGGATTACACCAAGGCTCAGCTTTAAGTTTGTATCTTTTTGCCTTAATTATGAAAGTCATGACTGGATATATTCAAGATAAGGTGCCTTGGTGTATGCTCTTCGCAGATGATATTATCCTTGTTGAAAAAATTAAAGAGAGAGCTAAAATGAAACTAGAGCTTTGAAGGAATGCTCTAGAATCTAAATGTTGTCATCTCAGTAGATCAAAACTGAATATATAGAGTGCACATTTAGTCAAGAAAGAAATACTTATATTGGAGATGCGACAATTGGTGATCAAATTGTCAAGAAGAGTGAGCACTTTAGATACCTTGGATTAATCATACAAAATGATGGTGAAATATATAATGACGTTATTAACAGGATTCAAGCAGGATAGGTAATATGAAGAAATGCTTCTAGTGTGTTGTGTGATAGAAAAATCTCATCCAAAATTAAGGGAAAATTTTATAAAACTGTAGTAAGACCAGCGATGATATATGGTGCTGAATGCTGGCCTGCAAAGAGGAAATAAATAAATATAATAAATATTGCAGAAATGATGATGCTAAAGTGGATGTGTATACACGAAAGGATAGAATGAGAAATGGGTATATCCGAAAGAAAGTTGGTGTTTCACCAATTGAGGATAAACTAAGAGAAAGTCGGCTTACATGGTTTGGACATCTAAATCGTAGGCCGATTGAAGCTCCAGTTAGAAAAGTTGAGTTATTGGATTTTGCCCATGTACAAAGAGGAAGAGAGAGACCAAAGAAGACATGACAAAAAACTATAAGGCGTGATCTTAGTTACTTAGACTTAGATAAGAATTTGGTAACTGATAGAGCGCAATGGAAACAAAGGATTCATGTAGCCGACCTCACGTAGTGGGATTAAGGCTTGGTTGTTGTTGTTATTGAGTCAAAAACTCAGAGAAAGAGAGAAAATCATGCATCTACTCTAATTGGGTCTGTATATCTGGGTTTATATCATAACATTTATATTATTATCAATTATATTTGTTTTTATCGAGCTAATTTATTTGATTTAAACTTTCATCTTACTTAGATAATCTGTGATAAGTTGAGAAGCAATTAAACAAATTTTATGATATTATTTTAAATTTAAGATTTTTTGAAATTTAATAGTTGTTAAAAGGTGTTTTTATTTTTTCAAGTTGGATTACATATAATATTATTTTTAATAGTATTTAAGAACGTTTAAAAAATATAATTAAATTGACAAAAATTTAAAAGATATTTTTGAAATTAATACCAAAAAGTATTTAAGTCATTCTAGTCAGCCATAAAATTATACTTTGAATATGAGAATATGATGCATTATATACATATATATATATAACTGTTTTATCCTAATGTATTTATATCTTACTTTTTTAAGTCTGATGTATCACTGTATCTATATCGTATTGTATCCGTATCGTCGCATGGTACTTGTGCTTCATAGTAATTATGTTGGTTTTAGGTTCCCTCCATAGTTTTGTTTCGTTATAGTTGCTATGCATTATTATCTTTTAGGTTGTTGAAGCAGCTCAAAGGAGGCCTGGGGTATTAGTGCAAGTTGGCTTGGAGTATCGGTACATGCCTCCTGTTGCTAAACTACTAGAGAGAGTTCAAAGTGGCGCAATTGGACAAGTCAAAATGGTGGCAATTCGTGAACATCGGTTCCCTTTTCTTGTCAAGGTACGCTTTCTTTTTACATCAATTATTATATGCACTTTAGGGTGTTTTATGTATTAAAAATGTTTAAAACAAGAAAAAGATTCTCCTGGTTAGTCGGAGCATTTCATGAGCTAATTAATTAACAAGCTTAAAATGTCCTAACTTTTTGACGTTTATCAAAGGTAGTAATTGGTTTATTTTTGTGTTCGGAAGCATTTTTTCATTGAAGTGTGATTAAACTATATGGCTAGGTGTGCTTATGGCTTGTCTCTATTCTGAGCTTGACTGCAGTCTGTGTCTATATGGTTTCACTCCATAATGGCACAAGGTTTGCTTGTCCCCGTTATTTCCTGTTTCATATTTTTTGAGCTATGCTGCACCTGTAACATGTCTTTGTTGAAAATAAATATCAAAATATGGTTATATAGCCTTCTTACAATGAATAGTCTTACAGGTCAGAAACTGGAACAGATTCAATTCCAACACTGGTGGAACTTTGGTTGAGAAGTGCTGCCACTTTTTTGATTTGATGCGGTTGTTTGCAGCTGCAAACCCAGTTCGTGTGATGGCTTCTGGATCTATTGATGTTAATCACAAAGATGAAGTTTATGACGGAAAGGTCAGGTGTTCTAAAGTCCACTTTGAAGTGTGTTTTCTTTAGTTACGTCTGATAATCTCATCCTTTTCGATGCTTTTACTTTTAGAATTCCTTGAAGTTCTACTATCATTACAGTGACATAACTTTAGAGCCTAAACTTTGATTGCAAACATGATATAGTATCTCTTAAAAGTAAAGAAAACAAAGGCAACAATTTGATATGAAAAAAAGTGCTAATTTCTGTAATTGATTATTTGGATTCCCACCTATAACCATATTTGCGAACTATAACTTGGTATTCCAGTTAAATTAATAGTAGTGAGTTCTGCTGGTCCACTCCTTGTTTTGGTCATGTTAACTTTTTAAGCTGCGTTTTAGCATTTATAATCATGAAATCATTACATTGTGAGCAGAAATTTCAGTATATTAATAACATCATGGTCGCATTTATTATTTGTCATTTCTCAAAATAGTGCACGGACTTTAAATCATTGGGAAATTGTATTATGCATTCAACCAAAGGACATTTTAGATGCTCTATTGTGCCTAGAATATTGTGGTCGTCATGTGATGCGGAACTTTTGAAACTCTCAAGGAATCAGTTATCTTGAAGAGAAATTTACTAGATCTGGATTGGAAAAGAGGTTCTTTGTTCTTTGTTTTCCTTTGTGTCTGATTTCCTCTCTTTTGCTTAATGGATTCAGCTGTATCCTAGCCAATTTCCTTGGCCTATTTGGTAAGAGGAAGTTGTTGGGAAAGTTGCTTATTTTAGGGATAGAGAGAGAAATAATTTTTTTTTAATATTATGATGTGAAATAATATTATTTAATATTGAGATTTATGTTGTATGTGAAATAACATTGATTTTTTTTTATTGAGGTATATGTAAGATGTGAAGGAAAATTATTATGAAGGCCTGGTGATCATGATAATGACCTTGGATGAAAGCCGACGTCCCTAGTTCGGTTGGACGACCATTTCATGTGTAAAGAAAGAAAAAGGAAATAAGAAAGGGCACTAGCATCTCATAGGTTGGGAACTGGGAACACATTTGAGAACCTCCTTGGACATTGGTGAGGATGAAGGCCTCCAGAGAACTGAGGCTATTAGCAAGGTAGTTTCATTGAATCTTATTGAAGAGAGAGAAAGCTAGGAAATGTCATTTCTAGTAATTTGGTGGGGATTTGTAGAACCATTGCTTAGGAAGCATTTATGTGGTACTAGCGTGCATTGAGACATCCTTCGGTATGGCAAGCAACCGATGGTTGGTTTGCTAGTTAGTTGGTAGAAAAGACCATCAAGAAGGAGGTTGAGATGATAATCTGGCTATTATCAGAGAAGATGGTTGTTGATCTTTCTTTAGGCCGTCGTGATTGACGTGACTGCACCCTCAACCGATGATTTGGGTGGATCTTAGAGAATCATTGAAGCCTTCAATTATGGAGGTTTGAAGGCTATGGTTTAATAACCGGCAGTGTATATATATATATATATATATATATAGAGAGAGAGAGAGAGAGAGAGAGAGAAAGAGAGAGAACAAAGCATAACAAAGTCATGAAGCTTTGAATATATGAAATAATCTTTCCCTCCCTTTGTCGTTTCTCATAATGATATATATATGGAACAAAGTATAATAAAGTAATGAAGCTTGGAATATATGGAATCTTTCCCTTTTACCCTTTGTCATTTCTCATAATGATGAGGTTCCAATGACCACGAATTTGTTGTTGTTGCCAGAAGAATTTATACAGTATGTACTATGAGAGTTCCACTCTTCATCGACAATTAGAGCTTATCGAAACAATGGATGGATATCCCTACCCTTCTTGATTGAAGAGAGAAGAGAGAGAAACACTCCAAGATGATTCCACTAGTGTTTTGATGGAGAATTTGTGGAGATACTGATCAACTATGAACCACAAGTATAATACAACGATACAGATACAATATGATACAAATATGATGATAGAATAAACTTAAAAAAAAGGATACAAGTACATCAGGATATGACTGTTATACGTATGTATAATACATCATTTAAAGTGTAGTTTTATAATGAGAATGACATACATTTTGTTGCTATAAAATCCAAAAATATTTTTTAAATTTTCTTCAAATTAATTATATTTTTACAAATATTTTTGATATCACTAAAAGCAATATTATGGACAATTCAACTTGAAAAAATAAAAATACTTTTAACAGCTATTACAACAATAATAACCAAACCTTAATCCCAGTAGGTGGGATAAACTGCATAAATTTTTTGTTTTCATTGTGCTCTATCAATCAGTAAATCCTTATATAGGTTTAAGTAAGTATGATCTCTCTTTATATTTTTTATCATATCTTCTTTAGTATCCCTTTTCCTCTTTGTACTTGGGTAAAATTCAGTAATTCTATTTTTCTAACTAGAGTTTCAATCGACCTACATTTATATATTCAAACCATCTAATTTGACTTTCACTAAGTTTGCCCTCAATTGATGCAACTTCAATTTTCTTGCGGATATACACATTTCTTATTCTATTCTTTTATATATACTCACTCATCCATCTTACCATTCTTATTTTTGTAACACTTATTTTATTTGTATGTTTTCTCTTTATAGATCAGCATTCAGCGCCATATATTATCGCTGTTTTTATTACACTTTTATGAAATTTATCTTTAAGTCTGGATAGAATTTTTTAATCGTACAACACACAAGAAATATTTTTTATTTGATCCATCTTGCTTAGTTCCTATTAATAACGTCATTATTTATTTCACTATTATTTTATATGATTGATTCAAGGTATTTAAAATGCTCACTTTTCTTGATAATTTTATCACTAATCATTGCATCACCAATATAAGTATTTTTTTGACTAAATATGTGCTTCATATATTCAGTTTTTGATCTGATAAGATAAAAAATTTTAAATTCTAAAGTATTCCTTCAAGATTCGAGTTTCGCTTTGGCTCTCTTTTTGGTTTTATCAACAAGTATAATATCATTTGCGAAGAGCATATACCATGATATCTCATTTTGGATATGTTCAGTCAGGACTTTCATGACCAAATTAAAAAGATACGGACTTAAAGATGAGCTTTATTGTAATTTAACTGTAATAAGAAAATTCTTAGTTGCACCTCCTTGTGTTCGAACACAGGTAATAGCTCTTTTATATGTCTTTAATAACTTAAATATAAGTAGTACAAATTCCTTTCTTTTGTAAAACTCTCTAAAGTATTTCATTTGAGTCTTTATTATAAGTTTTTTTAAATCAATAAAAATCAAATGTTGATTTTTTTTCTCTTCTTAAACTCCTCTATGTAATCGACATCCAATAGAAGTAAAGATAGTTTCAATGGAGATAAAAAAAATATATAAACGTTACTAGCACATGTAAGATCATGAAAAAAGGGTCAGTTAAATTAAATAATGCAGCTGCTTGTAGATACCAAATATTTTCTTCTACCAAAACACTAGCATGTGTGAAAATTTTTTTGATCCTAATTGTGTAGTATAGTATATCTCTCTTAATTTTAATGCTTAAGTCTATAGATGAGTTGTATTTTATGTATAAGATACTTTTTTATTTTTTATCGTGTGGGTCGAACAAATTATTTTAATATTTTTTTTCTAATTAGAAAAATCGAGAAGTATCAGATAAGTATCGGACAAATATCAAATTTTAAAAAAATAGAAATAAAAATTGATATATTACGTGGCGTATCAATACGTATTGGTGAAGCATTGAAATGTATTGATATCTAATATGGATACGATACAAGATTTCACAAAGCATCAATGCTTCATAGCTCGTCAAGCAAGGTTCTTAGTTGCATAGAGGTGACCATCTAAGCATGGAAGAACATTATTGGTGGCGACTAGTTGTTGGTGTCAGAGCCCTGGTGCTGTTTTCTAAATGTTAGTGATTCTTAGGAAATATCTTTAGGTAGTAGATCTTGATAGTGAGAAAGAAAGAACTTTCCTTTCAATAGGTGTCTCCCTTTCTCTAAGAAAAGTCTTGTCTCTAGAGATATTCAGGCCTTTTTATAGGCCGAATAGATGATTGGATGGTTTTCACGTGGTCATCTTCAATTGGCTAGGTTTGTTGAAGTTGTTGTCCTACTATTGTTTCATTCCCGCAAACAAGAATTAAACTGAGATAGCTTTCAATAAATAGAGATCGAGCAATTATAGATCTAGGCCTATATTTCTACATAAACATTTCACCACATTTCATTTTGTCTTTTGTGTAACTGCATTGTTGACATAGCATGACACATGTAATATTATGATGAAGGCAGTGATTTTGGTATCAACACAAATATTTATTATTTAGTTCATATTTTCTTTTTTACTTTATTTCTATTCAATTAATCAGGTTTATTTTATGCTTTGTGTATTTTTGTTAAATATGAATTATTATGTTATTGAACATGTAAATTATATTATTATATTATTTCTGTGTTTTGCGATGTCTGTGTTTTGTATTTTTGGAAATCACTGTGTCATCATGTCTGTTGTATTGTATTTTCATATCACATTATTTCAACCGTGCTTCCTAGACCCATTGAAATTGGCTTGGCAATATTTTGATTAAGTATAGGGACATTGTGGTGCTGTGATATGATTTAGGGATTCTTGATAATTAGAGCAAGTAAATAAATTATGATAGAAGAGTTAAAGAGGGGTAACTGAACCCAACAACCGCAACAATAACAACCACCAACCCTTCATCCCACTAGGTGTGGTCGGCTATATGAATTCTTTATTGTCGTTGCATTTTATTAGTCAACAAATTCTCATTTAACTTTAATTGTGTAGGATTATTCTTTGTAGTTTTTTGCTATCTCTTTTCTAGTCAACTTTTTTTCTCTTTTTCCATATGCAAGGTCCAATAATCTAATTTTTTTCTATTAGAGCTTCAATAACCTACAATTTATACTTTTGTTTATCCTTAATTGATGCTACTTCAAATTTTTTGAAGATATACTCATTTATCTTTCTATTTTTTAGTATATGCTCACTCATCTATCATAGTATCATCATTCTTGAAATATTTATTTTATTTGTATATTTCTTCTTTATAAGTCAGCATTCAACACCATATATTATCGTTAGTCTTACTACCGTTCCGTAAAATTTATTTTTAAGTTTGGGTAAATTTTTTTTATCACACAACACAGTTGATGCATTTCTCTATTTTATCTATTTTGCTTAAATCCTACCAATAATACTACTATTTATTTCATTATTATTTTGTATGATTGATTCAATGTATCTAAAGTGTTCACTCTTATTGATAATTTAATTACTAATTGTCACGATATTAATAAAAGTGCGCTTTTTTTATTAAATATGCACTTAATATATGCAGTTTTTGATCTAATAAGACAAAACGTTTAAACTCAGTTTTGATTAATTCAACTATAATAGAAAAATCTTTAGTAAAACTCTCTTGTATTCAAACATAAGTTACGCCTATTTTGTATATGTCTTCAATAATTTGAATATAAATAGTGTAAATACATTTCTTTTCTAATGCTCTCTGAAAGTCTTAAGATTTTATTATAAGTTTTTTCTAAATCAATTAAAATTAAATGTATATCTTCTTTTATCTCTCTAAATTTTTTTATTAAATCTTTCAACAAATGAATAGCTTCTATAATAGATTTACGTAGCATAAAATCAAATTAGTTCTGTGATACCTTAGTATCATAATGTAATTTATGCTCAATCACCTTCTCTCAAAGTTTTAATGTATAATTCATTAATTTAATTCTTTTATAGTTAGTACAATCATGTATATCATATTTATTCTTATAAATAGGTACCAATTTATTTATTTTTTCATTCATTTGACATCTTTTTAGTTTTAAAATCATATTAAATAACTTATTGAGTCAAGAAACTCTTTCATCTCTAATACATTTTCTAATATCTATTGGGACGTCATTCGGTTCTACTATTTTTTTATACTTTATCTTCTTTAAAGTTACTCAAACTTCAACTTTACTAATATGCTGGGTAAGAGCAATTTTTATATTCTTTTTGAATGTTGAGCCCATTCAGAATTAAGGGTAAATTTTATAAAATTGTAGTAAGACCAGCGATGATATGTGGTACTGAATGCTGGCCTGCAAAGAAGAAACATACAAATAAAATAAATGTTACAAAAATGAGGATGCTAAGGTGGATGTGTGGATATAACAAAAGGATAGAATGAGAAATGAATATATCCGAATGAAAGTTGGTGTTGCACCAATTGAGGGTAAACTTAGAGAAAGTCGGCTTAGATGGTTTGGACATATAAATCATAGGCCGATTGAAGCTTCAGTTAGAAAAATTGAATTATTGAATTTTGCCCATGTATAAAGAGAAAGAAGGAGACCAAAGAAAATATGACAAGAAACTATAAGGAGTGATCTTAGTTACTTAGACTTAGATAAGAATTTGGTAACTGATAGAGAGCAATGGAAATAAAGGATTCATGTAGCCGACCCCCCACCTAGTGGGATTAAAGTTTAGTTGTTGTTGTTACTGTTGTTTTGAGCCCAAGAAGATCATATTGTCACATCTTTCATTGATTCGATAGGGGTGTAACTGAACCCAACAAATGAAATTTGGACCAAGGTAAGTCCATTATGAGAGTAGTAAGGGTTGGGAGGGTGGTAACCCTAAGCCCCTATACGAATGGCCTTTTAAGTGTTGTGATTAAATAGAAGGACCATATGATGATGGGATATGATGGAAACATAAACAACCAAGTGTACAAATTGTGTGAGAGCAATACTAGCATTATGCTGCTAGATCAAGGATTTGTTTGTGTGCTTTTATCTTGCTTTATGTACTAGCATTATGCGTGTGAATATTTACTGAGGAAGCTCTCACCCATCTATGCTAAGGCATACATCAATAGACGTGTTGTATGTGTAAATATACCGAGAAAGAATAACATGTAACAGACACACACACACATATATTCATTCATCTAATATATATATATATATATATTTACCTTGAACATCACAATATTTCCCATCCCATTGGAAATTGTGGTGGTGTGATTTGCAACCTCTTGGTATTCAGGGGTGTGTGTGTCTATATATGTGTGTGTGTGTGTGTGTATATATATATATATATATATATAGCATAACAAAGTAATGAAGCTTGGAATTTCCAGTGACACGCTTTTTTGCTGGAATTTGAAATTCATGACGTTTGTTTTTCAAGACCTCTTGGAATCTTATGCAGCAACATACTAGTTAATCTGGGAATCTCAAGTTGGACACCACACTTTGTATGTAAAATATGCTATTTATGAAATCTTGAGTATTCTTTGAAGAAAACTGTGTAGTTGGTTATGGCACCACACCTCCAAAGGCTAGAAGTATTTGATATTATTGTTCTTATTATTATTATTGTGATATTATTTCACCCCCAAACAATGATGATTATAGATTTGTTCTTATAGTAGATCTATGAGTTGAGAAAATACGATTTTGGGTATCTTCTTTTTGTAATGGTGTGATAATAACTTTGAACTTCACTTTCTTATTAAATGGTTTTGATGATGTCATACAAGATGTATATTTAGATTGCTTACTTTCACAACTAGATGTGCCTATTTATGTAAAAGGATAATACTTCTAGAGCACTTTTTTTGTAATGTCCGTGGTCGGAGAAGGCTTTTGTGATTGCCGGTCTAAAAGAAAGAGAAACACTGGTACGAAAGCAGTTTTTGGCAAACTTCTAAGCTTGATGATGAGGGGTGAGGCAAAGAAATGAATTGTTTCACATTGGAAAGGGAAAAAGTTCCTAAGTTGTATAACTAAATAGCATGATCCCAATATATAGAATCGACTTGTGGGGCAAAACCGTTAAACCAATAATGAAAACTTTGTAGTTAAGCGTGTTTGGGCTGAAGTAGTATTAGGATGAGTGACTTTCTGAGAAGTACTCAAATTATGTAGTTTTCTAAAACCAAAACGAATAATATCTCGATATTTGGATCACGGGATGTTACAGTTTCTAATTTTGAATATTCATGTTAGGTTTTGGTGTCCTACTTTGGACATTAATTTTAGTTTTTTTTTCAAACTTATAAAAATAAATATAGAATTTACTCCTTATAATTTTTTTTACACCATCCTATTTAAATGTTTTTTTTAAGTAAAAAACACTTGAAAACTCCGTTATGGATTTCAAACCATCTCAAGATGATACAACGGTAATGCAAAACTAATTATGGCAATGATATCTACAAAATACTGTGGAACGACTTATTTCTTTAAATAATTATTTTAATGTTAATTTCATGTCTTTATTCATAATTTTGATTTTTTTGCATTGTTCAGATCCTCACTTTCACAATCAAAATTTGGAAACAGGTGCCAGATATCATTGACAATGCTTATGTGATTGTTGAATTCGATAATGGTTCTCGTGGCATGCTTGACCTTTGTATGTTTGCTGAGGGAAGTAAAAATGAGCAAGAAATTTCTGTTGTTGGCAACATTGGAAAGGTTATATCATATTCATTAGTAAATATTGTTTTGAGTCAAAATATTCTGCTACATGTTTCATTTTTTGGAATATTTACTGTGACTGAGTTCCAACAGTTTTTGAATAATGACAACTTAAACTGGATATTAACCCAGTGAAAAGTTATCACGTTGGTGCACTTTAGCAAGTTGGATAGCTTTGGAGCTCCTTGTATTATTGAAGCAAATTCTGTACTTTATCATACAAACTGCTTTAGAATCACTATCTCAAGAAAAGGGATTCATTTATCTGCTGGATTATTAAGGAGTTAATCAAGTTCTTTAGCCTACAAATAAATGCCTAATTAAGTTTATTTTGTGTTGGAGATTAATCAATGCATGAAGCTCCTAAATGTCAAACAAATAAAAAATGATTTTCTAACATTCGAGTAAGATTTAGCTATCTCTTATAATTACCCTTAAACTAAGAGCTAAACCTTAGTTGCATTAAATTCTCCCCATTCTGAGCATTGATGATGATGATGTTGTTGACCTGTAACTTAAAACTGGTAATGCCTTTGCTCTACCAGTTAATTTCTCTGTTCGTTCCAGATACTTATTCATTAATTCAACTGAAAAAGTGATAGTTTTTGCTGCAAAGCCGTATTCATACTGACAGCTGTCCTTTCTTTTAGTAAAACATTCTACCTTTAGATGATTTGGCTGTTAGTTAGTTTTAGTTGGTCTAACTTTTGACTCGATCACTAGGGAGAAGCTTTTGTTCCAGAAAGTATTGTGCGAGTTGGCATCAGATCAGAAGGGAGAACAGGAGTTAAAACATTACAAGCACAAGACAAACGGATAAAGTATGTATCTTAGATCTGACTTATTTTGCAAGCAACACTAGTGCTCCAATGCATCATTGGCCATTTTCTTGATCATTATCTTTTGTAACCCATGTTGTTGTTATGTATATTCTATTGCTTTTTGAATTCGAACAACAAAGTTCATTGATCCTTCCGTTGATTGCCATTTGTATGCCATTATGAAATGATGTGGGATGGGAATGTTGATAATTGAAATCCGCTAGCTATTTTGTGGTATTTTTGTTACAACGGAGTGCAAGAAGCAATATGAAAATAAATATGTGATATACGAAGAGGACCAATGAACCTCTAAATTTGCTGAAATCCAACTAGACCGAAGGTAAATAAGAATTTACTATAGAGTAAGGCAGTCCAAACCATTTAAAATACTGAAATAGGGAAGGGGGATGTATAGGGTTCATACTTGATTTAATGCTAGCAATGTTCTTAGCTTGATCTGAAATTCTGGTTCACTATTTCAGCATTCAATCAAGGTCATGAACAAGGGAATCCAAACAAACACGAAGGGAAATCAATAGAAATTTATATTTTAGAAGTTAATTTTTTTCAAAGTTTTTTATTTTTGAAAGCTAGGAAATTATATTTTAGTGGGAAAAAATTATACCTTAATTGGAGGATTGGGCTATGAACAAGTTCGATCGTCGATCTAAAGAAAAGCTGCATGCAACACAGGAAGAAGTAGGAAGGAACACTAGCGGTTTCTACAATGAAGAAGGATGAAGAAACATCGGTGGTTTCATCAGTTCCAGGAGCCCATTTACCAGAGAATAATTGCACAATAGAGAGGACTCAGCTAGGTTATTTAATGGAACAATCGAAGCCTTGAAATTGATGTGAGACATTATCAAAGCGGAAGGTTGTGATTATAAAGTTTGAATTTGAAGCTTTCTATAAGCATCCAAGTCTTGCCTTATACTTGAACGAGGCAGTCAAGCCTTGTCTCTTTGAATTTGCTGGGGATGTTCTTTTATAACGTAGAAGCATGTGATTTAGGAACTATGAATAAAATAAAATTGTGTTAAGAGATTTTCACCTTAGGCTCGATTCTAGCAGTGATTTGAGAAGTGCTATACTTGTTTGGCGATGAAAAGGAAAGGGTGCGACGGACGAGTTGCCATAAGAAGAGGCAATCGGTTTTGGAATACACCATAGAGTTTTGCCACCAAGCCATTGTACTTGATCTACAAATCGATGATGATGAAGGTCACGTTGATCTTGTAGGAGCATACTGTGAGCGAACTTTGAATGTATTATCTCAAGCTTTGGCCAAGAAACTGTTCTTATCTTGGCCATAGAATAGAATAACTAGCTTCGAGATGAGACTTGTCCACAGGACCACAACCACACCTACGCTCATCCTCTAAATATTAAAAGAAAAAAACCAGTCATGCAGATCCCAAGGAGTAGTAGCTCGAGAGCAAACTAGTAAAATGACCATGCAAACAACAAGCATTGGAAACTTTATTTGGAGTTATACCTAGAGATGTTTAGATAAACGGACAAAGAAAAGAAATGGTCATTGTAGTTGTGGAACCTGAAGTGGATGAACTAGACTCAATAATACTTAAAATACTGTAGAACTATTGCTATCTATGATGGCCACAGACGAGTTCATCATCCATGGCCAGACCTGTGACATCCCAATATGAATGGGTGAAGGATAATTTAAAGCTGTTTTGGACTGGAAAGAAAAGATTTTGAACTTGAAAATAATATTTTTGGACCTATTTGTAAGAGGTTGGAAATAGGGGGACCAAATTGCAATTGTGCCAAATTAGATAAGGGCAGCCGCTGTGCCGCTTTCGCCCGTGCCGCCCTCGCGGCGCCAGGTGAGAGGAAAAGAAGATTCTCTCTCCCTCTCGGTCTCTTTCTGCCGCTCGTGCGCGCCCCTCTGTGGCCCGGTTCCGCCGAGCCCAGCACCGCCAGTAGCAGCAACAGCTGCCAGCAGAGGAGAAGAAGAAAAAGGAAGGAGATGAAAGCCAGAGCAAGTTTTCTTAGCACTGTTTCATGATCAAACTGTAGGTAATCCTTTCCTTGAGTAGTAGGTAATTCTTTCTGATTTATTATGTTAATGAAATGATGTTCTGATGTGATGATGTGTATTTTACCGGATGTTCTGATGTGATGTGTATGTTAATTATGTCTGATGTGGTGTATTTCTTTAAATACACCAGGAAATGAGTGTGTTTTGATGGTATGTGAGGTGATGTGGTATTATTGAATATTTGTATGCCAAGAACCGATGAGGGCGGAAAGTTCCCTATTTATGTGTTATGTCGATGAGGGCGGAGAGTATATGTTAGGTGATGTCCTAATGTGCAATCACTGATGTAAAGTGAAACTCCTGTCAAGACTTCTAGAATAACAAGCTGTAGGGACTTTTGTCAGGCTTCTAGGTGAAATGATATGAAAATGATAAGTCCACATCACTAACAGAGTAATGTATGAGTTAATGTATGTGGTTGTACACTCACGTAGGAGTTATGATTTATGTTATGATGTTATTGTATTTATCTTATGTTGAATATTGTTTTACCTACTAGATTTGTATTAACAAACTCCTGCCATTTTTGGTGGCAGGTACTGCACAAGAAAGATCACGGGATATGAGGTGAGGTACCGCAGGTTGCTACAAGGAAGTGTATGATGCAAGGATATGTGATTATGTTCCAGTTTTGACGCCTCGGTTGCTGGTGACTCGGGTGCCGGCGGCCGGGACGTCACAAGACCCTAGGTGAAAATCTTTATCTTTTGGGTATTGGTCGAGAAGTGTTTATCGATGCCATCTTGGAAAACGACATCCAAAGACTTGTTCTTAACCACACTTGTCAGGTGGTTGGGGTTAGAAACAAACCCCATTTGAGGCTTTATGCCCTTTGGTGGAAAAAGAAGGACGTGCAACAGTCATCGATCATCAGTGGTGATTTAGCTTTGTCGTCGTGAACATTACATCAATGAAGTGGTCTGTGAGGTGGCCACTGCTTTACATTCATCAAGTGATCTTCTGGAGCTCCTTCCTAAATGACCGAGATATAGTCTATGATAGGGAATTTGACAATGAAGGTTTATCAAAGAAGGGAAAATCTACTTAGTGAACTGAGATGACAACATGACCATTGATTACAGTGAGGCGGATAAGAAATCTGGTAAATACTTGCCACAAATGAACCCTCTTTTTTATGCAGGGGCATCATAAAAAGGAGACGGGTCAAGCAAGAACTTTCGATGAGGACTAGGGCTGTTATCGGGCCGATTTCGAGCGAGTCAAACTCAACTTGAAATCGAAAATTTTGAGCTCGACTTGGCTCGAAATCGGTCCGAAATCGAAATGGGATATGATTCGAGCTGGCTCGGCTCGAAATGACTCGATTTCGAGCCGGCTCGAATCATGATTCGAATCAGCTCGAAATTGTAAAAAAAATGTTGAAATATTATGTATTTAAGAGGATTTGATCCCTAGACCTTGAGGAAAATAAACCTTAAATCTCCTCTACTCTACCACTAAACCACTAACTAAATTATATAAAGTAACAATTTATTTATGTATATATTTATATAATATATACATATTATTTATGCTATATATGTAATTTCGAGCCAAATCGAATCATGTTTCGAGCGAGCTAGGGCCAACTCGAAATTGACTCGAAATGAACTTCGAGCCAAAATCCTTAGCTCATGATTCGATTCAAAATTTTCGAACCGATTTCGAGTTGATTCAAAAATCGAACGAGTTCCGAGCGAGTTTCGAGTTTCGGATATTTTTAACACCCCTAATGAGGACCCTTCAACTTTAAAAAAGTGAAGTATGATTTGAGATACATAGGGACTACAAGAAACATCTTGGATCAACTCTAAACGACCCTCAATGAGAATATATGGATCAAAACAAGAAGGCATGATGCAAGATGCCTCGAGAAGAGAAACCCAGGGATAAGAAAGCTTGGGGGAAGAAGTTTGCCTTGACCACGAGGATTAACTTGAGTCACGAGAAGAAAACTCCTTATCATCAGGGTATACATCGAAGGACGCACTCGAAGGTAAAAGACTAATGGGGTAACTTCTATTCGATTTCGATTCAATCCAGTGAATGAATGAGAAGAGTTCGACCCGATCTCAATTCAAGCTGGGTCTGGCTCATTTGTTATCAATTCAAGCTTGATCCGAGCCAAAATCGATACTACTTTCGATTAATTTTCGATGTTTTAGCCAAATATTATGTATAAATATATTTGTGCATTCAGTCAGCCTAAACTATGACTATTTGATCTGATCTATTGTTTAAAGATAAAAACAAAAAAAAAATTACGATAAATATTGTTTGAATGACTATAGAGAAAATTCTAATGAAACATTCCATTAGACTACTAAAAAAAAATTACATGCTAAATCTAGTTATATATATAAATATATATATATATATATATATATAATATTTTTGTTTTTTTAATTGATCTGGTTTCGAGCCGTCTCGATCCGATCCTATATCGGCTCAAAATTGCATTGATAAAAATTTTAAGCCAAAAAGACTCGTTTGTTGGCTTGTTTGGATCAAATCGAGCTCGATTTGATTCAAAATTCTATTCAACTTTTTAAGTGATTTTCGATTTTCGAGCAAAATTAACAGCTTTAATCGGAAGGAACCTAGGGAATCTTCCAGAAGGAAGACCCGAGAGGAGGGAAGAAACATCAAAGCGTTGCCATAAATGACTTCACTCTTAGAACTCATTCATGAAAACCTGAAAGAAATGTTGCGCAAGCAAATGTTGTATGTCAACGTCTTGTGAGAACCACCCAAGAAGCTCATCACCAAATGAAGGTCTCACTTGAGACAAGCACTGGGAGTTTCTAGAGAGCCATTGGAAAAGTCTGCAAAACACAATGGCCTGTTGCACGCCCACCTTCTTATGGCATTAAAAGCTGCGGAGGAAGGCTACAACTAGCAATACACGGGGAAACATGTGTATGAGGATGAGGGATAGTCAAGTATCAAATCATAAACAAATAAAAATCTGACCCCGGAACTTTCACTCCTTATAAATTGGATAGACTTGCAAGGGACTTCTCTCTTAGAAGAAGATTCTGGTCAAGGAGTTTTCTGCCCTCTTCCATTGCTTCTTGTTCCTTGCCTCGTTACTCTTTCGGTGATACTTCAGGATGCGTGTTTTTGCAAGAAGGAGAGAGCACAAATACCTACAATGGGAGCTCCACTTATGAGAGTTGAGATATTCCGTCAACTACGTAGTTGACGGAAAGGGGAAGACCTATAACCCCATTGATACCAAGTTGGCCATCCTCCCCAACAAGGGAGGGTAGAGAGCGATACAGATAATTTAGCATATAGTTCTTGATTTCAAGCATGATGCCTTGTGATCATCTCGTGTAAGGCTAAAACCTATGCTGAATTAAATGCAAATTGCAAAGCTAACAAATTTATGTGTGAAGGTGTATATAAGAATATATAATTATACCTAAACCATAATGTAGAAATTTAAACTTTTAGGTCAATTGGTAACTTGATATTTAAAATCACCAATGCAGGAAGATACATATGGTTTTTGATTTTTTTTTTTTGAAATTTCAAATCAAAATGGCTAAAGTGGTTGCAATTAACAGGCCAAATTGGGATTAAAAAGGTCTTACAATTATAGAACAATCTAAAACCAAGTTTTAAGTGAAAGAAAAAGACATGGTAACGAAAGCAAAGCTAGCCTAATCAATTATATAGATAACTTGCATATTTTTCTTCCCCAGAATTTTGCTTAATAACTTTGATGAGGTCCCATGTTTTTTTACTACAAGATATGTCAGTTTTTATATCTTGGAAATTTATGGTACATGTCAAACGTGTTTCCAAAGCACTAAATGCTCAAAATTCGAAAGTTAGTTTTAACCTAGCTAGACAAACGCACTACTTATTAATTAGTGTCTCTATTTTGTGAAACTGTAAGCTTCAGTTCTCTAATTTGTAGTGTGGCAATATATTACAGAACAAAATAATTATTCGACTTGGCTTCATGTTGCTCTTTATCCTGTTAGGTCAGATTTTGTTTGACGTGAATAGGTAACATATATCTTTAGATGATTTTGTACTGCATATAGATTTCATTGGTTGGTTCTAAGGTCTGGTTGGATCAGTCCATAAAATGATGAGATTGGCTTTATGTTATAAATTTTGACCTGTTTATTGAATGAACCGGATTTTGGTCGGTCTAATAACTTGGGTTGAATTCAGGTTTGGGCCGATTCTGGCCCGTCCACCTGTTCTGACACTGCTTCTGTTTTTCCACTCAAAACCGGTTTTCATGAAGGTACCTAAGATTGGGTTTCACAGGTATGAGGGACTGCATCATGGATCAAGCTATCTGGAGCACCTGGACTTCTTAGCTGCTGTGAAGGCTCATGGTAGCGGTGGTGCTGCTCCTGCTGTTGACTTGAGGGATGGTCTTCTCTCTGTAGCCATGGGAGTTGCAGGACATCTCTCCATTGAAAAGGGCCGCTTTGTTACAATCTCTGAAGTTCTCTCTAACCATTGAATTACTGCTATGATCATCGTTGAACCCATCACTTAACTTTTGATCACACGAACGTATTTGCATGCATGATTCAACAATATTCATGTGTCATCAGCAGAAAAAAATTATTGGATTCGACCAGCACAGCACGTGAGATTCGGAGCTTACATGCGTGCGATGCATTGGCATGCAGGAGCCAATGAAAAAGTGGAGCAACTAAAAATGCTATTATCTTTATTATAAAAAATACCATTAGCTTTCATTTCTGTCTTGTATAGTTATTTTTTGTTTCATGTAAGAATTTTTTTTTAATTTGTATACATTTTTTTTTGCTTTGTACCTCTTACTGGCCAAGGTACAAATTTAAGATTTTGTATGTATTTGTTTGGCATTTGGTTGTTTCATATATGTTCTTTATTTTGATCATGTCTTTTTTTTATATTATGTAAGATATAAAATAAAAATAATTGATATATTAAAAAATATATTAAATATAATATAAAGTAAATTTTTATATTAAAATTTATATATTAAAAAAAATTATTTTATTTGAATTTTTTAAAAAGTGTTCTTGGCCAACTTGATCTCCAATTAAACAAGGTCAAAGCTACTAGTTTGTACCTACTTTTTATACTTGAGAGCGATTATCCTAACTAAATCAATAATTAATGATTAAACATATTTAGTCCTTGTAGGGCTGCCAATTATGATGGATTCATTTGATGATAGATTGTTGGGGGAGAAAATTTAAACTAGTTAGAAAATAAGGTTCAAAGGGAATAAAGTAGGGGTGGTAATATATGACTCAATCTGTGAATTTGATTTGAGAATTTCAGATATGAGTTATGAATTTTGATCCATTCACTAAATGAGTTAGGCTTGTGTTTTATATAATTGAGTCGGGTCAGATTTGAGTTACCTGTTTATTAGCATTTATTCTATAAATGAATTAGATTGGTAGGTTGACTTGACTCATTTATTATTCAGGCTTGGTTCGGGTCATTAATTTTAACCTATTTGTATAAATAGGTTAGGTTCGAGTTGAATTATGTAGGTGAGGTCGAACTCAAGTTTGAGTCAAACTCGCCCCGCTAGGGCTGTTACCGATCCGATTTCGAGCCGAGCTAATACCGGCTCGAAATCGGATTGATTATATTTCGATCGACTCAAAATCGACTCGAGCTCGATTGGGTTCGACTTCGAGCCGGCTCGAGTCGATTCCAATCGACCTCGAGCCGATTTCGATTCATTTTCGAGCCAGCTCGAAAATAAATCAAATCTCAATTTTTTTAAGGCGATCTCAAGCCGGGTAAGCTCGACTCGAGATATGCTCGATTCAAATCTCAATTTTTTTAAGGCGATCTCAAGCCGAGTAAGCTCGACTCGAGATATGCTCAGTTTATAATATATATATTATATGATACAAATATATTATATTTAACATATATTATATATGTATATTATAATATAAAATATATTTTAATTCGAGCCAATTTCGAGCTGGATCGAGCCGAGCGTACCCTGGCTCAAAATCGACTCGAAATTATTACCGAGCGTTAGTCGGCTCATTTAGATCGATTCGATTTCGATTCGATCTAAAATCGATTCAATTTTCGATCGATTTTCGATCTTCGATCCATATTAACACCCTTACGCCCCGCCAATTAGTTTTGCCACCACTAGAATAAAGACAACTTTTTGCTAACGACAAGTTTAATGTAATTTGGGATATGGTGAAGAAATAAGCAAGAGCCTGAGAGAACAATCTATAAAAAAAGAGTTTTTCTGTTTTCGTCTGAAAGAGGAGAAAAAATTCAAGATATATTTTTATTCAGCCAAATTTAATCACAAAATCATATGACTAAAAATTATCAAATAAAAATTATAACTAAAATTTCATAACAAAATATGAAGATTATTATAAAAAGATAATTATAAGATATAATTGTTTGTCATGGGGCCATTTAAAGGACTTTATGGTGAAATTGAGCATAAAAGACATTTTATCGGAAGCTAATGCTAGATAGATCATAATAAAATTTTAAAAAAATCAAAAGATTTGGTTGAAATTTTTAGTTATTTTTAAAAAATATGTATAATGTGAAATAAAATAAGTTAATTATACTAAAAAATATATAAGATATAAAATAGAATTGATTGATTTATTGAGAATTATATTAGCCGTGAAATAAAATAATTATTTAATATTAAAATTTATATAAAATAAAAAATAAAATAATTTTTTATATTTTTAAAATAAATTTAAAATTTTAATTATAATTAATTTTAACCATAATTTAGCTCATCTACATGCCAAAGGGACAAAGTTCACCTTCTTTTGAAGCTTCAATATGGTAGAAATCGCGCTGCCCGTAGTTTCTCAATGACTGAATCTCTCGTTCGTAAGAAGATCCCGCCATCGAAGTGGTCGTTCAGGGAGCTCACTAAGCCCTCACTGGCTGCTTGTCTGCCTTCCTCTCTCGCCTAGTAGCACGCAGAAAAGGTAGGCAGCCTCTTCGATCTTGGGGAGCTAGCTAGGGTTTACAGTATTGGAATATCGTCATTCTTCTCCTTCAACTGCATTTCTAAAAGCTTTCAGGAGTTGGAATTGTTTCCCTGCTCGAGTTCACTGTTACAAGTAGGGCGTCATGTACGGCGGCGGTGAGTATTTTTGTGTTTCGTTGATATTTCTTCGATCGCTGTCATGTGCAAACAGCTTTCTTTTTGGAACCCTACACGAGGCTGGTAATCGATTTGGGGAAACCTCTTTCGAAATCGGTAACTGCAGATGAGGTATCGGCTATAGTAATCGATTTGGGTTATCACACTTGCAAAGCTGGTTATGCCGGAGAGGATGCTCCGAAGGCCGTCTTCCCCTCTGTAAGTGTGGCCTCTTATGCAGCATTGGGCTACCTTAGCAGTACTCTTTTGCCTGTCATCTGCTTTTGTAGCTGAGCTGAGTATCTTGCTTAAGCTCGTTCATTTTTTTCTTACCAAGCCCGAACACAAGTAGTGGCTTCAAATTTTTTGTTCAAGCTTTCTTTATTTAATTTCTTATCAAGCTTGCTCTTTTAAAGAGCCTTGATCTACCTTAGATTTTTAAGAAAATTTGGTCTGTTTTTGTTACTTTTTTATATTTAGTAAGCATATAAAACTGATAATCCATTATAAGTGGATTATTTCACAAAGTCAACTATTGCAAACTAAGTTATGGGCGTTCTGTAAGATATGCTCATAAATGGATTATTTCACTAAGATTGTTTTTGAAAATGGAATTATCTGAAGTTAAAACATGTCATGCTTATGGATAAAAATAAACAAAAGTGCTTGATGATGAATATTTTGTGATATCTTGTTTGGTTCATGCATATTTTAAGCCAAAATATTATTTTATTAATATTTTAAATTTATCACAAATTTTAATAACTTTATTTTACATCTAACATAAATTTCAACCTTAAAAAACAACTTTATTTCACATTTAACATAAATTTCAACATTAAAATCAACTTTATTTCACATTTTATGCACCTCCCAATATCAAAATAAATTTCTTTCTCATCAAACTTATAAAATAATTTTTTTTCTTTCTCATACCTAAAATTATCCTTTAACCAAATGAGGTGAAATTCATATACTGGTCACTATATGTATTACTTCAACTTTATCTCATCACTGTTACAATTTATCAAGGCATTTTCAACAATGGGTTTTACATAGAATTGAATGGAGAAGTGAAATTCATGTAACCAAGCCCTAGTAGTTTGGGATCAAGGCTTTGTTGTTGTTGATTTTTGTTAGAACGGCGCAAAATTTTAAGTTTTCCTGGGCCACACATAGGTCTTATAGCACTTGAGTTATTCTGGCTTGGTGAATTATTTGACCGTTTGTTTTCATGTTTCTGTTCTTGCTCTTGCCAAAGCATGTTGCCATACTCAATCTGAATGTGTTTTTTTATTCAGACCAGCAACGTGTTGGTTTACAGCTTTCATATAAATAATACAACTAAACACATGAAATGTAGGCAGAACTTGGTGTTCTATAAGTTTTTGTTAGTTTTTACCTTCGTGATCACTAGATGTGCATGCTATGTATGGTCTACATTCTAATCATTAAATTTTGATTTGCAAAGTTCTACTTTCTCAGTTCTCTTTCATTTGGAACCTTTTCCTTCTAAGTAGTTAAGTGCAAAACATTTTGGAACATCTGACCCCGTTTTCACAGATGTCTACTTGTTTTATTCAGGTAGTTGGATCTATTGAGCAACTAGGAGCTGTAGAGGATTTCAAGCCTGAAAAAGAAAGTTTGCCGTTGTCAGATTCTAAAAGTGTTAGAACATTTGATCCAGAGAAAGCTAAAGCAAAAAGAAAGCTGTATGTAGGGTCTCAGGCTTTAGGCTTTAGAAGAGACCATATGGAGGTGATGCTGCTCTTTTTTTTAATTTTTTGTTTATTGTTGTCTGTACTAGTTAAACTTTATCTGCATATTTTCTACTGCAAGGATCTCCTGGAATCTAATTTGATGAAAACTTCTTTCTAGCATTGATGATAATTTATTTTGCTTTGGCGAGTAGGTGATATCACCTTTTAAAGATGGTGGTGTTGTCGATTGGGATATTGTTGATAACATATGGGATCATGCATTAAGGCAAGTTTGGAAGTTGTTGTAAATTCAACTTGAATATTTGAGTAAAGCTATTCCCAGCTGTGTTATTTTTCTCCAAACAATTTTTGTTCCTTAACTGTTACAAATTTTGGAATGATTTGAAATAATGTTGTTTATGAACGGATTAATTATAGTCTTTTCTATTTGAGATTACTTTATTAGCAGTAATATTGATATGCTTTTTTTTATCAAATATATATATTTATTGCAGGGAACGTTTACTTATTGACCCCAAAGAGCATCCTATGCTTCTTGCAGAGCCTTCTTTAAATGATCCACAGCAAAGAGAGAGGTTGCCTTTTATCTCTCGTGTTCCTTTTGATGCTTGAGAATGGCAGTGATTTGGTAATTCATTGATGGTAAATGTATGATAGAGTTTATTGTGATGAAGCTTTTATGTTTCCCAATTATATAACTATAGATCGTTGCTTGTGGTCTAGAAATTTGTACTTTATCTAAATGTTAGAGTTGGTACAAGGAATTTGACTAAATATGTTGAGCATTTAAAAAATCAAACTGCATAGCTTGCACATGCATTCTACAATGTACTAATTGCAAAATGGATGCTACAGTTGATGTTGTTGTTCTCTCTCGTGTTGAAAGTAATGCTATAGAGTTCAAGTTCATTCAAGCACCTTTTTTAATTGTCAAAAATAATTGCTGCATGTATTGAACTTGTCAAGAAAGTTTAAAGTGGAACATTTTAAAAAGGTTGAATTGCATTTGGGTCTCTCAGATTAGGGTATAATATTTTTTAAATTTTAACTCATGGGTTCCTACTGTATGCTAATGTTTTCACGTAACTCCCCGTAGTTGAAATAAATACATCACGCAGGTCCAATTAGATGGTACCCATATTCATTCCATGAATAAAAGAGTATATTCTTTTTTTATTATCTTCTTGACTTTGCTAATTATTGATGCGGAGCAGTCCTGACTCTGACATCAACAATGACATCGTATTTAGCTTGGGAGTAACATTATCTTGATTGTCTTGTTATTTTTTGTTTGAGCCCTTTTTTTTATTTGGGTGATGTATAGTTTTCTTTCTTGCATGTGAGATTTTATTACGTAATTGGGGCTATCTGAGTTGGGTTTGAGTTAGGTGGGCTTTTGGCTCAAATTTTGGCCCAAGACTAGCCCAATAACTCTTCTGATTCTTTTAACTGTTGGATCAATTTGAGCCAAATGAGTGGTCAGATTTAACGGAGGTTAATCCATGGTGGAGATTGGGTTAGTTATAAATTAATAGGTGAGAGTATAGAGACGGGGAATTAGGATAGTTTTTTTTAGTGAATTAAACCCTAATTGGATAGAGGGAGGGATTCCTTTTGGGGTCACCCATCGCCCTTTGTCGTCATCGTTGTCGGAGACACTGGAGTAGTTGCTTGCCGGCATCTACATCCTGCCAATGTTGCCTAAGGGGCTTGGATGCAATGTCCAAGCCAAGAAGTTAACTGTCATCCCCCTGTTTCCTCTAACTCTGCCTACTGCGAGCACCTTTGGGAAATCGCTGACATCAACCTCATTGACGGCGTTGTCGACCTTCCTCGCTGCAGCTGCTAAAAGCCCAGGCATAGGAGGGCTTGGTCTCCTCTCCTGTTGTCCTATTGCTGTTGTTGAGGGGTTGCCAATGACCACCATTGGTGCCGAGCTGCTAAAAGCTCAGGCATAGGAGGGCTTGGTCTCCTCTCCCGTTGTCCTATTGCTGTTGTTGAGGGGTTGCCAACGACCACCATCGGTGCCGAGCTGAGGGAGCCGCACCATTGTCTCCCCCATCTCATTGACACTTGTGTGAGGTCAATAGCTATCGCCGTCACCGTTATCTCCTTCGATCGATCTTTGCAAGGGCTTCCTAGGTCAGTGAGATGTAATCATTTAATTTTGGTATTTAGATCATTGTAGGAGAATTTACCATGACTCACCCTATATTAATTACTTACATATCTCTCTCTGCTTCTATTTCTTTTTCTCTCTCCATTGCTCTTTTTCTTTCTCGTGGAGCAAAGCCATCGTTGAGCAGACATCGGTCTCATAGGGCTTTAGCTTGAAGGGAATGCCCTTGATTAGAGACCAAGGGGGCAAGCGAGGAGGGTGGGAGGGATAGTCTTGGGTGGGGTGGGGCACTAGGGCTCCATGAGTAAAGCAAGTGTGCCAACCAATCACCAACACCCAAACTAAGGCTACAGAGCATATGCTTTGCTATGGCCTCATGGGAGGGAGGGAGTTGATATTTTAAGCATGACTCAAGCACCTAAAATATTATATTCTTACTTTAGGGACTTAGATATAATGGACCTCTTTAAAAATATATGTTTGATATATTTTGATGGGCTCTAGTAAAGCCAGGTGAAAGCTTTGTAGTGAGAGTGACAATATTGAGGGTGGGAGGGGGGAGGCAAACTGATATATTAAGTGTGACTCAGATTATTATACCCTAGCTTTAACGATGTGGATGTAATTTTTCCTTTTGAAAATGTATGTTTGGATGTTGTTGACGATCTTTAGCAAATCCAGGAGAGAGCTTTGTTGTGAGAGTGACAATATTGAGGGAGGGAGGGAGCTGGAGATTAAGTGTGATATATTAAACATGACCTAGGGACCCATAATATTAGACCCTAACCTTAGAGATCTTGATATAATTTACCCTTTTAAAAGTGTATGTTTGGATATTGTTTGATGAGCTTTAGTAAATCCAAGTGAGAACTTTGTAGTGAGAGTGACAATATTGATGGTGTTTCTTTAATTCAGAATCCTTAAAGTTTTCAGCTTATCAGGGATTTCTTATCCATTGAGTAGATCAGCCTTTCTGCTGATCTTTAGAACCCGTTGTTTCTCTTTTTTAATGAAATTGTAGAATAATAGATATGTGAACGTTTGCCTGAATTAAAGAAATTTTCAGCGTGGTGAAGATTTTTTTTTGTTTTCATGCTGGTTCAGAACCATCTTGCTGGATAATAACTTTCAATTTTTTACCTCATATTGCTCTGTTCATGTAAGCGTCAAATTACTAATAGTTTGCCTTCATACATGATTTATGCCAACATTGCGATTGTTAAAGAAATTGATCATGTATTTCAGGGCAGCGGAGCTCATGTTTGAGAATTACAAAGTTCCTGCCCTGTTTGTCGCTAAAAATGCTGTAAGATATTAGTCCTTTTTTCCTTCTTATGCCTTCTAAAAGTTATATTCTGATATGTTCATGTTTAGGAGTGGCATTTTGGGTTGGCAGGTTGGATTTGGGTCAATCATTTTTTTAATTCGGTAAATTTAAGCTTGATCCGTATCTAACCCATTTATTAAATAGGTCATGCATCAACCCCACACTCGATCCAACCAGCCAACCTGATTATTATTGTTTTTTTGAGTTATAGAAATTGATAAATTCAATGTTTTTTATTTTTATTTAGCATAATCATAATTTTAATTAAGAAAATTAAAAATTAAATTAAATTATGGGATGTAATTCTAATAATTGATATTAAATTTAATATTAGAAACGAAAAACAAGTACTAATCTTAGTAGAAGGGTGATAAGCATGTTGTCATAATTCGGTCGACTTGCCAACTCATTCTTGAGTTTCTTACATGAGTCATAATTGGGTTAACTTGGTTCAAGAATTGCCACTCCTATGAATCATGCTAATTCATTAAATTTAACCCTTAATGTTCTTCACAGGTTCTCACATCTTTTGCCTCTGGTCGAGCTACTTCTCTTGTTGTTGATAGGTGAGTACTCATAACTTCTAATAACCTTTTCTTGTTAGTGTTCATCAAGCTTCTCTTGGACCAAAACCTATAACCTTAAGATTTTAGATTAGTTGATAGCCAAATATTTAACATGGTATTAGAAACAGAGGTCTCAAGTTGGTTTCTTGGTGTCTTTCAATTATCTCGTTCGGTTACCAAAAAAAAAAAAAAAAACTATGCTAAATTGAATGCATGATGCAAAATAAATAATTTTGCACAGGCATATAAGAATATGAATAATTACTAGACCATAGCCAATAAGTTTAAGCTTTTAGGTTAGTTAATAACAGGAAATGTAACAACCATTAATTTCAAACTTCCATCATTAGTCTTATGAATAGTTCAATTTGTTAATGTTTCTAACAATGGACTGCAACTCATCTTGTAACTGTGTGAAATGCATCAATTAATGAGTTCTAACAAAATAATGGCTTTAAAATATGGTTGGCCTTGATTTGAGAGTCGATTATCTTTTAGGTCACATATGAATGACGACAAAACTAGGACATTGGGATAAAATGGAAGGTCTTAACTGTGATCTAACAAGTAATGCAAGATGATTAAGTGCAAAATAATAAAAAAGTGTAGAATTATAAAGGACACTAATAGGTGATGTTATTCAATAAGTAAACGCATGTTGCGATACAGTTCTAAATTCAGTGGGGACTGCACTGATAAACTTGACTTTCATACTTAATTCAGCGGAGGTGGATCAACTACTATTGCTCCCGTACACGATGGTTATGTGCTTCAAAAGGTATATTTTTTGTTCACATTTTTCTTTTACCTTCTTTTCAAGTAACCTTCTGTGATTGCAATTCATAACCACTGTCTTAAATATGATTTTACTGTTTTCATTTCCCAATCATAGTCATTTGATATGATTCCCCAAGACAAAGCATAATAGCGTTCTAAGATTGTCTAGAGACGTTAATAGAAAGAACTGCAAAGCCTTTAATGCCAAATTGTTGATTACAAAAATAACCAAGTCTTTACCCCACTTGGTGTGTTGACTACTTTATTTTTTTGTTTCCAGTGCTCTATCAAAATTGTTGATTAATTAGATTTTTTAAATCAATCAAATTAAAAATATTTTATTTTGTTCAAAAATATAACTGACTTATGGTCCAATTGAACTTGAAATCAAGTCTTCATTTAGATGGAGTTTATTTTTAGAATGATTTGGGGTGTTCGTGATTAGAGAAAGAAAATTTATTATAATATTATGATGTGAGATAAAGTTATTTTATTATTAAGAATTTTGATGAAAATGAAATGAAGTTAATTTTTTATTGAAAATATGTAAGATGTGAAATAAAGTTGATTTTTAACATTTGAATTTTTTTATGATGTAAAATAAATATAAAATATAGTGGAAGTATTTTTGGGAGGATTTGGGGCCAACCAAACAGAGGCAAGGTTTGCCAACTACTTCCAATGTCTCAAAAATTATTATTGATGTATGACAGGTTGACACTGGAAAATATTGATTTAGTTATGCACCAGCACATGCTGCGCACATAACACTCTTAGCCTTTAGTTATCGTAAGCTGCATAAAGGAAAGATCGAAGCAAGGATCATATAACCGAAAATGTAGCATCAATCATTGGTGGTATATTTTTTTGTTTTATATACCACACATGTATGGAAGTTTTGTATACTACACAAAGTTGGTGCTTCAAGTTTCCAATTAGTTAAAAAATAGTGATTGATGTGTTCACTAAATTTAAACATTATCATTTTAAATCAGCTCCAAGAAGTATGTCGAGAAAACTTTAGTTAGAGCCGTATAATGTAAGTCTTTCTCAAGGAGATTGATGTTCACTGTACGATTTGTTTTGGTTGTAAATTTGAGTTGTTGACTGTTATGTTATTTAGCATCAATTGTTAACCTGAATGTTTTGTCTATAGGCTGTTGCGTCATCCCCAATTGGAGGTGAGCTACTAACAGAATGTATGATGAAAAGTTTGGAAAGTAAAGGCATTGTTGTAAGTGTACTCAATTCAGTTCTGTTCTTTAGATAATTTGCAGAGACTGAGAATCTACTTGTTGCTCTCCTTCTATTGTACAGTTGAAGCCTAGATATTCTTTCAAAAGAAAAGAGACACGTCCAGGAGATTTTCAGGTAGAGTTGTAATGGTCTGCCTAATAATTTTTTTTGAAAGCACTAATCTTGTCATTTTCATTTCTTATTGGTTTATTCATTGCGTTTTTTTTTCTTTGTAAACACATATCCCTTGCATTGAAATTATCCAGTAATTTTCTAACTTTGTAAAAGGTGAGGGCCTAGGAGCCATATTCGAAGCATGGTTGAATTTTGTTGTGTGATAGACATGTTTTTCCAATTTGAAGTGATAAAATTATGGCCAAACATTCTTTTCAATTTCTGCTATTTCAGTTCTCATTTTATCTTTTAAGTCTCCAAAATTGCTTAATTTGAGTTGTTAGACTTCACAATTCGTACTGAATCATGCATATTTAGTGCTCCATCTCAACTCAACTCAATATGCAAATGGTGCTGACCATACCAGTCACCTCATATAGTTGGGTTAGGAATATTGCCGATGACTGGTTCTGTTGACTTCACGTATTCAGCTTTTTGTACATTGTTATGTATTTGTGAATAATATGTTATGTGCAGCAAACCAACTTTCGTATGAAGTGAGAAATAAATTGGAAAGGATTTGATATAGGATGAGAGCATATATGGGTGAAAACAGAGAGTGATCAACAATCTGATGCCAATTACGGTGTCTTAGGTCTAGTTTTCTGAAGAGGAAATGACCAACTAACTTCTATGCCTTTAAGGTACATCATCTTCTTATCCCAGTGACTTAAGAATCAACAAATAGTGCAAGTGTTCATTTAGAAGTGAATCAATATTACATTCTAAACTGTTACTTGGGTTGCAAAATGTACAATAGGCAAACCCTTTTGTAAGGGGTATGTAGGCCTGTGTAAGGTACTGTAAATCCTCCATATGGTTAGTCCTCAAATGAGGATTGCTCATTCTGACATGAGGTACTTCGTTAGCGGCATCATAAGGTACATAAACTGGGCTGTAAGGTGATGCATAAGGTACGACATAAATTGCGGTGTACTGGAAAGTGCTCCATAGGTATTCTTGAGGCTATGTAAGGTACACGTTTGTAGCTGAACTAAAACTTCGGATTTTCAAAGGACCCACAATCATGAACTTAATGATCAGCATACTGATTTTCAGTCTGCTTGAAGCAAATGCAATAATAACTGGCCGAAAATGGCTAATTTGTTTCCTTCATGAATTGGACATGTAGCACTTGTAATGGTTTGATGATGTGTTCTTCGCATGCCTCTAAATTCATCCAAGTTGACTTCAAGGGTTTAGCCTTCATAAGCCTTCTAGCTAATACTTCTGTTGCAACATTAACTTCATGTTTGCTTTCATTTCACATCATAAACACTGGAGGCTTCTTATTTACTGTATTGCTTTGTCCTAGTTGTGGTGAAGAACCAAATCTCTTTAAGAAAAACACTAAAAAGTGCTTAAGGTCAAATCTATTCTTTTTTGTGTGTAACCAAATATGGTCACATGCACTTATGTTGCTGCACTATATTAAAGCAAATCCATACGAAGCAACAAAAAATTTAATTAGTAAGCACTCTAGATTGAGGGGAAAATCATGAGGCTTTAGTCCTCGCAATGTACACCAAGTTTTTAGATTTTCATTTCTAAGAAACTCAAAGGATTACAAGTTCGTCAAGATCTGGACAAACTCTTAGCTTACATCAAATGATCATCACCCCAAAAACTTGGACTTTCTGAGAAGAGCAAGAGGAATGGCCTCACCTAAGAAACGAGAGAGAGGACTTCACCCAATTTGAGCCCACAATTTTAAGATTCTTTGCACAAAAGATGCCAAGGATGACTACAAGTCTTGGTGGGAAGCACAAAGAAAGGTCTTCTCTTGACCTTGCCTGAGACTTTTTACTCCTTTGTACTTCTCCCTCCCTGGACCGCAAGTGCAGTCACATTTGTGAAAGTTTGTCTGCCCAAGCTACTCAATTGATCAAAAGTCTTTGATTCTCTTCAAAATTTGCATTAAAGGGACTAGCTTATAATATTACACGGGTCTCCACTTTTCAAGAGACCGGACCCAAAGTTGTCTTGTATCAAACATGATACAAATATGCGAGACATCGTCAAGTCAAATATAGTGATCTGAAACTTAATGACCCTGTTGTGCATAGTTGTTGTTACATGCACTTGCACCATCTGCAACTGTGCTTACACAAGCACAAACAGATACACTGATGCATGTACTCAAACAGACATGTGTGCCACTCGTGCTCAGTAATCTGTTGTGAAGATCGAATATTAAATTATTTATAATAGATATGACATGTTAGGAGCATAAGCAAATAATATGCTTTCTTTTACTTGCAATTTTTGTTCTTTCTGCAATGATCTATTATGCAATGTATTGCTAACAATGAATTGTTTGAAATATTTGTTACAACAGTTTTATGTTAAAACACATGCAATAAGGTTTCCTTTTCCATCAATCTTTGTTTAGTTTAACATGCAGAAATTAGCTTGTAACAATGATGAGTGAATTTACACTGAAAACTTATCCTGCCATTTTTTATATTTCTAATCAATTATACTGGCTGTTCTGTCTGGGTGGTTTTAGATAGTTGATCTTGATTTTCCAAACACCACAGAAAGTTACAAGCTCTTTTGTCAGGTTTGTTTTTGGTCCATGTTTTTTTCCTCTACGTGAATCAAATGTCATAATAGTTGCTTAGTGGACTTTTTCTAAGGGCAGAGAGAAATAGCAAGTGACATTAAGGAATGTGTATGTCGAGCACCAGATACTCCCTATGATGGTATGTCAATTAGCCCCATACCTCAATTTCAGATCTTTGATTTTTGGACTTATTTTTCATTGTTTTGTTTTAATTTATAATGATGCACAAAGAAGCAATGATGATATGTGAATTTAATTTCAACTATTTTAATTTGAAAATTATCTTTTCTAAAATTCTACAAATTAAATCAATTTGAAATTTATATTGAAACTTTAATAAATAAGAGTTTATCAAATTAAATTGGATAAGTTAATAAGATGCAGTGAATCAAGTTTAGGGTATCACGATTAAATTGGGTTCTTATGACTTTAATAGTAATTGAAATGGATCTCTCGATTTAAAGTCAAATTGAAAAAAATTATATAACTAATAATTTCAATTCCAAATCTAGTAATGAATAATGATTTGCAGATAAAAAATATCTTAACCTTAGCCTAGAAATTGGACTACTGGCAAGATTTGGTGGATTCCATTGTTTGATGCACTAGAGGAATAACTAGGTTTGTCAACAGATCGGATTCGAGTTGGGTCAACCTTGACCCGGATCCGAATCCATATACATCAGATAGGGTTATACATCCTTTCAGGTCGAAAATTGAATCAGTTTGGAACTCAGGTTTTTCAGAGTTAATCCGTTTACAATAAAAGCTATTATTTAAAATATTTTTTGTAACCAAATTTAGAATAATATTAAATGTATTAGAAGTGAAATAAGAAAAATATTATATTAATTATCACTTGTTTCAAATCAGTCATCACGGGACTTAACCACTCGGTAAAGATCTCTTGATGCCTTTTGACTTTACTTTAGTAGAGTCACCTTACAGAACCATCGAGCACTCCACACCTTTTCACCTATTATCATTCCCCTTTTATAGGGGGAAAGAGAGGGAACATTTTTTCTGGTAGAGTTTTAAAAATATCATGGATGTTGATGTCTAGTGCATGAACTCCCCAAGTCGTTCGGTTGTGTCTAGTGTGGCCCCTGCTTCACAATCATCTACTACTCTTCATCCTCATAATCGTTTGAGATTCTCTGGCCTTTTAGAAGCATATATTCTTTTTGATAAGGAAGTATCTTTGAATGAATGGATGAACTAGTAACTTCTTAATTCAGAGGGATACGTGTGAAGTTTGGTGCTACTTCTCGAACATTCTTCTTTAGGTACTTTCTCAGACCTTGCCCCGATCTAATCAGTGAAGTTTTGTTTCATCGAAGTTTCCTTTTCAGTGATAGGTCCAAACACTGCTCTAAAATTTTCATTTGTGACACTTCTTTATTTGAGCTCTCTAGAACTTGACTTGAACTTTAGACTCGAAACTTCGATTGAGATGTCCATGTCAAACCTGGTAGTCGAGGTTTCAGTGCTCCTTGAAACTTTGACGTGACTTTCTTCAAGAAGCTTTCTTCGACAACCTTCTTGATTTCCTTTTCATTCTCATAAGTAGATATCTCAAGCAATATCCACACCCATTCGGGTTGCTAGACCTGAGCCAACTATTGAAATGGCTTCAACTAACAAAGTTTCCCTTGTGTCCATTTAGGCTTGTGCATTATAAAGAATCTCATTTAGGCCTTGTTTGATTCGATTGCTGACCGACAAACTTTGTAAATCTACCTGTATGAGTTTTCATAAATGGGAAGGATGTGGGGGAAATGAAGGCTAAACTGTTTTTTAGAATAAAATCTTCTAAATAATGATGTAATCTCAAACCCAACTTGTTTGGAATAACAATGTAAGCAAAGTGAATCAAAATTTTTTGTCAAGATATTGACACCCTTACATATAGGCAAACTTTCTTATGAATAGTTATGAACAAATAACGATGACAATTGCATATTATCTCCTAACTATTACAGAAAATATGCTGTAATATTTTTTGTAGATTTTTCGGTTCTTTTTCTAATATCTAGTTATCACCTAAAATTGGACGCTCCAAAAACGCTTTATATGCTTTTTTATATCTGCCATGGTCCTTACCTTTTTTTTGTTGCAGAAAGTGCATATGCTAATATTCCCATGACAGCTTATGAGCTTCCAGATGGACAGTAAGTACAGGCTAATAACATCGACTTATTTTTCTATAGTATGAGATTGTTTCCTTCGAAATCTATATTTAGGGGTTCTCTATATTTTGCCGATTAGCACCTTATCTTTCATCCTTTAAGCTTAATTCAATTGTTTAATGAGGAAGTTTTTGATGATGTTTTTTATTGTGCTTATTTTATGCAGGACAATTGAAATTGGTGCTGATCGATTTAAAATCCCTGATGTTTTGTTTAACCCCTCGTTAGTCCAGGTATGCACGCTTGCTTGTCTATTATTATCATCATATTGATCGGCCTTATTATTAATATTTCTAGTTATGTGAAGTGTTGGTTTTTTTTTACTACTAACTATATTTCGCTTTATATTATTCTATCTTATCGTGTTATTAGAAAAATATATTTGCAAAGCCTCACTTTTAATCCATCATCTTTAAAGTTATGATATCTAATTTATGTGAAATGATGATTGTTTTCTCAAGTTGAAACTTTATTTCCCTTTCTGTTATTCTATGTGATGATATTGAAAAAAATATTTTGCCGTCGTCATTTGGGTTTCAAATAGACGAGCATCTTCTACTATGTGTACATTGAAAATTTGAAGGTTATCAATACATGGTGAAAGTAAAACTACATCGTTTCAAAAAAAGGAAAGTAAAATTGCAGATGCCAACCATGCAAATTGACATTTCAGTTATTGGAATTTCATTACTTGAAAGTTGTGTTAAGTAATTTAAATTTTTTGGTGGGTCATCTGAAGCTACTGTTTCTTTTTTGAGATTGAGCACATGTTAGAACTTTTAGCTTTATTTGAATATGATCTGATAGAGTTACTTCCCAAACCAACTTGGTTATGAGGCCATACTTCTCTAAATTTGATGATCCTAACAAGTAATAGTGACATCAAATCTTGGAACTCCGATAACATTTTTACCAAGTTCGTGGTTTTCTAATATTAAACAAGACAATTTAGGTACTAGTGTACACATTGCAATCATCACTATAAACATGCCAAATGTTTTGCTTGTGCTAAAGTTAATTTTCTAGAAGCATGTTGCTTGTATCATTAATACAACTCATTTATATTATAATAATTATGTTCTTGTTCTGAGTTAGCATATTTCTTTTAACAAAGATATCATCTAAGTATTATTTATATTCATCTGGATCTGATGAATGTTCATTTTTCTTCTTTGTTTAATCTAATTGTAGACCATTCCAAGACTAGAGAATTTTCTACATTCGACTCCTGTGCGTGGTCTCCCACAAATGGTAAGTGGCCTTATTTCTCTTAATGGCAAGCTCTCTTCTTGTTTCTGCAAAAATTACTTAATATTTTTTTGCTTATGTGTTTCAGGTTATTGAAAGCATCAATAAGTGTGATGTGGATATTCGTAGAGAATTATTTAGCAGTATTTTGGTAACCATCACTTGCTACTTTTTTAGTATTTAGATGCAGATCATGCTTTTGATGTTGTTTAGCTCGACACTCTTATATATTTCATAATGTCTTTATTCACTTTTTGTTGAACATATCATGGAACTGAATGGTGTTTTCTATAATAATTAAGTGCTTTGTTAAGATGAACACTAGTAAAGCTGAACTGTGCTATAATAGAAAGCAAATTTAAGTACGGGTTGAATCCACGAGGATGGGGTGAAGAAACCAAAAACTAGTCTCCTTAGAATAATGCAATTGAGATAAGCTAAGATGCAAAAGGAAACCATGAATTTTTAAAATTTAACTGGGAGGAACTAAGCTACAGTGAAATTCAAACATCAAATATTTTTAAATTTTCTTGGAATATGTAGTGAATAAACAACAGGCTTGCAAAATAACTTGAATTTAAGTGCGGTCGACGTAAACTAGTACTAGAATATTAAAGTTTTGATAAAATCAAACTAGGGCTCAATAGTAAGCTACTATATGAAAGTTTTGTTGTAAATGAAATGAAAATTAGGCTAAAATTCACTAGAATAACATAGAAACAAAAGTACGACTTAGGCAAAATGAAAGCCAACAAATAGCAAAGCAAAGAAGCAAGATAATCAAACTAGACTCCAAAAGCAAACTTGGAAGCCATTGTTGCTTGGCCAAGCCTTGAAGCTTCTCTCTGCCTTGGTTGCCTGAGCCTTTGTCCTGGCAGCTCCCAACACACTCCAAGATCTCCTTAATTTATATCCTTTTTCATCTCTCTCCATCATAATAGCTGCAATATTTCCAAGTATCAACTTCCTTTGTTGTTTTGACTTTGGCTCCTTAAATCCCTCTTTTCTTCATCCAAAGTGTTGGCCTGGGAGAAAGTTGATTTGATGCTTTAAGATTGGTGTTTTTTGGTTTAAATTTCTTGATTTGAAAATTGCAATTTTTGCCACTGGCAAAATTCATAAAAAATATATATTTTTAGTAGCATCGTTATTTCAATACAGATTCACTTGCATATACAAACATAATAGAAAATGTTTATGTAGTTATGCAAATTAAAAATTACGCTGAGTGACAATATAGATTTAACTTTGCATTTATAAATATATTTAACTATTTATATGAATGCATTATTTTGATCTTAACAGGCTCGTTCTAATTGTTGACTAATTGTTGAAACTTACTACTTTGTTAGTTTTAAGGAATCTTTTTTCCACTTAAAAGTTTGACAATGTACATAACTTCGGCAATGTGCATGGTTGCAAATTAGTAGAAATGTTTTTGAGAACATGAATATACATATTTTAAAGAGACTATTACATGTGTTTGAACACAAGAGAGTTTGATTAAGAATTTTTTTTATTTTAGTTAGTTTGTATTAAAATTCAGCTTTAAGTTTATATCTTTTTGCATTAGTTATGAAAGTTTTGGTTGGACATATTAAAAAAAATTGCTTTGATGTATGCTTTTTGTAAATAATATTCTCCTCGTTGATAAGATTACAGAAGGTACTAAGATGAAACTCGAGTTATAAAGAAATATATTAAAATCTAGAAGTTTTGTCTTTGCAGATTAAAAATCGAATATATAAAGTGTAAATTTAATCAACATGGAAGCACTTGTAGTGAAGGTATAATAATTGATGATCAGGTTATCAAAAAGAGCGAGCAGTTTATATATTTTGAATTAATCATACAAAATAACTATAAAATAGATAATGATGTTATTAGTATGATTCAAGCTGGGTGGATAAGTGGACGAATGCACCTGACATATTGTGTGGTAGAAAAATTTCACTCTGACTTAAAAGTAAATTTTGTAGAACCATTATTAAGGCTAGCGATGTTATATGATGAAGTCTTGCATATAAAGCAGAAATACATAGATAAAATAAGTGTTGCAGAAATGATGATATTTAAGTGGATGAGCAAGTATACAGGAAAGTATTAGATGCGGAATGAGTATATCTGTGAGAAGGTTGGAGTGGCCTCAATTGAGGATAAGCTCAGAGAGAGTTAGCTTAGATAGTTTGGTCATATAAATTATAGGCTGATAGAAGTTCTAATAAAGATGGTTGGATTATTGGGTCTTGCCCATGTAAAAAGAGGAAGAGGAAGGATAAAAAAGATATGATAAGAAATTATAAAGAGTAATCTTACATATTTGGAGCTAAAAGAGAACTTGTTATTTGGTAAGAGTGTAATGGAAATAAAGGTTCATGTAGCTAACCCCACCTAGTGAAATTAATGTTTAGTTTATTGTCATTGTTGATGAAGTGTATATTTTAAAGGATAGCTGTATATAATTATACTTATAAAGGACATGAATTTTGTTTGTTTAAAAGAGTAGATATGAATTATGAGAAATTTCATTTGATAGTTTGTGATGGTCCAATAAAGAACAATGAAGGTATTAATAGAAGGATTATGGCCTGAAAATCTCTAAAAACAGAACCATCAGGGTACCATCGAGGGCATCTTATATTACCACTGGATTAAGTTCGATTTATTTTAGTTTATAAAAAGATTTGATTGCTTTTTATTACTGCTAACTTATCCTTTTGGACATCGGTAAAATATTTGTATTGTATATTAGAATTCTATACATCCTTTTTTATTTTCTTGTGAATGTTTGTCCGTTTAGAAAATAGTACAGATCACAGACACACCAAGATGCATGCACACTCATTTGCTCACCTTTGTTGACATGCTGCGAGGTTGCCGAGATCTTGTAGCTGTTGATTAACTGCTACTTACTCATATGATATATTTAAAATTTGAAATAAAGTGGTTATAGCTAACTTTTAAACATAAGTTTTTTTTAACCAAGGCGTTTTACTCCAATCTAGTGATCTCTGACATTTTCTATTTTGGAATCCAATTTCCCTTTGAATATGATTATCAATGCATCTCTGTCAAAGTGTAATAAAAGAAATGGAAACAATGTTCTCTCTAAAGAAGTGTTGTGTATTTGGTAGTTTATCCACTATTATTTAACTTACAAAAAGTTATGCCAATTACTCATTTAAGCATATTATGTGAAATTTTTGGTTCTTTTATTTCAAGTATATGACCAATTTATTCTTGTTTTGAAATTTTTGGTTCTATTGAAACCATGTAGACATTTCTTAGTATTCATCAATGTTGTCAAAGAAGCACTGATTATGCATTTGTTTTTCTGCACAACATTTTGTCCAATTTCTAGGCAAGTTTTCTGTTTGGTAATTTAAATTCATCGCTGTCATCATGAATAGTCTTAAATGAACAACAATAAAGCAGCAGTGACAACGACTACAATAACAACTCTTAACAGTTTTATCCAATAGTAGTTGGGTATGGCACATGGATTTCTCTTCTATTAGCTCCATTTAAATCTAAGCTCTCCATATTTAATTTTGGTCTTTCCCTTCATCTCTTTATTGTCATGGATTGGATCCCCTCACAATTACGTAAAATGTCTCTAGAAGTCAACAATGTACTTAATCAAACTACCTTACATGTCCCCACCTCATGTTAACCTCTATATGAAGTGTCACACTACCCATTCTTTGATGCAATCATTGCTAATGTGGTCAACTCTTTGTGACTACTCATCCATCCAAGTGTCCACATATCAACTATACTAATCTTATGCTCCTCTTAGCTGCCCCCCCACACTTAATCAGATAGCAATATTAATTATCATCAATGACCTTATTCGAATTATTTGGGATCAGTTTGGCAAATTGTTTTCCACAAGCCAGTCTTGTCTAATGTCGAATATGGTATAATTCTATAATTATCAAATTCTTTTTGTATAACCATTATGCAAATTGCTTTTTGCCAACTCTTTATAATGTAGTTGCTCCTCATCTTAAACATACTTCTTTCCTTTCTTCTTGTACATGCACAAACTACACAAATCTAATTTCATTATGTTAACCTGTGCTGGTAGTTTGACTCTCACTATTATTATGGTTACTTCAACTATTTCTCATCTTATCACACATCATCTCATCATTAATATTTCTGTAATATGTAAGTTATATTTTGTAACCTTTATTGCCCAATATACAACTTTTTTTGGAGCTTGCAGCTGTTTTGTTGGAATTGCTATGCCATCAGTCTTAATTCGTCTAAGGAAAATACTTTCTATTTCTACCGCATTCAGTTTTTTGTAATCTTGGTTATAATGGTTTGCCATTTGATATCTTTATCTTTATGGAAACCGTTAGGCTGCTGTATGATTCTCTTTTCTGTTTTTGCCTTTGTAATTTCCTTTACAGCTTTCAGGCGGCACAGCATCAATGCAGCAATTAAAAGAGAGGCTTGAAAAGGATCTAATTGAGGTACTCTTTGCTTTTTTCCTTCTGTACATGCTCCCATAATAATCTTGTTATTTTATTGTGAACTCCACTTATACATATGGCTCATGTCCTTTCTGTAGTTGTAATTGAAATGTTGAATCTGCGAGTCTAATAGTTTTTGAATCATGTTCAATTCTGCTTAGATGCAGACGAACTTCAAAATCCTCACTAAAATGCTAGGAACCCAGTTTTAAGTGAAGAAGTCATTTTGTACTTATCCTACTTTGTTTTGTGAGTTCTAGTGATTTACATTGAAATAGTTTGATGTAGAAACTTTATATTTTGAGAATGGTAGAAACTTTATTTGATTGACCCATGACTATGGAAGGCTTTGCTTCCAATATGATGCCGACAACAGAAAAGGTTCACCAAATTAAAGCCATGCTACTAATTAGATATTATTTCTTTCAAAATAAAAAATAGAAACATGTGAAATCTCTTGTGCAATTTTTCTGTGGCTTTGTAGGAATCTCCTCAAGCTGCTAGGGTTAAGGTGCTAGCTAGCGGAAATGCAACAGAGAGACGATTCAGGTCTACATTATAATGTCATTTTTGCTCTTATTCTTTTCTCTTTTTTGTGCTTTATTTTTAGTTTTTGTTTATATTTTTATATTTTGGCAAAAGTTTCAAGGTGCTTTGCATTTCTTTGAATAGGCTTAAGTGTGTGCATGGATCTTTATATATGTATAATATCTATATCTATGTGTATAATCCTCTTTGTATCCTTCTCTCTTCCCCAATGCTTATTTTTTTCTTTTTGTTGAGTAAATGATCCTGGTTATATTGGAGGGGAAATATTATTTTTTTGCATTAACATTCGGAGAAAATACTTCATAGATGACTTAATTGAAGATTATCTTCTATCTAGTCTGGTTCTTCAACAAACTTATTTGAAGGATACATTGATTATAGTTGTAATGTGATGGATTATTTGTTTTTTGTTTATTCTCCACTACAGCTTGTTAAGTTGATTGCTTTAATTTTCAAAGTTGCCAGTTATCCATCTCGATGTAACAGAGACTACCAGTATCAAACATGCGTAACTCGATTTTTTTTATGGACTACAGTGTTTGGATAGGAGGCAGCATTTTGGCTTCTCTTGGTTCGTTTCAACAGATGTGGTTCTCCAAAGGAGAGTGCGTACTTTTATGACTACTGTTCTAAACTTGGCCTTTTTTTAATGTTCTTTTTCACTGCCTCGAGCCTGTCATTATCAAGCTTTGCCATTTTAAGTTTTCTTTTTTGAGAATGTGGTATGTTTAACTTATTTGAGTTTGAAGATTAATTCTGTACTTTGTTTGTTTCTTTGACATTTTTTTGGGAGTATATGTAAAACACCTTAAACAGTCTTATATTCTTATTATGCTTTAACATCTCACTCTCACTATTCATTTCTACTACACGTAAAGGTAATGCAAAATTACAGTTTAGCCACGTTTTGTGTTATCGCATTTTGGCAACTAATGGGCCTGCACTTTACATCTATAATGAGTAGGAAAAAAAAAAAGAGGGTGATAAATTTGACTAAACTGTAATTGCACATTGACTTCAGAAGTATGTGGTGATACTGAGAATCAAGCGTTTAATATGTAAGCAAGATAGGTGGTAGATGTGTGATTCTAACCCCCCTTCTACTCTGAATTTTGTTACGTTTTCATATGATTACGATATGTTGATGCAGATATGACATATTATGATATGACACGAGTATGATATAATGAGGATACAATAAAATGCAAATGTTAAATTAGGATACAAATACTTTAAAATAAGATGGCTGCAAGAGCTTTGGTTGTGACGATGAAAATATACTAAAAGGAGTTTTTTAGCTACTGCTATTATACTCGTAATAACCCCATCCTATCAATCCCTGGCGTGGGATCTTGTGCAAAATCTACTCTTGGCCAATCATTTTTTTCCTTTAATTGTATCAAGAAAGTGAACGCTTTAGATACCTTAGATCAATCAAACAAAATGATAGTGAAATAGATAATGACGTTATTAGCAGAATCCAAGCAAGATGGGTAAAATAGAGAAATGCTTCTGGTGTGTTGTGCGATAAAATAATTTTATTCGGACTTAAAGGTAAATTTTATAAAACTGTAATAAGATCAACAATGATATATGGTGCTGAATGCTGATCTATAAAAATGAAACATATAAATAAAATAATTATCGTAGAAATGAGGTGCTAAGATGAATGTGTCATATGTGGATATACACGAAAGGATAGAATGAGAAATGAATATATTTGTGAAAAAAGTTAGAGTTGCACTAATTGAGGATAAATTTATAGAAAGACAGCTTAGATGATTTAGACATGTAAACATAGGCCGATTGAAGATCCAGTTAGGAAAATCAAGTTATTAGATTTTTCCCATGTATAAAGAGGAAGATGGAGACCAAAGTAGACATGGCGAGAAACTATAAGGAGTGATTTTACTCACTTAAACTTAGATAAAAATTTGTTAATTGATAGTGCGCAATGAAAATAAAAAATTCATATAGCTGACCCCACCTATATTTTTTCTTTAAAAAATCCAATACACCATCTTACGTGTCAGCTACATATTAGTGATGTACTTTGATGTATTAGTATCCAATACGTATCCAATATGGATACAGTGAAGTATCAATGCTTAATATGTTACCTTTTAAAACAATTATGATGGATATGCAATTGTCATTTATATATTTTCTTTTTTCTCTCCTAGTTTTTATCGAATTGTTGCCATGTCAATCTTAGATCTTTTACTTGAATTGGCAGGTATGAGGAGCATGGGGCTTCATACATTCATAGAAAATGTCCTTGATTCATGTAATCCTAACATTTTTTTGTGAATTATTTGATCTGTAAACTATTTGTGCTCAATAGTCACTTAATTGTTTTAGCACTTTAGATGAAAAACTAAATTATGTCATGTTAATTATGAAAATTTCTTAATTTTATCTTTGAACCAAATTGTGGGTCCTTGCAGTCAACATGACTGACAGTCTCTTGATTTCTCATGTTATTTGTCTGGATGATTTTCATTTAGCTTTTTAATGCAAAATATTTTGAAGGGAATTTCCCACTGAAGATAATCAAAGTAATAAATATGACTAAGGTGTAAAAATGCAATATAATAATTGGGTAAATTACCTTTCGGTTCCCTAGGTTTAGCTTTATTTTTATATAGGTTTTCTTTTTTGTTGCCATCTTTTATGCGGTTTTTTCCTGGTTTTTTTTCATTTCATATGTAAATCATACGTATGTTGACAAAATTAAGAATTTATAAAAAAAAAATATTGTAAATCTTACATAAATTTTAATATAAAAATTTATTGTAACTACCATTATACATGAATTTCATGCACAAATTTCAAAGGTGGTTAAGAAAGTTGAGAGTTTTTTCCTTTTTTTTTCTCTAAAACCTTAAAATTGTTATTTATTTTTCTCCGATCGGCTCAAATTAAAAGGAGTTAGTTTATAACAATATAAACATTTAAAACTATTTAAATTATAAAAAAAAAATTAAATTATGTCTCTCTTTTTTATTATTAGTAATTTTTTCACAATATCATTTAATCTCATTTTTTAAAGTATTTTCTTTACAGGAGTTAAAATTATATTTTACTTAAATTGAAAAAAATTGATTTAATAACTTTACTATATATCTTAAATAAATGATTAATAAATTAGTTTTTCATAATCTAAAATTTCAATATATTAGATTATTTAATAAATTAAGTGATAAGTCACTGAATAATTATTAATTAATTATTTATTAAGACTGTATTATAGTTTTTTGTTGCATAATAATTTCTTAATTTAAATATTAAATACCTAAATGAATTTTTTATGTTGTACGTGCTCTTGCTAACAAGAAGTTTATTTATATGATTTATATATCAAATAATTTATAAAAAATATATTAAAAATTTAAGTTATAAGTTATCTAAATTTCTTTTTAATCTAATTATTTAAATACTTGCTTAGCCTATTAAATTGAGATAGGCACAATATTTTTTTTATATTATGATTGTTGTTATATCTACATATAATAATCAATAAAATTATATATAGATTAAAAAGGTTATAAAAAATAAAATATTATGTTAAGTTTTAGTATATTTATGAGGCTATTGTTGTCTTGAGGAATTTACTGCAGGTCTTCTATTGTTAAACAAACAATATCCCTTTGTCGAATTCCATGATCGTCGAATACTTCAACAACTTCTAATTTTCTAGTTAGTTTAATTTACTTATCATTGTTAACTATTTGGTATTAAGATTTGCCTAAGCCCATGTTGAAAAGAAGAGATCACTTAGTAGAAATTAGGAGGATGTTGACGTAGGATGTGGGGGTCCCAGGAAACACCAAAGAGAAAGAGAGTTCCGGGAGACGGCGGCGCGCAAAGGGGTGAGCCTGTTTAGTGAAAAACTCAAGGAAAAGACTAGTCCAGAGCAACCAGAGAAGCACACCCAAATTTAAGGTGGTTCAGGGAGAAAATCCCCCTACGTCCATCGGTCGATCAGTAAAGATATTTCACTAAGGGAGAAAGGTAGCCCTGAAGGCTTGTACAATGCTTTCTTAGAGAAAATAAGAAGAAGAAGAAGAAGAAGGGGAGCTCCTCAGTTGGGGCCCTGATACGGTGAGAGTTGTCTCGGATAGAGAGAGAGTTCTCTACCGTTTTTTCCCCTATCCTCGTCCTTTTTGCTAAGAACTATTCAACGATATTTGTAGCCGATGGAGTGCGTAGCTTTACCTAGGTTTCCCGGTGAAAAAGGTGATGGGTAAGCTCTGAAGCCCCCGCCGTTCGCCTGCCACCCGAGAGACCTGAGATTGTGAAAGGAAGGGGATAGCATTTAATACTAGTACCTTTTCTGGGGATTCGTGACTGCTGGGGCTTACGGATCCTTGATCTGCGGGTCTTGGGGATAAGCGCCTTGTACGGGGAACGGCGTGGTAGGTGGAGCTGATTGTGACAGGCGGTACTTCGTAACCTCGTGCCCGATGCTACCAGGACGATCTTGGAATATCGTGAACGAGGCTAGCTTGAACCTTCGTGGCCGAGGTTTGACCTAGTCAAAAGGTCCTGCAAAATTAGATGAGTCAGTCAACTGGAGGCCAGCCGGGCGCCACGTGTACGGTCAGGATGCAGCGCAGGAACCACGTGTTAACATCAGCCCCCCGCATTGTCAGGGCGCGAATATTGATATGGGTCCTGGAATGCGAATTGTCGCGAAGGTGGACGTGCTGCCCAAGGCCAGCAAGGATAAAAAAGGAGGCGGTGCCCGTCTATTCGTATCCTTGCACCCTCTAAAATCTTCTTGTGTGAGAGCGAAAAACACCAAAGAGAGGAGATGGCTGAAGAAGGAGAGTGGACTGCCTTGGTGAGTTTCTCAAAGAGAAAGAAGAGAGCGGGTGAAACCCTGCCGGAGGTTGCT
>KZ452027.1:978946-1011815 GCA_002786265.1 Apostasia shenzhenica
CATAACCACATCCCTTAAATATCTCAAATTTTGATATATATCCTCGTGAGAATTTTAAATTAATAATATTCAAATAAATTATAAAATTTTGAATAAATATTTTTTATTTACTTTTATTATAAAATTTATATATTTTTATTTTTTTTGAGATTTTATTGTGAGATGAAATAGTTTCTAAATTAATATTCATCCAAATAAAAATAAATCAAAGTATATTCAAAATTAGTTTCAAGCCACTTTTCATCCAAACAAAATTTAAATTTGAAGCTGCTTCATTTATCTGAAATCGCTCCAAACTTTAAATCCGATTCTACTTATTTTGAATATGAATCCGCTGTCAAACAGGCCCTTAATCACCAGTTTTTTTCCAACAGCGACAATCTACCAACCTCAAGGTGCAGGTCAGGAATTTTCTAATGTCTATTGTTATTCCTTTGTCATTTTCTCTTTAATAATGAATCCTTGTCATTTTCTAATATTTACTGAATCCTTGTAGTTCATTGCTAATGTTTAGTGAATCCTTGCAGTTCATTTTCTGATGTCTACTGAATCCTCTGTTTTTTGTATGTTCAATTGAATTTAGCAATGAATCCTTTGCCGAATCCTTTTTTTGAAAAATAAATCCTTTGTTCATTGGTATGTCTGCCAGTGGTGCAAAGGTAATATTTCCTAAAATTAGTTTAAAGTATGTTTGTTTAATTTTTAAATGCTCGCGCCGAATCCTGTAATGAACAAAGGATTCATTTCAATGTGCATGCTTTTGAATGTGTTTATTGCATACTAGCGTACCTTTTAGGAAATGAATATACCTTTGATAGATAAAAAAGAATAGAATAGATTGCAATAGAAACATCTTTGTTCATAAAAAGACTTTGATATTTGCCATAGAATAGAAAAGAATAGAAGCCACCATTCTGAAATTGTATTTTATTGTTAAAAATTTTATTAAATTGCGAAGTGTATGGATTAAGTTGTACCCTTATTAAAGTTAAGTTTTCGACAATTTTAATGTTATTTATGTTTGAATGATAGTTTTTTGTATTCTCCGGTGTGATTATCATTTGGAGGATTTAAAAACTTGCTTGAAATGCTTATATGCTTCCTAATTTTTACTAACCGTGTGATCTCTTTTTTTTTCAACATGGGCTTAGGCAATTCCTACTTGGATTCTTAAGATTCATATAACCGTTATTGAAACAATTCGGTTTTGCTGAAATTCCATCAGGTTTGACTTTTAATTATTTTCAATAAGTTTTTTGAGCTGTCAGTATTTCACTTTTCAACCTTGTGAAAGGTTTTATTGTGGCTTAAGAAAAGTCCAGTATATTTTACACTTTTCAGCAAGTTTTGAGGACAGCCTAATGCTTAAGGGTTGGCTTAGATAAGCTTTTAGGAAGTAGTCAAACGACTTGCCCTCAAAGACTTTTTCTATAGCCTTACCTCCTACTTTGTTCAATTTTGCTTCTTTTGAATATCTGTTTGTTTGTAAATTATAAGATATTCACATGGCCTTTCACAAAGATCATCTTTAAAGTCATTAACAAATATTTCTATATGGAATTGTATGTCTATTCAAACATCTTTTAAAGTTTCAGACTTACTGCCTTGACCATTTGAGCTTATATTTGATTGTGAGTTGCACCTTGCTTCAATTCCATCTAGGAAAAAGAACGAAATTTCATGCTGATTTTTTTTAATTGTTTTTTTTTTCTTAGTTGTTGCGCCACAGCTGTTGTTGGTAACTCTTCTGCTATTTGTCCCAATATTATATTTTGGTGAAAGGTACCACTTTTAACTTTTAGAACTCTTTTTAGACAGGTTCCATCTAGTAACTAAATTTTGTAGCTAAATTTAAAGCAAAAGTAAATTGAACATCTCAGAAGTTCCAAGTTCAGATTGTTACCAGTAAATCTATGTGAAGAACATGGATCAATTTCAAGTTTAAAGAGATTCCATAAGATTTTCTCTTTACATCATCAATTGTTTTTTATGCTAAGTCTTCAATCTAAGCAAGCAAAACTTATATCTAGCAAATTAAAAGATTCTAGCAATGTATCTTCCCTAGAAATGGGTGGATGCTATCATGCTAAATGACTGTCACAAATTAAACGAGATTGTCAATTGAATTATGAACAGGGAATAAACGAACATAAACCCACTGAAATAACCCTTTGCCTCTCTTTGTAAATTTTGTAATGTCTTCTATTCGATAAATGTAGCAGTCCAAAAAGAGATGAAAAGTCTTTCTGTTGGTATTGATTAAATCTATATTTTCCAATGACACTTTCTAGAATATGAATAGATCAGATTCTTTGATCAAAAATTGAGAAAGATTCAATCAATCAATAATCCATACTCAATATTCTTTCGAAGTTTGAAGGACATTGAAGCAAATGAACAAAAACAAATTATCCTTAGAACATATATAGGATTAGATTAACGAGTTTATAATACTCCTACAAGCAGTCAAGTAGCTAGGATATTAGTTGAGCAAACAATTGATCCTCCAACAAAAGGTCCACATATAATCGTATCCGGTTCGTCAAGCCAATCATACAGAATTCAGCATTTCTATGGATGCTATGATCCATTACAATACCTTCTTTTATTTCCTTATGGAGACTGGGGAAGTTTCATTGAAAGAAAAAATAGAAAGTCCTGTGAGATTGAACCAAGTTGCTGATCAACTTGAGAGTATTGTAGGCATTAAGGCGAAGATCAACATACTTGAGCTGGATGACTGGCCTGATTCTTCACTTGGCTCTCCTTGGCAACCAATTGATAATCACGATACTGCTACCTCAGACTCCGAATCGGATCACGCAGAGAGTTCATCTCCTGATGCTTCAATTACTGATATCATTCCAATGCTAGATGAGCTTCATCCCCTTTTAGATTTTGAAGCCCCTCATTACGCTCTAAAATTTTCAGATAACTCTTTTGCCGAGTTCTCTCAGCATCATGAATCAGACAATGACAGTGTGGAACAAAAAGAGAAATGTAAGGCATTAGCTGAGGAGGATAATAGCAACCAGATTGTTACCAGGACTAAAGATGATAAAAAAAATGTTATGGATCTTGGCTCTTCTGATATGGAAAGGAATCAGAGTTTGGAAAGCTTCATTCCCAGGAGAAGAGCAAGGAAGAATCAAATAATCATATTTGAGAAGGATTTGATTGACTTGAATATTAATGATTCTAGAATGGATGAATTGTCTTTTTTTCATCCTAAAATCCGACCTATTTCTGCTCCAAGGAGAAATCCTTTTGATCTTCCCTATGGGTTCAGATTCCCAGAAAGATGCCAGCAAAGGCCTTGTTGGAGACAGTTTAGGCAATTAGGAAGTAGTACATCCGTTATCAGAATATAACAGGAACTTCAACCTTATAGCAGAATTAGTACATCTATTTAGCTTCCATTGTCGCCAGCATAAGTGGAGTCTTGACACAAAATCAATGGTAGGATAAATTTACACTGAATAATTCGGAAAGATTCATGGGTAATGAGATCGGATCTATCTGCAACGGTTTACCTGTTTGTATCGGTTGAGTTTATTAGAGTGATCCCGTTTCTCCAGAAGCATAGAAAGCATCTGAAATAATGAAAAGAAACGAGCCATTCAAGGGTCTTGAAATCAGGGACGGAACAGAAGAAATCGCACAAATATGCAAATTACTGAAATTGCCTGCAAAATGTTCATAAACTCGATGAACTAATAGATTTGTTGATAATGACATTAATAACTTAGACATAGTCAGCATAAGTACATAATTCAAGAATATGAAGTATGATGAACTCCAATACTTGATGGATTCATAATCGCTTGATGACAAATAGTTGGAATAACGCTATTGATGGTAGAGATGACGATCATCTCATCTATGTCAGTTAGACAAATACCTTGAGGATGGAGGCTTCCTGGAGTGGTTCCAGACTGTGAATGAAAGACATTTAGTAAACATGATGAAGGGATCTTATATGTTGAATATGTTTAAAGAGGTGATTTACTTCATTACTATCATGGGAAGGCTGAAAGGTGACTCTGAAATTGGCCTTAGAGAAGGGTGATGATCAGCCTACAATATATATGAGAGAAACTATTAGAGAGAAAAGAACGACAATACAGCGAGAGAGGGGCCTGAATTTCTTGAAAGAGAATGGCAAGAGCCAAGAGGAAGAAGATGAGAAGTAGAGGGGCAGCTGAATTTCCCATGGCTGAGTTTGAAGCATGTTGGGAGCTTCAGGAGTTTATAGGAAGATGGGATATGGGATTTTAGAACAGCTCCAAATCATGTCTGAATGCAAAAAGCACAAGTATGTAATTAGCAAAGTAACAAATTGACATGTTGCATGTCCATGCTTTCCTTCATTCGATGCTAGAACTTCTATAACCTAGGAAATAGGAAAAAAATTTACGCATATCAATTAGCTCATTGGAACACCACAAACTAAATACATAAAATAATCTTGCGTTATTGCATATTATTTTATAGAACAATACTAATAAGCATCCAAGCATTGAAATACATATAGATGATGCTGCGAATTGGAATGCCAAATCTAATTTAGTATTTGTGTGATATTAGATGAAGTATGTTACAAGAAAATTGACAATTATTTTGAACAGCTGCAAATAATCTTACCTCTGAATTTTTTTCAAGTGTAGTCAATGGCAGAGAGTATAACAGATCAGACATCAATAATGCTAGGTTTTACATCCTTATTCAACAGTATTTATATAATCAAGAAATAGAAGATTTACATAAATGCTGAAATAAGCTAGTATATCAATATGTTAACAATCCAAATGATAAAATATATAATAAAATTTACATGAATGCTGAAATAATCTCATGTATCAGCTTAAGGCAAACGTAATCCAGCCACATTAGTACCTAAAATAATTGGTCAATTATGATAACTTTAATTATTAAGCATAACACACAATGCATCTACCTCTGCCATCAAGATTAATGCTGATATTGCAAGTCCATATTAAAAATAATTATCAACATAAGATTGATTTATGAAACTAATGAAAATACACAATGAAAATTCATAGCATATATGCTTTATTATCTTAATTCAAATCTTTAAAGAATTAGACAAGAAAAACTTTGACGTTAAAGAAGTATGAACTGTAATAGCCACTCAATTTAGAAGATTATAATACTGAACATACTATAATTAGAAAAAGTACTATATTTTGCATTCAATTTTTAAGGATTCTTTTTTATATCTATATACCAAGTAATGAAGTTAAAGTCCAATTTTGTTATAATATGTGAAGGAAAATGAGAGAATATGACAATGTACTAGCCAAATTTAATAGGCTGGTACATTCAAATACTGTAAATGTTTGTTGAGGAGGAGGAAACTGCCTTCAATCTTGACAGTAATCTATAGAAATTCAATGCACCTTGCTTGTGTAATTAACTAAAAAAATAATGTACATTTTTGATGATAAAAAAAAATTGGTGTCCATCCTTGCAACATTGAAGCTCCTTATTTCTTGGTTTCACAAAATTATTTAAAACCAGAATGACTGTAGAACCTCATATCAAATGGAGGATTGGTTAATATAATATTTCTTTCTGGTATAATTATTAGAATGATATTGATTTGCATCAATATAAACTTACCACTAGAAGAATGAATCAATGGCATATATACAGGCTTAGAATTTCTTCAAGGCCTATTATTTCTTCTTCTTTGTTTGCATTTAATCTTGACAGTAATCTATAGAATTGTGTTTTACTCTCTAAACTAATCTATAAAATAATTCACATTTTACTTTTATTTTAGTGATTGCTTAGGAATTTTGATAGATTGGTTTTTTTAGGTTTTTTCACTAAACTCTATAACTAAATATAAAGTTTGTTATTACTTCAATTTTTAAGGGGAGATGTCACACTGGATGATTTGAACTTTGAACATTACAGAACAAACTTTGTAAGTGCCTTAACATAGTTAGGGGAGTATGGTTGTTCTTCCTCTTTAAATACCATTTTTATTTTAATTAATTAAATTTTACTTCATTATTTTTCAAGAACTTAATTTGTGTGTTCTTCTTATGATACATGAGATAGTGATACTGAATACTGAATATCAAACAAATTATTTTAACAAAGTAAACTAAATGCAAAAAATAGACATATTAGTATAGTGAAGCTTCACATAACCATTTTTATAAAAAGATTAACAAGAAAATTCTAGCAAGGATCATTCTGCTTCATCTCTATTACAACAGTTCACTAATTGATGGTCTATATAAAAAGTATTCAATGAAGATGACCTTTCCATATTATATAAAATGTTAAATAAAGTGACTTCATTAGGAAGTTGAGCCTCAAAGAGTAAATAAATTTAGGTACCAATAAAAATATGAACTTTCAGTTATTACCTATATTAGTTTAAGAATATGCCATGAGAAGGCGTGAATCTAAGCAGGCTAAAGCATAAGACTTGACATAGAAAAATATATATATAAAAAACTAATGAATAAAGTTAGGCTTCTTTACCAATAGAGTGAGGACTTCTTCAATTCCATATTAATAACCAGGCTTTTTCAAGTCATGCTAAGAAAACCTAGTAAGATTTCCATGCTAACATATTAAAAAACAAAAAAAAACACTAATAAGATTTCCATTTGAAAATTTATCCAAAGAAAAGAAATCCATTTGAAAAGCTTGCACATAAATAAGAACCATTTCATTGAGATTTTGTAAAAATGAAGTGGTTGTGAGCTTTAAAAGGACAAATAACATGCTATCACTTTACGGATTGTGAATATATGCCTTGAAGAAGCGGATGTTTGTGAACTAATTTGTGCTCGTCACACTTAAGATAAGTTCAAACTTCAAACATAAATATTTGTTCTCAAATAACCTATAGTGCATTAAAAAAAAAGGCAAAATTTCAATAACCAACATGGAGCCATATTTGGAATATGAATTAGAAAATGATAAAATAAATTTTGAAGCATACCAAACATACCAAAAAAACCCTAACTAATCTATGTTCATCCAAAACAATCCAAAGCCAAACATGCTTTTGCCAGTTCAATTAGATAATAATCAACTAATGTTGCATTTGCAATAAATAGAAATACACCTACCTAAACAAATGAAAGAAGATAACAATCATATGCACTTGTAATGAAAATCAATCTAATTAGAAACAACTAATTTTGGGAATATCCATCTTGCAGCAAGCTGAAACTTCATCAGCATAGATATCAAACTATAATGACCAACAAGAACAATAGAACATTAACATAATTAAATTCATGTAAAAACAAATTCACCTGCTGATAGTATTGGGCTGGCACAGTATTTCTCACATTATCAATGGTCGGGTCTCCTTTGGTGGACTCAGAAATTTGCACCTGGCAAGCAGCATTATACTTCCCCACTGCAGCAGCCACATCAATTAGAGCCTTCATCTCTCGCATTGTAGTGTAGTAGTTTGATGCCCTAATCTTGTTCATTATCTCCTTCAATGAAGCATCTACGTCACAGTGGAAGCTAAGCATAAAACAAGAAAATAAAGCTTTCATGAGCGATAATTGTCCTTTACAGGTAACAGTGGATCCCTCAATAATGGGCTGATGAGCTCCCTGGCGCCATTTTATAAACTGTAATTTTATAAAGCTATTATGGCTTCTCATGACGAATTGCCCTTCAGAATCAGTAAGAGTTAAAACCAAGGTTTTGAAAACCGGACCGGCTTCAGAATCAATGGTCGAACCGGGATAAAGTAAAAAATAAAAAAATTAATAAAATATAATATAAATATAGTTAAGATATATATAATTATTCACACATCAACACAGTAATTAGACATAAAATGAATATTTAATAATTGAATTTAACAAATAATATCTTATGTCAATAACCCAAAAAATAATTTCAAGCAAATCGAAATAACAATAACCCAACAAAATATTCGCAAATCACAAATTGAGTATAATATTTAGTACATTATTAAAAAATCTGAACAAATATATGATTTATCAATATTAAAATACCAAATCATTTCATCATTTCATATCACTAAAATACTAAATCATTTCATCATTTCATATCACTAAGATACTAAAATACTAAATCATTTTGAAGGGATGGGGGCTGAAGAAGAGAGTGTGAGACAAGAGAAATTACGAGTTCGTGACTGTCGCGCGAGTAGAGGCCGCAAAACGGAGGCTGAGTTAGGGACCAGAGTTTAGGAAATTTTTTTTTTAAATTTTAAACTTAACCGGTCCAAACGTACCGGTTCACCGGTTGACCAGTTGAACCGCAGTTTAGACCGGTTCTGGCCAGTTCTAAGCGGATCCGGTTATAAAATTAAACTAGACCGGTTGGCTGAACGGTTCACGGTTCGACCGGTTGAACCGACCGGTCCGGTCCAGTTTTTAAAACCTTGGTTAAAACAAATGCTTCGTAAAAGAGTAAGTAAGCCAAAGAAGGGACTTAAGGGTTAAAGTAGCCGCTTGTGCAGATGTTTCTGCTTCTGCAACTGAGAAGATGCAGTGGACAGAGGATCGAAGCTTCGCTACAGCGGAGCTTCTGTCCGGCGGGCAGCTCGCAAGGGCAACCATCGGTAGATTAAAGCACCCCTCGTCGAGGATCTGGTCCCCAAGCGCTGCAATGTTCACACTCTTCAGCGATTTTCCCAGCGAGCACCCGTCGCCGAGGATCTGGTCACCGAGGGTGAGGCGAGAGGGGGCGAGGTTCGACTGGGTGCAGTACTTCTCCACCGTCGCCGACCACGAGGACACGAAGTGCAGCTGCTTTCGGTCGTCGCCGGCGGAGAGGGAGGCTACGAAGTCGGAGACGGCGGCACGCTGGGAGGCGGTGAAGTTACCGTACCAGATGAGGTTGACGGATGTGGGGCCGGAGAGCAGTTCCCCCTTTGGTAGGTGAGGCTGAGCGGCTGCTTGTCCAGCAAGGCGGTGGGCTTCCTCGCGGCCAGAGAAGCGTGGAAGAGGAGAAAGACTTAACTGTTGCGAGAAGAAGAGTCGTCTTCGGGCTCGTCCGACTCCCTCTTGCCCATTCGTCTCCCATCTCTCGCGATACCTCCGACTGTCTGGCTTCCACCGTCCGACGGTTCATTTCATCTCTCACAGCAAGCGGACCGAAACGCGTTTTCTAGAAGAGAAACGCGCTTTCTCTTGCTGGAAAACTCCCAGAGAACAGATAAATAAATTCGTTGCGGTGGCGTGTGATCATAAGATGATAGATTAGAGACAGAACCGACGCAGTTAGCTTCTCCTCGCTGAAAATGACTCCTAGTTCTGATATTTTACAACCTTGCCACCGGCACCTAGCTCCTTCAGTGTTACAGCGAATGGCATTCACGTAATTAACCCCCTTCACCGAGCCTACTTACCCGCCCCCGCAAAACAAACCCTTTAACCACGGTAACCAACAAGCCTTTTAAATAGCATTCGTTCTTCCCTCCATTTCTCTCACAGCCATTGAAGTGGGCATCTAATTCATCCTCCACATCAATGGCCACCATTGCTCTTCTTACTCTCCTCCTCCTCCTCGCCGCCTCTCCTCCAGCAAAATCAGACATCGATTTGCAACAAGAAGCTAGGGATGCAGACTTCATCGATGAGCTCCCCAACCAGCCGGAGACAGCCAATTTCCGGCAGTATTCTGGCTATATCCTTGTCAATCAAAAAGTTGAACGGCAGAGCTTCTACTACTTCGTTGAGGCCGAAGGCCACAACCCCACCTCAAAGCCCCTCATCCTCTACATCATCAACCACGGTTTTCACCGTCTCCTATATATAACAACAACAACAATAATTAATTAAATTCCCCTTAAAATAATTGAATCAAAGTTGATTATGATTATCTTCTTTCACTTTTTATTCTTCAATTCTCTTCAGCCCCTGATCGTCCGGGATCCTCTCTGCTCCCTGCCTTCGAGCAAGTCGGACCATACACTATCAGCGATGATGGCCAAACACTAAAAAGTAATCCGTACTCATGGAACAAATGTGAGTGAAAAGTTTCTATTAATTTTCAAGCTTTAAAATCTAGAAGAAGGAAACTTAACCTTCAATTAACTTGATTTATTTTTTTTCCTTTTGTAGTCGCCAATGTAGTCTTCGCAGAGGTGATTGGTTTAGGATTCTACTTGTCAAACAACCCGCAAGATATGTACTCGACCTATGACCTGAGGGTGATGACTGAGATGTACCAGTTCCTTGTTGAGTGGTTGGCAAGGTTTCCAGCATACAAGAATGCTGATGTCTACATCGCCGGCCAATCCTACATCGGCATCATTGGCCCCCTCATTGGGCGCTACATCCTCTTAATGAATGAAAAAACCCAAGGTAGTCCGCACATCAACATCAAAGGCTTGCTGGTAAGCACCACCCCCTCTCATGCATGTCATCGATCATAAGTTCTACTACAAAATAATCATGTCTACATTCGTGTCATTATAAATCATATTTTATCAAGTGCATGTGGGGGTATGTAGTAAGCCTCCTAGTCCACATAAGTTCAAAAATTGAAAATATTTCATTTCAGTCCCTTTTGTATAGAAATAATTACTTTGTGTCAATTTTTTTGAGGACTTTGTCAAAAAAACAAAACATATTTAAATATTAATTTATAATTATAAATCACTGTGGAAAAGAAGGAAAAAATTGAGATTATTATAATTTTTGTGAATATACCTAGATATGAATTTTTTTTTTCTTAATAAAGCTTAACAACGGTTAAACGTTAAAAAGAATTCACGTGTAATGAGTCAAATTAATGTAACATTTTTGTTTTTGTCAACCTGCGCAAAATTAATAAGGGCTAGCAGCTATCTACCTCATGAGAGGCCCAGGTGTATTAAAATTTAATTTGACATATCATATTACACATAAAATTTAATATTAAAAATTAATTTTATTTCATATCTTACACACATTATTAAAATAATAACTAACTTATATCATATCACTCATATATCCCAACATAATAACTAATTTTATATTACATCTCTTACATATCCCATATAATAACTAACTTTATCTCACATTATTTACAATTAGAGAGCTATAGATCCCAAGAGCTCCAACGGCTATAAAATTTGAATCTAACTATTATTTTCTGCAGATGGGAAACCCTCAGCTGGACGAAGGGATCTTATTCTACTTAAGAATGGAAGCCAACTATCGAATGAACATCTTCTCCAATGAGATCAACGAAGATTACAGAAAAATGTGTAGTTACCACAATAAGAATAAAACGGCATACATGCTCTGCTTGAGCCCCCTATCCGAAGCCGTCAAGCTCGAGGAAGCCCTAGACGAGAACAATGTCTATGCTAAGATCTGCCCCGTCGACCCCACTACTGTCGAGTCTGATACTTTCATCGTGAGTCCGAGCTCCTATATATTCTATATAATTTTCATTTGATTATATAAGTATTTAATCAAATCACGCACATATATATATATATAATAATAATAATAATAATAATAATAATAATAATAATAATAATAATAATAATTTGCCTAATTTGCATGCATGCAGTCCTCTGTCTATAATTGCGTGCAGCAGTACGTGGCAGGTTATTTGAATATACCTCTCGTTCAGACCTTCATGCACGTGCGAGAACCTACGTGGGGTGCGGCCATCTGGCAGCCTGCTCCTGGGTATATTCTCTCTCTAATCATATATAAATATTTATTATTTAAAAAATAAATAGTAAATAATTTTTTAATTCTAATTTAATTTCACCTGCAAGTAAATTCTCCAAATTTCTAGATTAATCAAATTAATTTTCAAAATTGACATTCCATATAAATTAGTACTTCATCCTTAATAAAAAGTAATTAATGTTATAAAAGTTATTTGCATATATATATATAGGATCTATATAATTGCTATTAGGGATAATTACCTGCATGTCATATCATTTCACTTTATTTATGCGTTACCTATCCATTCTTAGTTAATTACGCTATGCACACTCAAAATATTATAAAATTTTACATACACACACTTAAGTTAAAATTTAGTTAGAATCTATTTGAAAAAAAATATTTTGTTAGTAAATAATTAAAATTATATTTTTACCCTTAATAATACATTTTTTTCCTCGATGTCACACTAAAGCGCTGATCTGTCCTAAAATCAATTCACTTCGCGGATGTTTCCTTCCCTTACTACAACCTAAACATCAAAGTTTTAAGATTCTCACTCAAAATATATTTAAATATCCTTAAAATAATATGATGAACGGTTCAGATTTTTTGTAACCTAACTATAGTTAGGTTATTAGAAGATTATAATTGTTCATTATAATGGAAACAAGTGAAAGTGTGTGTATATAAGATTTTATAATATTTTAAGTGTGCATAGCGTAATTAACTAAAAATGGATGAGTAACGCATAAATAAAGCGAAATGATGTAACATGTAGGTAATTATCCCTTGCTATTAATATATTTTTAAATATTACATTGTACACACAAAAACTTTTAAATATTACAAATTAGTGCATGGAATATAACATTTGAAATATTCTATTATGCACATTGTGATATTTAAGAAATTCTAAATTTGAATTTAATAAGAATTTTTATGCATGCATTGATCATAGATTAAAATTTTATTCCTATATGATAATGACATCAAATAAAATTTTTTAATCAATAGTGTTTAATTTCTCTCATTAATTTCTTCTGTGATCATCTGTTAATAGTGCGTTTTTATGGGAGAAAAACTTTACCAGTGCTGGTCCATTCATTGATAAATTGGTGTCGCAAAATATCAGGATCCTAATTTTCAGGTATGCTACTGTTATATATATATTTTTTAAATTAAATATTTTTAATTTTAACTCAATTAAAATTAGAAGTATTTACACGATAGACACATGATTAATTATAAAAAATTACATATTTCAATATCAAAGATAAAATATTATGTATATTAAATAAAAATCTTATAAAATTATATATTTTACATTATTTTTGAAAAAAAATACGCTAGTTTGTAAATACTGTGCTTTATAAATAATTATAATATTTATTTTTATTATTTGCTCCCAGCTGACTACTTTATTTAAAAATGATATATTGGGGTGGTATTTAAATTAATATCATTTAATTTTGAGTACCCATCTATATATCAATTTAGATCTATGTTAAGTTACTGTACTTCCCAAATCCTCTAAAAAATTTATAATATAATAATATTTTTAATTAAATAATTATAAATTTTATATAATATTTCTTTATTGCACCTCTACTTTTATTAAAATATATTAATTTACAAAATATACTGTTTTTGCAAATTTTTTAATCTTACAAGTGCTTGTGTAATTAGTTTTATAAATTTTATCAATACTATATAATTAACACGACATCAAATTAAGCAATTAATTATTTTTAATTTTTTTTTTACTTTAAATATAATATTGATTCTTAAAACTTTAATTTTTTTTTTGATGAAAAAATAAAATTCAATTTCTCATATAATTTGACGGGATTAATGATTTAATGCAGTGGAGTGCTGGACCCGGAGTCATTCATCCCCTCTGCGGTTTTCCTCAGATCGATGGCATATAATATTTCGTCGAGCTGGCGGCCATGGTTCGATGACGGGGTTCAGGTTAGGGTTTCAGGCTTGAAGCATGCATGCATGCAGTTTTAGGGTTAAGATTAATTTAATAGCAATTAATTAAAAGATAATTACTTATATATCACACAATTTAATTTTATTTATATTTTACCCATCCATTCTTAGTTAATTACGCTATGCACACTCAAAACATTATAAAATCTTACATACACACATTTTAACTTATTTCTATTATAATGAGTAATCATAATTTTTCAATAACCTAATTATAGTTAGATTACAAAAAATTTAGGCTGTTCATCATATTATTTTAAGGATATTTAAATATATTTTGAGTGAAAATCTTAAAATTTTAATGTTTAGGTGGCGACAAAGAAAGGAGACATCCGCGACGTGAATTGATTTTAGGACAAATCAACGCTTTAGTGTGGTATTGAAGAAGAGAAAAAATATGTACTATTAAGAGTAAAAATATAATTTTAATGATTTACTAACAGAATATTTTTTTTAAATAGATTTTGATTAAGTTTTAACTCAAATGTGTGTATGTAAGATTTTGTAATGTTTTAAGTGTGCATAGCATAATTAGCTAATAATGGATGAGTAAGGCATAAATAAAATAAAATTGTGTAGCATGTAGGTAATTATCCCATTAATTAATCCCTTTAATTCTCAATTTTAATTAAACTGATCGATCCTCAAGCTTCAGGTAGCATGCAAATGAGTGCTCAATTCGGACCAATTTGGTTCATTAATTAGATCAATATATATCGTCTTACATTGGATTGTTCTATAATCAATACGATAGGACTTATTTGTATATTATCTTATATAATTAAACGATTCAGTTGCACGTGAGCTTAAATTATATGAATTTAACTGTTGTTAATTGATGAGTATTGACAGTACTTCAATCGAATAGAATTGTTATTGTTTAGGAATATATAGAATTATCATTTTAAAGGAAATGGAATGATAATTTAATGAAATAAAATATGAAATAAGAAGTGAATAGAAAAAATTTAAAGAACTAAAATACTCATAAATATAACTTAATGAAATTTTATATTATTTATTATTATTAAATTTTATTTTACATAAAGAGTGTACGTACATGCATATGTATATGTATACGTATGTGTATGTGTGTGAGTAATGGTAATTTTGAAATAATATTTTTAGCTTATAAGGAAAAGGAGTTTTTACATACAGGATATGAAATTTACATGAAATTACGCATTTCATCATCAATTCATAAATATTATCACTATCACACTATATTCATTTAAATTTTACGCATTTCACATATTTCACACCATATTATTTGATGGTGAACTTCACATTTCTAAATTGGCCTTGATCTTAACGATATTATTAATATATTAATTAAATACTATAAATAAATTAATTTATATAAATAATAATTTAAATATTTATAAATTTATGTATTTTAATTTATTTATCCTATTTAAAATTTCCAACGAATTTAAATCCACATGACTATAATTTTTAATTGAAGTAAGAAAATTGATGTGTTTACAGTAAAAAATAAAAAATATATATTTGAATTTAAATATTAATGAATTTATACATTTTAATTTACATATACTATTATAAAGTATATGAAATATGTGAAATATATGAAATGCGTAAAAATTAAATGAATATGGTGTGATAGTGGTAATATTTACAAATTGATGATGAAATGCGTAATTTCGTGTAAATTTCATGTCCTGTATGTAAAAATTTCTAAGTAAAAACTATTCCTTGGACGAGAGAAAAGGATAACTATCCCATGAAATGTGGAATAGAGATTCTTATGAATTAATTGCAGTTATTCTACCAAAATAAACATCGGAATAGGCATTTCTATAAGGAATATGAGTGAAATGAAATAGTCATTCTATCCGAGTAAACGGACGATGAAAGTAATGATCATGTAATTAAGCTGCAAGAGCTAATAATTGGCTCAAGATGGAGGGCTTCCTGTTTGACTCGCAGGTCGCTGGATACACTGAGACGTACGCCGACGGCAAGCTGCAGTTTGCGACGGTGCGCGGCGCCGGCAGGAAGGCGATGGCCGATCAGCCCAGGAGGACCTTCATCTTGGCCGAGACCTTCCTTGCTAATGGCAACCTGCCAGGCTCCAAGTATGTCATGTCATGAGCTCTAGTGATGGTGGGCTGATTTGAATTTGAAGGGGAGATCATGCATGAGCTTCTAATCTTTCAATTAGAAATTAATGGTTGTGTTGTGTTATAATTAACATCAATGTTAATGTATTAAGGCTTAATTTAATATTGTGCCTCTAAATGATGAAATAATTTCATGGTCAAGATTATCACCAGTAGAATATTGGTAGACCGCAAACAAATCTCTTTCTATGCGAGTGGACCTTTTACAGCAGTACAGAACCGTTGTTAAAGAATATGCTTTTACAGTACTTGTCTTGAACAACCGATTGTCTTGTAAAATGATACTCTTTTACAGCGGTTATCTTGAACAACCACTGTAAAGAGTATGTATATATATATATATATATATATTTTATTTTTTTTACAAAAATTTAGTAAATTATGAAATTATTTAAAACTTGCAGTACAAAGAAATGTTTCCATTCTCACTATTAAGGAAGAATCTCAAAGCACATTAATGAACATATTAAACAATCAAAGCAATAATTAGAATTATAGAATTCCATTATTTTAGGAGATTCTCTGTATTAAAATTCTCAATCAATTAAGGCATAATCAATATTTCAAGAAAGCAATTAAATCAAGTTTAACTAGCATTTTAGGAAAGCAATAAAATCAAATTTAATTGTTGTAAATATTTGATAATAAAATCATTCTAATTGTTGTAAATATTTGATAATAAAGTCATTCTCAGCTTCTCTCTCTAATATATATTATCCCCTTTCACACTCACACATATACGCACAATCAATAAATTATAAATATTATATCAAATAAAAAATTTTACTACTTAAATATGAACAATTAATTATCTACTGCTTACGCTTCATAGAAAGCTCCGAAAGAACATATAGCTAGCCTGCGAATCATAATAATTGCTTTCATCAGACTACGCTGCTCATCGTGATTGCCGACACCTTGATATAATTCAAAAATGACCTGTAAAATAATATTAATATCACATTTTTTTGCCAAAAAAGTTATACAATTAAGTTTGTATATCTATCACAATTTAAAAATTAATTTACCATACTCATGTACTATTATCGAATTTATAAATAATATAACATCTCATAAGTGCCACGAATCACATATGTATTCAGCAAGTTCTTCACGAACTTGATCTATTTCATTGTCACTATAAGTCACATTATTTCCAAAAAACTGCAAACAAAGAAAACTTATATTAGTTATATTATAGAAAAATAAAATGTGCTAATAAAATAAAATTTTTAAAAAAAATTATTACATACATCTATTTGGATTTTCGTAACTCTCGAATGAATAATCTCTCGTATATAATGAAAGACAAAATATTCACATTAAATGTTATCCTTCTGTCTTGGACACTGCTTGAACAATAAAATATTATTCTTTAAATATAAAGTATTTAAAGATTATATTAGTTAAAACATAAATTAATTAAAAGTAATACCTTATTGTTTTTACTTTTACTTTGAGATTTTGCTTATTAAGGCGTTCCATTCCAAAACGAGTAATGGAGCTATTTAAAAATTAAGTTGATTATTAATGCAATATCAATCACATATATATATGTAAAATACTTATGTATTAATAATTGCATGTAAATCTTCACGAATTTTGTATTCAACATGATCCATCCAGTACACAAGTAAACTATATGGATCTAACACGACTAACATCCCATGATTCCTGAGAAAATAGATATTATGATTAAACAATAAAAATTGATATTTGCTAATAGAAAAAATAAAACAACTTACCCATTATTATATGGAATAATAATAACAGAACCTTGAGATATGTTCATTATTCAGTTGCTTAATAGTGTCGGTCGTTCATTTGCAGCAACATAAGCAGATATGTTTTGTGGATCTATAAAATAGTATTGATCTCCTATAACATCATCTTAATTAATCAAATAACTACAAAAAATATACATTAAAAATTATATTTTTCATATTGAATTAATATATATATATATTTATTTTATATTTTATTCTTACCAACAATATGCACTAACTATTCCTCCCCCTTTTATCATAAAATAATTATCGCATATCACCAAATATATTATTTGACAAAATAACTTCCATCATATTTCCAGGAAGCATTGTGGAGGTTGCATATTCGAGCATCTTATAGCGACATAAGGTAGATTAGTGTGTTGTTATTGCTGAAATAAAAATTATCAATATGAACAATAGTTACTTAAATTATATTTGAGATATAAAATAGTTATATATATATATATATATTACCTGATTGCTACACATTGTAGAGTTCTTTGAGGTTTGTGATACTTTTTTCACATTTTTTATTTTTTCTTGTATTTTGCAAAAAAAAAATTGACAAAAATAATAATAAAAATTAAAGTTACAAAATATATACCTGACTATCATGAGAAATAAGATATAAAACCCAAATATAACACTCATCAACAAGAAAAGAAAGTGGGACAAAACTATCTATAACATGATTAATAGATATACTGCATATACCGTAGCCTAACAGTACGTTATGTACAATCAGGCCTGACCCACCTGGATTAATTACCCTTCCACGTGCAACGATATTATTTGGTTGCATCGACGCAATCAAACATGATGATTCGTATAAATAATAATTATTAAAAATAAATGATATTGCATTATTATTTATACATAATAATTATAAAAATATTTATTATCTCAGATAGTGCTGGCGACTAACTTGGACTCATGTCCACATATGAGCCTCCCATACTTCCTATTGGAGCATTTACCGTATCAGGATTAGCGTGATGGCTAGCCTGATATGTCCCATAGCTGCCCCCTTTATTTATTGCAGGTCTCATAACAATTGATCTTCTCCTAACGAAGGATTGAGGATCACAATTAATTTGACTAAAATTAGGGCTAAAATAGTAATTGATTAAATAATAATAATAATAATAATAATAATAATAATAATAATAATAATAATAATAAATATTTTTTTATCTTACATAAATTTAATATAAAAAATTTTATTTTATTTTATATATTCAATTATTTTTGATAAAATTATCAAATTTATTTTACATCTTAGATGGAAATATTTCATTCTTAAACGAATAATATTTTTTGGTATAGGATATAAAATAAAGTTGATAGTTTTATTAAAAATATAATTAATTTTAGTATATAAATTAAAATAATTTTTTTATTTTAAAGTTTATGTAGGATGTAATAAAAATTTATTATTTATTGTTATTATTATTTTTTAATCTAGTATTTTTTTGGTGTTGATTTTGGTCCTGAAGCCAATCAGGCCCTTTAGAGTATCTTAATTGCTCTTTGAATATTAAACAATCACTTTATTTCACATTCAACATAATCTTCAATAAATCAATCAACTTTATTTCATATTCTTTATAATTTTTAATATAATTAACTCACTTTATTTGATATTATACATGTTTTCAAAATTAGCTAAAAAATCCGACTAAATCATTTTTTTTTCTCATTACCAAACAGTATCTAAGTTTTCTTTGGGAGGTGGATTTACATAGAGGATAATTTAATTAAGAAAATTTATGTATTTTATTATTAAAAAAAAATACTGAAATTTTATAAAATTATATATTTTACAAGACATTTTTGAATTACAGGTGCATTGTTATAGATTGATCTTATCTTATTCTCCATGATTCATAAATCTATAATAGTGGTTTTCATATTAAATTTAAAATATATTTTACATATAATTAATTTATGAAACAAATAGGATTTAAAATATTATGTTAAAATTTAAGATTTAAGATTTAGAATTTAGTTTTTAGTGTTAAGGTAATTTATGATATATGATTTATTATTTTGAATTATAAGTTATGATTTAAAATAGTATAAAATTTATAATAATTTAGTGTGATATACATGATATTTTATTTTTAATTATAAAATAAATAATTTTTTATAATTAAAGTATTTTTCGTAAGACATATTAAAACTATTTTTCTTTATTTTATATTTTAAAATAAAAATTTTATTCTAGTATTATAAATAAAATTCATTTCATGACTCATGTAAATTTTAGGGCAAATTATGCTCAGGTCTCTGAGTTTAACGCTTAATATCGCGCAGGTCCACTTTTTTAAAATTATAATATCGGAGTCCTGAGTTTTAATAAATTATCAAATGGTCTTATTTTTATTAAATTTTTTTAAAATTATCGTTTTAATTACCCCTGCCAATCTCTCTCTCTCCTCCCAATCCGGCGCACGCGCGCGGGCAGCGCGGTCGCCGGTGGTCCGGCTGCCACGCAGCGTGTTTTAGTATGTTTTACGAAAAATGGAGATCCAGTTTAAGCCCTCCAGACTTATGAGATTGTTGCCTCGCCCAACTGCTCTTCAATCAACTACTTCCAATGGAGACAGATGAGATAAGACCAGAAGGATTCTTGCATGTAGGAGTCCTCTCATGTTGTAATGATTCTTTCTTTGACCAGAGGACCAATGTTGTAGCCTGATTTTCCGAATATATCGATATATTCATGTGGTCTCCCTTGGACATGCTTAGCATTGATAGACGTAATTGAGCACCGACAAAACATCCTCCTTTGTGCCCATCCACTTAAACAAAAGAAATGAACGGGGGAGGTGAATGCCAAGATGCCATGCATCCAAACAAATTGAAGAAGACACTATAGGCCAACTTTATTCGAGTAGTCCATTACAAGAGTGATTATCTATTTGAAAGAAGGCAAATAGGAATTGGTAAATGTGTGTCGACTCCTACAGCCTAAACAACTGTAGCCCACAAACTGTTATACCCTTCTATATGTTGATGCATTCATCAATAGATCAACAGTCGTATTCTCAACTACGAGTTGCCTCGGTGTGTTCTCTGGTTTCATTAAATAAGGTTGGCTAAAGTTGATAAAGAGAGGACTACATATTCTCATAACATACTTTGGCACATTCTATTACAAAGTCATGTCATTTGGGTTGAATGCATATATATATGGCGGATGCGGTTTTCAAAGTCCAAAGGGGTTGGAATTTTGCTGAAATTCAGCCGTAGCCTATAATACTATAACAGTAAAAAGATACATTGGGTACAAAAGGTTCGATCCTCATTGAGGATCGCACAAAAATCGAGTGGGAGGGACATGCCCCTACGCCACTCTGTGTCATCGAAACAAGAAAAGGAAGCTACAAAGTCTGCCGCTCTATTAGCGGCTCTATAAACATGAGATATCCTATATGCCTTGAAGGCACAAAAAAACTCAGCAATCTGGGCCATAGTTTTGTCGGAAGGGTGTCCTCTGGCTGTCCGGTGAAGGTCTGCAATAGTGATGGCAGAGTCGCCCTCTATCCAAATCCCGTCCATCGTATCCGCCCACTCTTGGGCGGCTGTCATCGCGATGAGTGCTCCCGTCGCTTCTGCTGTACTCCCAAAGAGGTTGGAATTTTGAAGCATAAATTGATGACATGCTAGTGAGGAGTCGCATTTTACAGCAGTATGTCCTTGATTTCATACCTTCAACACTATGAGAAAGTATAAGATGAAACCAACCCATTAACGTGTAATTGTGGTATGATCTCTGGAAGATTCTTTGGCTATCTTATCTCTGCTCGAGGAGATGAAGCTAATCCCAGTTGATCACAACTGTTCTCAATATGTCACCTTCGAAGTTAGGCGACAAGTCTCAAATGGCGTATCTTCAAGTTAGGCGACAAGTGCTTGCTTTTATGTCTCTCATGAGACTTCAAATGTAGAATGGATTTGAGAATATGAAGATGCCTTTGCTTCCCTCTAGAAGTATTTGACTTTTATATATTCTCAATACCTCATACAGTGGATAAATTAACCTTATCTTTATCTTTGGGCTTTAGACACAGTTGTCTCAACTGTGCTGGTTCGTGTAGGCAGTTGAATTTAACGGTGTGAATTCTACGTGGGTCATCTCTTAGTTGGAGTGGAAGAAAGATACCTAGCCTTAGAGAATCTAGCCAGGCCTTTGAACATAGCATTCAGAAAGCTCAAGCTTTATTTCCAAACTCATTCATTCGAGGTGGTGATGGATTCAGAGTGTCTTGCATTCTCTAGAAGTCTTTAGTTGGCTTCTCAAATGGTCAATTGAACTTAGAGAATTTGATGTTATCTTTTTACCTCTCATTGTCATTAAAGCTCAGCCCTCATTAATTTTCTTGAAAAGCTTAATGCCAAATAGGAATGTAGAGACTGTGGATGAAAATGTTAGAAGAATTAGGTAAAGACAAGTTGAGCATCTCTTGCAATCCAATTTGCTAAGAATCTAAGTATATAATTCACTCGAAACCAACACATATTGGGATCCACTATCATTGAATAAGGAATGTGCTCGAAACAAAGTAACTGTTGTTGAAGAAGATTTATACTGATGAAAACTGTTCAAATATGATGACCAAGATTCAAACAATAGAGGCAACAATAGGCTCAGAACTTCTCTTATATTCCATGTTTATGAGGAGGAAGGACCAAAAAATAGAAAAGGCTAGTCTAAGAAAGGAGTTTTGAGGGAAGGTCATCCCTTGTAGGTTAAAAAGTGTTATCAAAGAAAGGTGTTCCTCAATAAGATTGTATAGTCAAAGAAAGTTTGGATCTCATAAAACGTTTAATTCGAAGGATGTTATTAATGTATATTGATGTTCCCAAACGTGGAGAGATAGTCTTTAAATAAGTACACCCTTGATGAAGGTGGTTATCGAGAAGAGATTTTTAAATTTGAAGGATCTGCTCTATTTATTCTTTGATAATAGTCCTTAAAGACCTATATTGGCGTCCTAGAGGATTCAAAGAATTTGGAGATAATTCTGGAGTGGCCATATATATCAGTCTCTTGTCAATATAGAGACAAAACTATTGCCCTATTCTTATGCTATAGGAGGGCTAGCGAATTGCAAAATAAGTGGTAATGTTGTACAAGTGTGATCTTATACAATGAAGCTAAAGTCCACATAGAGAGCATCTCGTGGTATATCGTGATTGTAAAAAGCTAAGGGTGAAGAATAGCTATCCAAGGGAAGGTCAACCTCATGAAGTCTTCATTGTAGGTAGAGTAATGCTGCACATTTCATATAAATGTCCTCAAATATTAAAATCAACTAAATTCATACATATTTTGTTTTAATTTATATGCTATGTATAAATCCTAATTGGATTTAAAGTTTAAGGTAATTTATGAGGACTAAAAAGCTTTTTTCTAGTATGCAATGGACCCACTGTCTTTTCTTTCTTACTTCCAATGTGAATTATAGCACATCTGTACTAAGATCTGACTGATATGATGCTTCATAACTCCCTCAACATATATTTATAAGCTCAACACTAAAAGAAGTGAAAGAATAATCCAATAATGCTTTCGTGGTTCTCACATGAAATCTAACCGATAGAGGTGAAGAAATGATGCTGGAGCCCTCCAGTTTGAAGAGATGATTAGTGTGTAGAGTTATTAATTTTTCTTTTACTTGAATATCATCTGTACAAATGAAATATTAAATTTCTGATTACCAAATATTATAAAAACTTAAACTTGTAGGTTAAAATCCTGTAATATTTCTGAATTTTGTTTGTATCTTTTCACACACTAGTTGATTTGATTTGTTCCTTATAATTTTAAGCCTCCGAGTTTGAAAAAAATCTAGTTCCCATTTGCTCTAAAAGTATAACTTTGTTGATTATGACCTTGAAAAAAAAAATTATATTCTCTTTTTTTTATATAATAATTTTATATTCTTACATATTATTTAGATTGTCTATCAAACAGTTTCATATTTTTGGAGTTGTTTCAAGAATAGTTCTCTGGCATCGATCAGTCATTTATGTGAGGAGGGGACAGAGGCGCAAACATTTGATGTTTAGATTGATGTTTAGCTTAAATTTTGTTGGATTAGTCGAGTTTGAAATGAGTCAATTTGAAATGAGAAGCTTCTGATTACTTAGCGGAGCCAACTCGAAATTGAATGCTAGTAGAGTCGTGTCAATTTGAACTTCAAAACTTTTTGAGTCACGAAATTAACGAGCTTGAATCGGATCATTCAACTAGCTGAATTTGTGTCATGCCTAGCTCGATTTGAGTTGATTCGTGCTCAAATTGTTTTTTCGGTTTAGTATGGAGGAAATAAAGAGGTGCTGAAAGAATAAGAATAGGAGAGGGGTGGTAATTCTTTTAGTTCGATAAGGGATGAGCTAGCTTGAATACAAGTATCAGTTCAAATTATATTATTATCGTAATTTTTATATGAGATGAGAAAAATTGTGATATCATAGATAAATTAAAAGTCGAAGGAGAGTGGGAGACAGAAAAGACTATTATTTAAAATATTTATTCTTAATTTGAAATAAAAAAACCATAAATTGATTTGTCTAGCACAAATGGCTCATGTACCTTGAGTCTATTGTATCTGTTAATTGCAAACTATTTTAATGATAATTTCTATGAAGATATGTCTCAAAAGTATTTTATATTACACTTCTTGCCATTTGTGAAATAAAATTCAAGTATTTGTTCATAATTCATTTTAAATTGTAATAATTTGTTCATTTGGATTAGTGATCTTATGCTGTTATCTTATTTTCTCATCCATAAAGAATCCAAAGTCTCTTCTATATATCTCCACATTTTGGCACTGAAACTGTTTTTTCTTTTATAAAATTTGCAAAATGATAATTTAAATTCCCTATATAATTGGTTAATTATAATTTTGAAAGATTAAAATTTATATAGGTGACTTGTTTAAATTTTTTTTGTCAAATTTTGATGGGTTATTGGATCTTTGAAAAGGAATTGTAATTAGCATCTTATAATCTTCCTTAATATTTCATAAATACAAAAACTAAAGTTGATATTTTCTATTTAATTTTTATAATATATAAGATAATTATGCATAATATCATACAAATTTATAATTTAAAATTTTTAATATATGAACATCAGGTTTTTCTATAATTTTAAATTTTAATTTTCCTTCTCCGTCTCTCTCTCCACCTTGGGAAGAAGCCGTCAGTAAGCGGCCCTTCACCCCCGCTTTAACGGATCATGTTTGCATAGCATGAAGAGAGCGGGGGAGGAGAAAAAAAGGTAAAATTAGAATTTTAAAATTTTAATAATAAAAAATATATAAAAAAAATTGGTAGGAATTCAAAACTGTAAATTTATGTGATTATTATGTCTTAAATATAGAAATTTAGATGTATTTTGAACAATAAGTTTAGTTGTTAATAGTGTAAGACATGCTCATAAATTAATCTCTGAAAAATTCTTGTAAGACAATATTGAAGCATCCTTATAATTATTCAGATAGTATTCAATGTAAACAATGATCGATGATGCCCTCAAGCTTCTCATTAATTCAACTTTGCTCTTCCGAAAACAGATAAAAACTTGGCCATAACTCCAATCCTCTCCTGCTCCACCTGCATCTACACTGAAAATCAAAATTACTCATCGTGATTCAAACCTAAAAAATGTGTTCATTAAAACTATACCTTTGAGCTCATCACAATTGCATTCATCTTGTCATCGTGACTAATGGATTCGTTCGGGTAGTACTTCTGCGTCTTCCTCTTGCTCTCCTCGGCTTTCCGGCTGCCGAAAGCACACACTAGGAAGTTCGGGATGAGCAGCAGCCTCTTCCAGTCGCCCATGCAACTAGGAGGCGGCCGCGTTACCTTTGGGTTCTCGAGTTTATGTTCCACTGGAACAACCTAAGCATGAATGGAGATCAGAGGCGACATTTTATTTGTTCACTAATTGTAAATATAATATTAATATTATCTAAATATTTAATTATTAAATTTATTTAGTTCAATGTTATAGTTATATAATTATGAATTGAAGTGTCTCTAACGATTATCCTATAACAAAGAATTAAAAGTGATTTAAATTTTAAAAATTATATTAAAAGCGAAACTAGAGCTTTGGAGGAATACTCTAGAATTTAAAGGTTTTTATCTCAGTAGATTTAAAACTGAATATATGGAGTGCATATTTAGTCAAGAAAAAAATACTTATATTGGAGATGTAATAATTGGTGATCAAATTGTCAAGAAGAGTGAGCGCTTTAGATACCTTGGATCAATCATACATGATGGTGAAATAAATAATGATGTTATTAACAGGATTCAAGCAGGATGCATGAGTAAAATGGAGAAATACTTTTTGTGCGTTGTGCGATAGAAAAATCTCATCCAGAATCAAAGGTAAATTTTATAAAACTGTAGTAAGACCAGCGATGATATATGGTGCTGAATGCTGGCCTACAAAGAGGAAACATATAAATAAAATAAATATTGCAAAAAATAAAAATGCTAAGGTGGATGTATGGATATACACAAAAGAATAAAATGAGAAACAGTATATCCGAAAGTTGTTGTATATGTTTTTTACTTATTTAATCATAGATAATTTATTTATAGGCACAGTGCATGAGCCAATTTTGTAATTTGGCAATAACATTTAAATAAGTAGTACTAAAACTGAACAATTATTTTCTTATGGGTGCAATAATTAATTAATATGAAATAATCCCAACTGAAATGAAAGTTGAATATTGGGTACAAAGTAAATAAAAAATAAAGGAGGAAATATAGTCACCTGTAATTATATTTTAGTGTTTGTATTTCTCAAATTTTTTACGTAGGTCTTTAAAATTTAAAGAAAAAATGAAAATATAATAAGTTTCATTACATTTTTAATAATGAGATCTAATAAGTGATAAATTTTTAAAATTGTGAATCAAAATATAATTATTAATAAACTATAGAACCCATCAGTAATTTGCCCTTTAAGTTATGTGCGTGCACACCTTCCATGAAGTAGCATGAATGATCTGGCGAGCTTCCTTAGCCTTGTGCGGAGGAACGTCCCCTTTGACCATTTTCTCAGCGTTGACTCTTGCTGCCATCTGAAGAACCTCTTTGACTCTGCGCTCATCGTTGACGTTTGCGGGGATCCGGAGATCCTGGTTGACTTTTTCCTTAACCGTTTTGCTGGGCGCTGAAATCTGCAGAGCATGGTTGACTTTTGAATGCTTATTATCGAAGCCATCCTCTTTGGGTTTCTGCAGAGGGTCGTCACCGTCGCCGCCGGGAGGATGATCTCGGGCGGCGAGGGCCCTCAGCTGCCGGGTGTAGAGGAGGAGCTGGGCCTTCCGGTCGTAGCCCCTGGAGGTGCGGGTCGCAGGGAGGGCTTGATTCAAGCGGCGCCGATGCCGGCTGCCGGAGCTCCTGTAGTGGTTTGGCGCCGCCGAGCGATTTGCCGTGCTTGGGTTCACTACGTACACTGTGATCTGCACGGCAGTAGTCTTCGTCTGTTGGTGCGCCTTCCGCATGCTGACTTGAGAAAGAAAGAGAGAGAGAGAGAGAGAGAAAGAGAGAGAGAGAGAGAGAGAGAGAGAGAGAGAGAGAGAGGTTGCTACGATGATTTAAATGGGGAGTTGAGAACAGGCGACAGAAAGGTTTTCTGTTATTTTTTCAAGTCAGTTTCATGCTGATTCAAGAAGATTTTGCTCGAGGAGAGAAGCTTTCTAAATTTTATAAATGACATCAAATTTTAAATTTAATTATAATTTTTATATAATAATATTATTATATAAATAAAAAAATTAATTTTATTTATATGATGATAGTGTACAAAATTGAATTCAGTAGTCAACGAGCTTTTTTACATGGACTTAGTCAAGAGATCAGACTCGTTGCACTGCCATCCCATGATAGAAGAAATTAAAGCTTGAGCTGAATTAATTTATAAAGAAGTAGAAATTTTTTTATACGTGTTGATGGATCACGGTGTTCGAATATGAATACAAATTTTTTGTGTAACATCGTACATGCGAAGAATACAAAACCACGCCATTACAAGTTGTTTGTGTTATAATTCAACCATCATATATAATTCCTGTTAGTGATCCAGGTATACTAAAATTATGCATGATCATGTACCACAACAAAAATAATTAAGATATAATGCTTTACAAAAATAAATACAATATACCATTTCAAAAAAAAAATTATTATTATGATTAAAAATCAAGATATTACATGTGGAGTGTGAGATATTGTATTTTAATACAAAATGATCTATTTTACATTGAAGTAGTTAAAGAGATCGTATTCCTTTGTCAAATTATTGTACTAAGCATTGTATTTCTTTCTATAATTTAATTCACATCTTCATGTATCAAATGTGCAGATAGTTAGAAAAGATATAAATGCATTCATATGTAAATAAATATTTTTTTCTCATTTTTAATTAGTTATAGACTCAAGATTTTTAGTAATGATCGAACAAAATTCATGTGGGAGGGATATTCCTCCTGCCCACACTACATTATCCATAGTAGTAAAAAAAGTAATAAAATCGGTTGCCCTATTTTCGAATCTATACACTTGAGTAACTCTATATACCTTAAAAGCATTCAAAGCATAAAAAATATCAACAACTATGTGGTGGGTGAATTCTTTTCTAAAAGTCTGAAGGATATTTGCTATTATCGTAATAAAGTTCCCCTCAAGCTAGATACCCATTGTTCTGTTGGACCATTTTTTTGCAATTTTATCTGTCTCCCAAGCACCTCTAGACACAGCAATAGAAATCGCCTTGGTGAAGAGCTTGATATTAATTGCCATCAGTAAGTTGCCATCATGATCTCTCATCACTGCGGTTGATCCTACAACACTATTCTCTTTTACTGAACTATTAAAATTTATCTTGATCCAATTTACCAGAGCCAATATTAAACTTTAAGAGAATCACTTCTCTAGATGTTGATATTATATATTATCAGTGTTAAGTTCTTAATTTGCCTACACTCATATAGCTAGAAACTTGTCAACAATGTTGTTAATGCTATGCAATCCAAATAAGTGCAGTCATTTTTTATCACAAAATTGATTTAGTTAGATTTATCATGAAATATTTCCTTACTATTTTTTTAGTAACAATTGTGTTAACTCAATGAATGAAACTATTAGTATTGATATTTTCACACTGAAAACATATTTCTTAGAAAGATGCTACGTACCTACGGTGCACATTTTCTACGAAATAGATTAATTAACATTCGTTTACATCATGCACAAATTTTGTAATGTTGGAATTATTGCAAACCCGAATTTTGTAAGGATAGAGATGTAGTCCCTACCATTGCATACACAGTAGCTCACATTGAATACCAAAATGCCAAGAGTTGATATTTTGTATTACTATACAATCAAGTTATACTTAATCATGATCATGAGTAACTAAATAATGTAAATTTCTCAAAGAACTTATGTAAAAATATGAAACGATCATATCTCCAATTACACAAATATATATATATATTTATTTATGTATTTTAGGCACGTAATATGTCGAACATATATATTGAACTTCTTAGGCTTCATATATATACTTGATGTACCTTTTTTTGAGTTTTATAAGCCAAGACTAATTTTCAAAAAAAAAAATCTTCAAAATTGATGATGATAAAGCTTCAACTCGTATACAAAATGATAATGCTATCGGCATTAATTCATTGATTGTCACCTTCTCCCAACACTAATAAAAGTTCTAAACTACATACAAATATAGCGACTTTAGCGTTGAATTGAATTGGATTAGATAATATACTAATTCACGATCAGAGTGAGAGGTATACATCAAATAGAACTAAAAGTGAAAGATGGCTAAAACGTGTAAACTTCATGCATGTTTATATAACATGCTAACTAAAAAATTACATAATTACATAATTTCAATGATATTAAATCAAACTCAACTCAAATTAAAAACCCAACTCTAAACAATTACATAATTAGAAATTCATTTTCATTATTATCAGATTATCAATAAAATCAGTATAAATCTGTTATACTAAATAATTTTAAAAACTCAAGAACCTACATGAAATAAGAAATGATGCCAAAGGACTTAAACATCTTAAATGATCAAAAAAATAAGAACCTTCATAAAAGGCAGGATAAAAAAATTTATTAAATATATGCTGAAAAATCCATAAACAAATAAAATATTCTTGCATAAATTTAATTTTTCCCTTGTCAAACTTTGACATAAATATATTATTTTAATGTGGGGAGTTCCACTTGGCACAAGTTTTTAAGCTCATTTGTTATTATTATTTCATGTTGAGGCACTTCCTCAAATGATTCCAAAGTCTGCGTAGGCCAACTTTTTTTCTTTTTTTTTTCAAATTTGATTTTTCATAAATGGATTATATTGGATTCTAAAGAATATAAATCAGCATAAAACTTAATTTTTTGGCACGTGTTAGAATCACATAGGATGACCAGCTGTATGTGGAATTCTTCTCAGAGGTATCTTTTATGCAAATTCTTCTTTGCAGGGCAGCAGTATAATCCATTCTAAGGGTAAATAATATTTAAGTTTCTCTTATTTATTTTTATTTTTAAATTAAATAACTTGATCTACTAATTTAAATAAAAAAAATAAATATATTTATTTTTTGATAATAAATGCTACTTTTATAGTAAAAAAAATAACATTTTAATAACTGTTTTGGTAGTAACAATTATTCGACAATACTCCTTAACTCTACTCTAAAAATTAATTGTTTTTTATATCTTTTTTGGTTATAAAGAACATTTGTTATTAAAAAAAATTAATTTTACTTTTACTCATACTAGTGGATCAATTTGATTAAGGTTAATTTAATTTTAAACAAACATATCACATCACATATATATAATTCAAAATAAATATTAATTTTATTTTATATCTTACACGCATATCAAAATAATAACTAACTTATATCACATTCCTCAAATATCCTATATGCAGATAAGGCCTAATGAGGACTCAGTGTGCTATTCACGAGAGGAAGAGGGAGAGAGAGAGACGAAGATTCCCACTGAAATGACTTCCATTATACCAAAACTCATTGGATAACATTTAAAATAATTCGATGAGTAAATAAAAACTTGACTCATTCAGAAAGGAAATCCAATATACGTTAAATGTAAGACAAGATCATGTGTGCATTAACATGTCAGTAATAAGATATCACATTTTTGTATAATTAGGTGCTGGTCATGTACTCAAAATTTGATCAGCATTGCACATATGGAAAGCACTTCAACACATGTAGAGGAGATAGGGGAAGATCCAGAGTGCAGTGTAAGCCTTACAAGAATTAGAAAAGAAAACTACAAATAACAGGTAGGAGAGAACGCAAAGTATTCATGTGCTTCAGAAAAATACTCCGAAACAAGCATGCTCGTCAAAGGAGATTACAACTGTGAATTACACGAGTAGTAGAGTACAGAGACACGCAAATTTCTAAATGCTCGGGGATCTCTCCTTTTCTTCTTCCCATCTTCTACGGCGGATTTCGATGTGCGTCCTGCATTTGGATACGTCGTCGTGCCATGACTAGGAGGCTTCAAAAAGCTTCTTGGCCTGTTTTGGGCAGCTCCTTTAACAAATCGCCTTTTGAGTTCACTCAAGGCATGCATAAAAATGCTAAGATGAACATTATCAACCTTGTTAGATGCTATGAACAAATGGTTGACATAAGACCTTAGACTCTCGTTCAGCATTTGTTTGGTATTAGGGAGCGGCCATGTCTGAGAGTGCCATCATAGTGATTCTAAGGAAGCAAGGTAAGAGTTCTCGCTTCATGTGTTCATAAGACCGAATATACCCAGAAGGCAATTGGATATACTGGGCGAATGCCGACCTCTTCAAGGCTTTAAAGTTGAGATAAAAAAAAATTGAGACAAGAAGTGGTACCAAGCATTTAGTTCAAATGTGATCTAAATGCTCATATAATCTAAACCATTATGCTATCTTTAAATTATTATTAGATTCAATATCATTATATTAAAAGATAATAGAAAATCAATTTAACCTTAACTCCCTCTATTACAAATAGGGTGACATCTAAATGCCACCCAAATTTTGGTATCATCTAGCTTTCATTTTAAATTAATGATTTTATAATTCTTCACAATATTATCTAAATATATACAATATTATATAAATGTCATCAAATCATAAATAATACGACACTCTCTTCGTAGTATTTTTGGGGTGTGAAAATAGACCAGTGACTTTAAAGCCTTGAATGTGCTCTGTGCATTTGACTTGCCTTTACAATAATCTTGGTTTTGGCTCTATAGTCATATGGGATAAGTGCGTTGCGAATCACCTCACAAAAAAGGCCCATCACAATCCTAATCCCCAAAAAGAGCTTTAGAGCTAAATCCAAGGAACTTTTAACCCCCAGAATTGAAAGTTTCCGCCTGTCATATACGGTTAAATGATTGAAGGGAAGAAGGTGAGTGGAGAAGCCAAAACAAAAATGGGTCACTACAATCCATGGAGAAGGTACGATAAGAGTCAAAGCCGGAGGAGTAGGCTAAGGACTTAGTTTTGAAGGATATGTCACTCTTTTCTTTTCTTTTTTTTTGGGCTTTGAAGCCTATGGTTTTCTCCTAAAGAAATCATAGTTCACTGATTACGATGAATCCACTAGCCTAGCTTCTTAGGGGATGCTAGAGCCCCTAGAAACCAATAAAGTAGCATCACCTATGCCATCGGTGGAGGAGGCACCATCATTACTTGGGTAAGAGATAGAGGCTCTATCGGTGCTTAAGCATCAAGAGCAAAGGTTGCTGACATCTGGACTTATAGAAGAGGCACCACCTGCACTTGGGGAAAAATGCCCGTGGAGCCGACCAGAGGGAACGAGAAGCACCACTTGTGCTTAAAGTTGTGTCGTCATCTAACTACAAATTAGCTGAAAGCTCACCTACGCCTAAGTGGAAGTCGCCGGTTGGACTGGCAAGGGTGTAAAGGTATTGCGCAACATTTACATGTTGTTCACGAATATTTTTTTTCCTAAATTATTTAAAACCCAATTCCCCAAAGTAGCTATCTGTAATATTTATTATTTTCAACTTCGCACTGTAGCTATCTGAACTTTTTGAAAGTTAAAATTCCTTCCACAGTAGTTTTACTAAACATAATATTTAGCTTTCTTCTTTGATAGTATAATATTTAGCTTTCTTCTTTGATAGTATAATATTTAGCTTTCTTCTTTGATAGTATAATATTTAGCTTTCT
>KZ452027.1:1011840-1079362 GCA_002786265.1 Apostasia shenzhenica
TGCTTCGGCGCGGGCGGCAGGTCGGCGCTGGGGAGTAGGCGGTGCGTTGGCGAGCGAGCGGCAGTTGGTCGGCGCACACAGAACGGCACTGGTGTGGGCGGGCAGGCAGGGCGCGCTCAACGGGGTCGAGTGGAACTACGTACCAATATCGACGTAGTCGTCGCAGGCGCGTCGTCGGTGACGTGAAAATCTAGCGACGTGATCACGTTGAACTGGAGTCAGCGAGCTAGATCTGAAAACGCAAACGAGCAGGCAGGGTGAAAGAGAATGAGGTGAGCTGATGTAAGAGGGATGGAATCGAACCCGGAGGGGAGGAGCTAGAGCAGGTGGAGTTTAGGGATTCTCATCCAAGGCCCAAGCCCTTTCCTATCCAGGATATCGATTCATTCCAGAATCAATAATCCCAAAGGAAACACAAATCAGATTTATTCAACATTAAGAAAAAAAGAGTGACAAAGAGGCGTTTATATAGGCCTCCATACAGACTGACTCAATAAAGAAAAATACATAATAAATTTCTCACACAAACGAGAAAATACTAGATAACATGCCTAAAATAATGATCATTGAAATGAAAACAACTAATACAAAATAAATGCGAAAAATAAAATCATCCCAAAATGGAATCTCCAATCAATCAGAATGAATAGGAGATTTCCAATCCATCGAGTCAGCGATCCGCAGCATCAATCTTTCTAAATCCGTCCTAATAATCAATCAATCCAGATCGAAGCAGTATGGCTAGATCTCAGCCGTCGACGGTAAACTCTACCAGGAATGAGTCGACGGTCGATCGTGGTGTCCCCACCATATTCCCCATAAACAAAGTTCATTTGAAACAAGAATTACAGCCATGCATGCTTATGAATGTGAGTAATATTTGTGTTAGTATGCATGTTTTAGCAAGCACAAATTAATTTCTTGACACAAAGTCCACTATCATTTGATACAAAGAAGTATAAGGTAGCAGGAAAAAAGAAATGCGTGACTCACTGCTTCTTGAGCGCAACATATGAGTTCAATTCCTTGATCTGAAAAACAAATGCATTTCAGGTTAGTCTAACAGTGTAACTATCTAAAATGCAAGTGAGAGTACTTCTAAATTTCCAATCACTTTTGGCAAGAACTGTTGTTAATCCTCTAAATCAACATAACTATCCTTATGTAGTATAAAGTTGAGTGAAGAATAAAATGTCACCATTGACAGCTTTTTTTCATTCAGCAACTTATGCGCATCAGGAGAATCTCTAGCCTCCTCTTCCTTTGCTGCTCTTTCAAACTCTTTGATAAGCCTATGAAATGCAAAGCACAAAGGATTTGTTCCCTAGTCAATAAAAAATCAAACACATCACTCAGGCAATCGAATTAATATCCACATTGCATTCACTTAACTAGAAAGGGCAAAGCATGAAATGTCCTAAGTATTCACAATATTAAGAAAAAAGAAAACAAAAGCTATTAATTCAAGCAAATAACATGTAAAGAAATATATATATATATATATAATACCTGAAAAGTTAATGGTATTTTAAAACCCGAATCTTGTTTAAAGTTGTTGTAGGAACCTGTAAGTCACCGGTAACACCTCATCCAAGGTGAATAATAGCATTGTTTAACATACCATGAGGTTTCTCCACCACTAACTTCCACTACAACACAACAGAGTAGCAATAGCAGAAAATATTTTTCTAGAATCTTGTGCTCACTGTAGAATAGACAACTATTGAAATTTTAATTAGTATAGCTTACGATTGTCACAAGCCTAATAACTAGCTGGAATAAGATTTCAATTGGACGGTTCTCTTCCGTGACTCACCAAAGAGTTATAAGGGTCATTATCAACTACTTAGATGATAACTTCATGTCATGGGAGTATAAAAGTAGAGCCATGAAGTTTTCATCACCATTCTACACATAGAAACAATGGTTTGAAGTAATTCGTTGGTATTTATGTTCAACTATGAATGAGTTAAACTTTTTGTACCACTATTATAAAGTTTGCTATAGTCCATGCAAGCTCTTCTTCAATCGGAAGATGTGATGCCTTGTCCCTTTCATTCAAAGCAATGGGGCTACATCATGTAGATTTCTTCCAAATCTCCATAGAGAAAAGCTATTTTTGCATCATGTTCAACCTCGAGATCGATGTTTGTTGTACGACCAAGGATGATATGGATCGACAACATCTTCACTACCGGTGAAAATTTCTTCAAAGTTGATCCATTGCTTTTGTTCGAAGCCCCTCACAATAAAACTTGCCATGTACTTGAATTTTCAGTTTAGTTTGTACACCCACTTGTTTCTCGATGCTCTTTATCCTTTGGGCAACCTTACCATCTTAAGGTGTTGTTCTTATGTAGGAAATACATCTTCTCCTGCATATTAGGGAAACACTTCTATGAAAACTAGAGTAAGTCAGTGGAATATCTCATCAAAGAACATCATATCCTCGAAGATCTTCTTGGAGCCTCTTCATCTAGTATTATTGAAGATGCATCCTCGAACACTTCCTCCTCTTCAACTTGATCAACTCCTCATTTGACAACCCTTTCTACATCAGCGCTAGTTTATTGAACGCACCTACCAATAGGAGATGAACTATCATCTTCGTCATAGAAGAGAACTGAAAAGGGTAGTGATGCCTTCCGCTTTCTCTTCTCGATGACATCAAGGAATTGGTCTTTGAAGCAGCCCACATCATAGATGCTAACAACCTTTTTCTCTTTCAAGTCCGACAACCTATACTTAAAGTAATCATCTCCGTAGCCAAGGATGACACACTCCATAGTCTTGGCATCTAACTTTGCCCTTTAATCATTTGGCACACAGAAAAATACTCAACACTAAATTACTTGTAGATATTTCAAGGCAATGCCTTTCCAATTCTAAGCCTTCTCTAGAATCTCCCTACCTAGGCATGCTAGGTGACCTGTTGATGAATTATGTTGCTATCATAGGCACCTCTTCCTAGAACGTCATCAATAATTAGGCGTGTGACAGCAAACTCCAGACTCTCTCTACTAGTGTCAAATTCATCCTCTTTGCAATGTTATCCTAAGGCAAACTCTTCGGCAAAGTCCTTTCACAACGAATACCTTGAGCTCAACGATGCTTATCGAAGACTTACTAGAAGAAATAAGTATTTTAACAAGAACTTTTTAATGTGAATGAAAAACTATATCTAAAATTTTTATGTTGACAAAACTTTTAGCACTAGTTTTGACATACTAATATTAAATTTATTATATGACGTAAGAGTTTACATGAGTTATTGTAGCTTATTATGTGAATATATTTGGAGGGATAATAAAAACATTATTCTAAATATAAAATAAAATTAACTCTATTTTTTCCTTAGTTTATTTTCACGTATTATTCAAAATTCTAAAATTATAAAATGTTCAATAAAATGAAATTAAAATAAAAATTGAATCCTTGATTGGGGATATCATCAAATATTTCAACCAAATAATGATCTTTATATAGATCTAATGAATAAAAAATCATAAAATTTATTTTCAAAAATCAACAATCCTCCCCCATCCTAAAAAAATTGGAGGGAAATTTCCTTCCAATATTTCAATGAAATAAACAAAATCCCTTAATTTTAATAAACCAAAATTTTTTCTTTCCCGTTCCGATTCATAAGGCTCACCTAGCCAACTCTCAAATTTCTTAGGGTTCAGAAATGTCCGCTTCCCTTAACCCTTCCTGACCTCACTACCTCTACCTATTCTTTTTATCGTTGCTGCCTTCTTTAAATGTGGAAATTATTGCGGGCTTTAGTGGTTGGGAACCCTATAGTACGCCGCCTCTTTAGAAGTTGTCAATGCAGGCAGTAATGCTTGGGAACACCGAGGTCTACCACATTCTAAAAAAAATTCTCGGCTCTAATCGTGGACGAGTTCCAAGCACCAATGGTAAGGGAAGCCTTGGTCCACCGCTTACATATCTAAAGTTGCTTTACTGTTGCATTTGTTGATAATTGATTCACTGAATTGACAGTTTTAATATGTTAAGTAAATAGTTGTCATACCCCTTTTCTGTAGGAAATTGGAATGAGCCATTTGAGGGACTAGACTATTTATCTTAATAACATAAAGCTAGCATCATGCATTTTGCCTAAACATATTCAACAATTAATCCTAATTTGTGGAAAATTTATGATATTAAGAATTCATGGCAATGACAATAAAAGTTTGTTAATTGTCAGTGTAATATTAGTTCAACAACTTACTTGTATCAGTTAATACTCCTTTTTGTTGGTAGAATCTATTATTTATCATTGAAAAATCAGTCAGTTTAAAAAATGTAGTGAACTAATTTGAAATTTGATATTCTCATAAATGCTCATAATATTTTATTTAACTAAAATTCACTAATATTTTTAAGTTTGCATCGGTCTTATATCTTGCACATCCCCAACATTGCAAACAAAAATTTGAATGTGGTTGTTATAACACTTGACTTAGACGCTGTGAAAACATTACAAACCATGAATCTAGCAAGAAACAAGAAGATTAACAAAAGATTGACAATACAAGAAATTCAAAGCATAAGGAGAGACTATATTGCAACTTATTACTATAAGATCACTAAACTTGACAAAATGTATTGTTTTTCCACAAACCTTGTAGTGACCAATGAAACCCCAACTAAGATGCATAACAGCTTTATAGAACAAACCATGGAGTTTCCTTTACCACTAATTTTGGCTAAAATATAAAAGAGAAGAAACTACAAAAATACTCTTTTAGAGCCTCATACTCACTGTAAAATAGACAACTATAGGCGTTTTAATGCAGAAAGTGAAATAGCCTATGGTTGCCACAAGGTCGGCAACTAGTTAGAATAGGATTTAGATTGGGTGGTTCTCTTTAGTGAATCATCAAAGATTTACAAGGGTCTTCGTCTAAGTCTCACTATTTAGATGGAAACAAACCTATTTCTATTTCTTCTTCTCCTACAATGACAAAGATAGTAGAACTCAAATACTAGATCACCCCTTCTTCATATCAACACCATTGAACTTAGTCTCTCAGTGAAGATCTTTTGATTCTCTTCATAGTGGACCTCTAGCTTCAACCTGGCAAAATTTCTCTTAAGCATCAACTACTCCTTCAATAAACTCACCACCCTACACCTTTTATAGCTAGAGAATCTCCCAAGAATTCCCTTGCACGTCAGTCTTATGTACGCACTCCTCTTAGAAGTTCGGTTGTGGGCTAACATCATCCTTACTCAACAAATGTTTACAGGTCTACATGGCTACTCCCCAATAATCTTATGAGATTCTTCGACCTTTAGAAGCAAACATTTAATTCAACCTAAGGAAATATTTTCTTAGTGAATATAGAAACTAGGAACAACTTGAAATTCAAAGATATTTCCATAATGTTAAGCGCCACTCTTTGAAGACTACTCCTTCGAGGACTTCTTCGAAAAGGCTCTGCCATACAACCCAATTTTTGCATGTTTTCCAATGTTTGTTACATGTACACCATGCATGAAGTTTGCTTTATAGCAAAAGCTTAACCACAATTTACTGAAACTCTATTCATAGCCCTCATTCAGTCGAGGTTACCACAAGCCCAACTTGATCATTGGACTAGATCAGTGCTCCCTATGATCCTTTGTCAAACCCAGTGCTTGAATTTCTAGCAATTGTCATAACTATAACACTTTCTTCGATGAAGAACTTCTTTGAAGAGGATTTCTTTGACAGTCCCTCCTGACTTCCTTCTCCTCTTCATAAGGTGGGATCCCCACAAAAGTATCTAGGTTTCTAGCCAATTACACATTTTTGGACTGAAATTTTGAACTGTCATTAGCCCTAATATTCTGTGTAGGCACCTAATACAAATAGATGAAGACCAAATATGAGTAAAAGGAATTAGGGAACATTTAAATTTGAAGAGCTAATGGATTCCTTTAAGATAGGCATACTTAGGAACATGAGTTTGGAAAAAAAAAATCTATTTGATTTCTTCAATAGTTTTCTATAAAAATTTGAAGCCAAACATTGCATCTGATATACCCAAATCCACAATTGGCTTTTCAACAAGCTATTTTGGGATAAAAAAGATGACAAAAACTGGTGCAATTGAGTGGAAGTTTCATCACATTGTTGAATTTCAAAGTTCTGACACTGACATGTGTTCTCTTATCTACGGAGCTCATATAAAGTTTATGCAACATATTTTGATGTTTATCGGAAATGCGGAGTTGTCGGTATCAAGCAAGAAATCGGAAATCTAACTACAAGTATGCATGTTTTTGTGCATTTATTATGCGAAAAGAATTTATGCAAGAAAATTCTCAAAACTTGAGCCTTTTATTTTTAAAGCTTGTCTCAAAACCATCTGTTTACTATGTGAAAAAAATTAAAAATATTTTAAAAAAAAAAACCCAACCATTCAGACATGGACATTCAAGCTAAATAGCCAGAAAAGGTGGCATCCTATAGCTATATATATAAACACACACACAATACGAAACTACATTTCTTGCCTAATGATTACAGAGTGCAGTGAAGGACTTCAGAATCATAAGAGAACCTTAATAAATATACATAGCTAAACCATAAAATCCAAAATGTTTGCATTTCAAGCATATTGTACTTGACCAAGTATAAAAGGGGAATAGTTCATGAGATAGACTGAAAATGTAGGGAAATTGCCAAAACATATTAAATCAACAGCATCCTTTAGCCTTCCAAATATTTTTGTTTTGTAGCTAGTATTGTTCTATACTGGTACTAAAATAACATTATACACGCAGTGTAAAATCACCATACTACAGCATTCATATGTTTTAACTGAGAGGCAGAAGACAAAAGCATTTCAACTTGATATAAAATGTAGGTAAAAAATGAACTAGCATCTTTTCTCAAGTAAGATGAAAGAACAATAATCACATATTGATGACTTTCCATTCTACATCACCTTGATCAAACGAGAGGAAAATATTCTTACCTCTTGCATTCCTTCATTTTATTTGTGAGTTCTTCCAACTGCCTACTCCGTCTGCTTGGATCCTTAATTTTATCTATTTTCTGAAAGCCATTTCTGTGGGGAAGAACACCGAAGCAGCAAGTAACATAGATGATCATAAAATTTAAGAATTTAAAAACCGGGTCAAAAGATTTTAAGGCATTATAAAATAGCTATTCTAAAGGGAATTAGACGCTAGAATCGGAACAAATATGAACATTGCCATCAACCCATCTCTGTCTGCTTGTTCTACTCATCAAAATCCAACATTGTGAATCGAAATAGTCCTTTCTGCCAAACCCACCCTCCCCCATATTTTCAGAAATGCTTACGATATTCCCCGCAGGACATCATTGATCCTCCCTTCAAGATCCGCCAGCTCATCGCTGATCGCATACAAACCCATCTCGTCGCAGACCTAAGAAGCTCCAGGCTAAGATCCTCGCCCCAAGCCACAAATGCACATTCACGAATCGAACACCAACGAAGCGGCGAGAAACCAAGCGCCGGCCTTCTCAGCAACCACGAAGGATCGATCGGGATGAAAAGAATGAGTCGATAAGCAAATTCGGCGCCGGAGGAGAGGAAGAGGAGGAGCTCGATGACCACGCACGGGATTTCCCGTTGATCACTTCGCTTCGCGTTTGGCCAACCGGGGGAAGGGAAAAACAGCCCTTTTCTCTCTCTCTCTTTTTTTTTGTTTGAACAGCTACCGCCCTTTCACTTTTATGGTATAATTAATTTACCAATTTCTAATCCTTTTAATTCTGAATATTTAATTATCAATAAATTTAATCATATTATAAAATAAATTCATTTAAATTTAAATATTAGGCGTGAATAAAAACACATTTGCGTAAATACCTAAATAAATTATGTAAAATTTTCATTACCTGTAAAAACTAGATGGAATTCACTCAATCGTTTGTTCGAATCACTTTTACTGTACGAAATTTTGCTAACTGCTTTTTACAATTCATATACACTTAATCATGACCTTCAAGTTGTTATTTTTGAATTATTGTCCATTTTTAAGGAGTCTACTGAAAAATTTTCAAGTTGTTATTATCCAACTTCATCTATTTTTCTGCCTTATATTTTTCAAATGTTTCAAAAATTTGTAGAGTTTAGATCAGATCCAATTCTAAAAACTTTTATTGCTGACATGGAATTAAAATTTAAAAAATATTGGAAAAAAATTCCACTTTTATATTCAATAGCTGCTATTCTTAATCCTCGTCAGGGAACCGAAGCTATTGAAGCTTTTTACGCGGAATATTCTGATTTCTTGGGGAGTAATACTGATGCCGAAAAAGCATCAGTTTTTACAACTCTCCAAGAGTTGTTTTCTCTTTATTACAGTGAGTAGGTTGTGAGCAGGAATGTGGAGCAAGTGGAAATACAAACAGCAACAAAGAAAAAGTCCGGCATTTTCAACATTCTTAGATCGGCGGCGGCAAAAAGATCAGTTGCTACAGATAAAGGAAAAGCAACTGTTGGAGAGCAATCGACAACACAGAATCAAGCCCCTACAAATTTGAACGAGTTGCAATTCCATTTACATCTCGCAGAGAAATTTGAAGATGATATGAGTTTGTTGGAGTGGTGGAAAAGCTCATCAAAGCAATATCCCGTTTTATTTGCTTTGGCACGAGATGTACTAGCAGCACAAGCTTCAACTGTAGCTTCTGAATTAGCATTTTTCACCACAGGAAGAATAGTAGGAGATTACAGAAGTAGTTTATCTCCTGCAACCCTTTGCATGCTTACCTGTTTACAGGATTGGTTTGCTGCTGAGTCACGAAATCAACAATATAATTACGTGGACGAATTTAAGGATAATAGTTCAGAAGAAGAGGATGAGTACTAGAGAATAATTCTTTGTAATTACGACGAATAAATTTTTTATGTAAAATATTTGTAAATATTTTCGTTAATATTAATAAAATTTCTTAGAATTTTTTTATGTTAATTTTATCAGAAATATTACAAAATATATAAATTTTTTTATAAAATATATATATAAAAAATATTTTTTAATTAATTTGCCCGATTGATCCGACCCGACTCAATTATCTAGATCCGGACTGAACTCGGACCGGATCCAAGGCCACCTAACCGGTTCCAGACCGGATCCGAAACCGGTTGGAACCGGTGGAACCGGACCGGAACCGGTCCGGTAACCATCCCTACTTTTATGCTCGCGGTGGCAATATATGATTAGGCCTGTCAATGAATCGGATCAAGACCCGATTTGATTCGAGTTTCAATCCAATTAAATTCTAAATATATATTTTTTTAACTCATTAATCCGCCTTGTTTACTAATTCGATTCGTTTACAAATAAATGAATCGGATATGAATCACCATTGACCCAACCCATTTAAAATATGATTCATTTATATAATCTAATTTGTAGTTCATAGAGGAATACATTGTGGCTAATAAATTTTTTGTTGGAAAGCTCAAGTAAAAAGTGTCACTATAATTAATTAATAAAAGATTCTCACAGATTATATTAGTAGATTTTAGTTTATAGTATTCAGTTTATATTTCACAATATATATATATTACAAATACTGATTTTTATATTAAAATATTTAATTAATTCATAAAAATATAACATTTTTTTATTTTTTTAATAAATTTAATATTTTTTTCAATTTAATTATGAAAAATACTTAAAAAAAACTATTTTTATTGTAAATAAATTAAATCTGAAAACCATAGTTCCGAACCGATTGATTTTCGACCCAAGAGGATATGGATCGACCATGACCCGATCCGACATATATGAATTTGGATCCGGGTTGGAGTCAATCTGACCCGAACCCGATCCGTTGACAGGCCTATATATGATCCACCTCGTGAATCTGATCCGAACTCGATCCATAGATTTTGGATATGAGTCATGAATTTTGACTCATTTATTAAATGAGTTAGATAGAGTTAAAATTTTAACTCTAGAGTTCATAAATCTGACCCGTCAACCTATTTTACCACTCCTATTTCCTCGTTTCATTCATATTTAAATGATGTAATAAATGTAATTTTTAATAATACATATAATATTTAATACACAGCAATGCAACAATAATTACTAAATTTTATCAATTAGGTGAGTTCAGCAATATAAATTATTTATTTTTATTATATTTTATAAAATAATAATTTTTTATTTAACTTTAGTTAGTTGAATCATCTAAACTAAATTAATTGTTGTTATATTATCACTGTGTGTTCAATAATATCTTTATTAATGATAATCACATTTATTATTATTTATTTTTTTGCTAGAGAATAATTTTTTAAGTACATCAAATAATAGGTCCCTCAGGTTATAAATCATATTTTTGTCACTGGCCAAACAGAAAATTAATAGAATTCATTAAAGAAAAAATCTAAGTGAAGTATTTATATATCCAATTGAAAATATTTTATCTTTATTTTTTTCAAGGATTCCAAATAAAGAAATGAGAGGGATAAAGATAGGATTCAAAAAAATAAATGTAAGGGTATTTAGTTTAATATTATCGAAATATCTTGATATTTAATTAGGTATTATTTTTTAGTGTTAATTTTGTAATTTTTTATAATTCATCAAATAAAATAATTATTTTCTTTAAATAATATTAGAGACTCTTCTCTAACATCATTTGATCGAACAGCTATTCTCTAATTGCTTTTCTGTAACAGCTTCAAGGGAGGGGCAGCTCTATTCTAATAAGCTAACCAGCTTATAACACGTGATCTCGAGATATGAAAAAAAGTAGCACAAGTTCTCGTAAATATCTAACAACGGGTCTGTTTGTTTGTAAGGTTAAATTTAATCAGGTTAAAATTAAACTTGAATAGAGATATTTTTTTATTGAAAGTTATGAATGATGTGAAATAAAATTAATTATTATATTGAGATATGCGGGGATGTGATATAAGTTAGTTATTATTTTAGTAATGTGTGTAGGATGTGAAATAAAATTAATTTTTAATATTAAATTTTATGTGTGATGTGATATATTAGGTTAAAATTAAACTAAGTTAATTTTTAACTCGTAGACAAGCGGGGCCGTAAGGATCAAATATTTTAAACTATCATTAAATGTAAGGACAAAAAATAAAAGAAATGAGATCCCTTCTCTCTCATTTTCTCTCTAGGAAATATTGACCAAAGACTTTCAGTTTTTTGATCATCTCGGCTTCTCCTACTTCTGTTATGTGACTTCAACCCTCTAACGAACTTCAAGAAGTCATCTCCCTTGTATTTATTTTCTTTTTTAGTATCTGCATAGAGACCCCTCAAGCTTTATAACGATCTCATTTAATTAGTAGATTTAAAACCGCCAAGATGACATCATAATTTTCCTCCTTGACACTCGGGTTTACCATTATCTCTGTTTCGCTTTTTTTGCCATTTTATTTTATTTTATTTTGAACAATTTTTTATATTGAGATAATATTGAACTAAACGCTCTCTTAAGCTTATTTTGTTAATTTTCTCAACGAAATACTAATAATAATATATTTAATAAACTTAGTAACCTAAATAAATTTTTTTTTAAATTATAAATCTACATGATATCTCTCCGTGAACTCTAAGTCGGAATAATTACTCTTGTGCTCATTACTACTGCACTTTTACAGTTTAAAAAATAATGTTTGAATATATTTTCTTTGTTAATTATGAAGTTGTACTCAAAATCATAATTGTGTGCATTTTGCAAGAAAATAATATAATTTTTTTTTTTTGGGATTTTACAGGATATATGCACTCAAGTGCAATAAATATAACTATAAAATTGCACTTTGTTCCATTTTATTAGTATTGAAATATAATAAATACTAAAAATTAATTTTATTTCACATAAAATATAAGTATAAATATTAAAATTAATTTTATTTCATGTTTTACATATTTTTTAATATTAAAATAATTTTTTTACTAAATTTAAAAATAAAATATATATTTTTTATTTAAAAAAAAGTTGAACCAAATGACCCTTTAGCTTCTTCCTCTCATTAGAATTTCTTGGAGGAGTTCTGTGGAAGATGAACATCAACTTGCAGATATATATAACTCAAAGAAAGACGATGGTCGGCCAACTCGAGCGGTTGTTTTTTTGTTAAATTTAAAGAGATTGTTTAGGAAAACTTTTAGTAGTTTGATTACCGGTAATTTTGAACAAGTCCGGAAAGAAATCTTTGATTAAGGAAGACGTTGAATTTTATTATACTTCTCTTCTTCTTCTTCTTTAACTATTCAGGGTTATCCTATCAAAAAAAAAATTATTCGTCTGATTGTTTGTAAGATTAAATTTAATAAAGTTAAAATTAAATTTGGATATAAATATTTTTTATTGAAAATTATGAATAATGTGAAATAAAGTTAGTCATTATATTAAGATATGTGAGGGATATGATATAGGCCTTGTTTGGCATGAGCCCAAAAAAGGGCAAAAAAATATATTAATAATATTTTAAATTTATTATAAATTTTAATAACTTTATTTCACATCCAACACAAATTCCAATCTTAAAAATCAACTTTATTTCACATCCAACACAAATTCCAATCTTAAAATCAATTTTATTTCACATCTTACACACCTCCCAATATTAAAATAATTTTCTTTCCCATCAACTCTATAAAATAAATTATTTTCTCTTTCTTTACCCAAATTCATCCTCCAACCAAACAAGCCCATAAAATTAATTATTATGCTGGGATATGTGAGGGATGTGATATAAGTTAGTTATTATTTTGGTAATGTGTGTAGGATGTGAGATAAAATTAAATTTTATGTGCGATGTGATATGCCTGATTAAGATTAAATCAGATTAATTTTTAACTGCCAGCCGAGGTTAATTTGGATTCTCCTCTTTCTCTTCTTCTTCAAGCTTCCACTTTATCTCAGTTTACAGCCTTCTCCATCCCTCCATATTTAACAGCAAATCAGCGGCAGACCTGTGGAGAGTTGGCCCCGCTGCCAAAAAATTATTGAGTTGAAACGCCTAACCACATCAGGTGTTTGTCCACTAATAGCACAGCGCCACGCGGATAAGTGGGCCTTAGCATATAATGTCGCAAACAGCATTAAGTTAACAAGCGGGCACAAATGGATCACTAAACGGTTGTACTAAACGGTTGTCTGATAGTCGATCGAACCGTCCGTCCACTCTGACTGAGCAGTCTGTTTGGCTATCAGATCAAATACGTATTCATCTAGAAAAGTAAGTATAGCATAAAATCGGATAGGTATTCATCTGCAATAATTTCACATGTAACTACATCTTCTCAAATTGTGCCTACCTGATTTCAAAACTATATTTATTTATTTTTGGATAAAAACCTACTTAATATCTACTTATCTATTGGCCGAACAAACAGTCTGATCCAAGTGAATGAACAGTCTGGTCGATCAACCAGACAGTCCAGTTGGCGAATCAAAGGGTCCGTTCGGCCGCTCAGTAACTCAATACCATTTGTAGCATTATACACGGCATGGGCCCCACTCAGTGGCGTGACTTTAGGCTATTAGTGGGCGGATGCTTGACATAGCGCAATAATCTTTCCCTAATGCCACCTTTAACAACCAAAGAGAGGTTTGTATCTTAAATCCTCAACTAAGCTTCGATTTAGTTGGAGGCCAAATTAGCTATAGTCATTTTTAAAAAAATCAAAATAAAATAAAATTTTACTTTTTCGTCCTCAATATATAAATTTTAATATAGAGCAAAAATAATCAAATTTTATATTGTTGGATAGTTCTTGAAGTTTACTTTCTAGTACAAAAAATGATTTATCAATCTGAGGTTTTTAAAAAAAGTGGTGGCCAAAATACAAAAAAGTTGTTAGAAATTAGATTGCAATTGCAATAGGAAAACTAAACGGTCTACCTTGGTCGATTGAACCTATTAGTTGACCACCTTGGTCGACCAACTTCAGAAAACTCATGTGCCAAACTCAAATTTCATCCTAGCTAGCGCTATTGTTGGTTGACCAGCCAACAAGTTAAAAACATTCCTTTATTGTCGACCAAAAATACACTAAATCGAGCCGAATTTGAACCTAACTCAATCCTAATCATGTCTAATGTGCTCACGGCTTTTTACATCATACTTTTGCATATTCATTGGTAGATTTATATAATTTTTACCTCAAAAAATAATAAAATAAACTTTCATTTGATCACTTGAGTCTTCTAATGTAGATACTTTGATCATAATTCTTTCTTATTATCTTCTTTATGGTTCAATCTTCGACTTAATACTTTCATTAACTTGATCTACACAACAAACACTAGACAACGGCCATTGTATAATTCTAACTTAAGTTGGAAGGTAAAACTCAAAATAATTTATTACGAGATAGGAACTAACAATTATAATTATAAATAAATTGAGATGACCTATCAATAATTTACCTTTTTATAAAAAAAATTAGACTTGAAGAACAATGAACAACCGATGCCCTGTTTGGCGCGAGGACCAAAATGATACTAATTTAAAAAACAACAATAATAATAAAAAATATTTTTTTAATCATTCTACATAAATTCTAATATAAAAAATATTATTTTACTTCACATACTCAATAATTTTTAATAAAAATATATACTTTATTTGACATCCTAGACTAAAATATTCGAATCGAGTATTTTGATCTAGGATGTAAAATAAAGTTAATTTTTTTATTGAAAATTATTAAGAACGTAAAGTAAAATAATATTTTTATATTAAAATTTGTGTAGAATGATTAAAAATTTTATTTATTATTATTATTATTATTTAAATTAGTATTATTTTGGTCCTAATTAAGTTCTCGCACCAAACAGGCCATAGAATTCTAGAATGAATGGAAGCAAAAATTCCTTATTGGTCTTCAAGATTGTAAGGATCACAAGTCATTAGTCCCACATCAAAAAAAAAAAAAAAAAAACAAGTTAATATGTCATAGTAGCTCATGCTTGAATTGATATTTCGCTTGAGTTAAATTCGGCTCGAATTTATTGAGCTGAGTCACAAGCTATGATGAGATTGGATCAACCTGGCTCGATCTCTATTTTTTAAAATTATAAACAATGTATTTAGTCTTTTATTTTAATTATTTTATTATTTATATATAAATTTGTGTTAGTTGTTGTTAGGAAGTTAGGACATCTTTTTAATTGATTTTATGGTTATGATTAATCTAAGTTTATATTTTAGTTGAGATAATTTAAAAAAAAAATAATTCTCAAAGAGTTGTGTAAGCTCGATTAAAGCTCGAGCTAGTTCGATATTGAAATGAGCTAGCTCAAACTAGAATCAAATTAAGACGAGCCAAATTTGAGCCGTTCGCTGCTCTGCTTGAACTCGGATTGTTCTCACCCCTAACGATACAAAGCTTCAAAACTGAGACGTGGGTGGATTTGGTTAGTGTAAAATTTATTCATTGTAATGAAAATTTTTTGATCGGTCACAAAAGCCGTGTTTTCTAAATGTATGATTTGAAATAAAATTAAATGTTTATATTTAAGATACACAACCTCGATGCATGTATGTGAAATTAATTTGTAATTATAAAATTTATGTATCAAATTAAATAAAATTAATAATTATATTAAAAATTATATAGGAACTAAAATAAAATAAAATGAATTATTTATATTAGAGAGTACATGTATTTAATATGATATAAAATTATTTTTATTTTTTAAATGTAAAAAAATTGTACCTTCATCTAAATGATGCCTTAAAGCAATTTATATAATATTTTAATTCTAAATAGAGTTAAGTAGCTTAAGCTAGTAGGAAAGTTATCGTATTCGTAGAATTAGTATTCGCGACATAACAAACGACGGACATAAAAATTTGATAATGTAACTTTTTTTATTTTTTTTTTCTTTTCGACTAAATCAATGAGCGAGACAATTAAATTTTGAAAAATAAAAATAATATCTCTTCCTTTAAAAAATTATAAATTTTGTGAGCCACGTCAAAATTTAACCCAACTCAAAATTAAAAGTCAACTTTGTAATTTTTTAAACATATTTTCGAATATTGTCATTAGCCTAAACAATGACAAAAATAATAAATTTAATTAATATTAAATTCTAAGATAAGGTTTTAAAAACAAATTAATTTCTTTTATTTCAAGGTGGATGCCAACCAATAGTGTTGAGGAAAATAGCATGTATAAATCTGAGAGAAAAGTCAATAAGGCCCTATTTGGCGCGAAGACTAAATTAAGACCAAAATAATACTAATTTAAAAAATAATAATAATAATAAATAAAATTTTTAATCATTCTACACAAATTCTAATATAAAAAAAATATTATTTTACTTCACATACTCAATAATTTTTAATAAAAATATATACTTTATTTCACATCCTAAATCAAAATATTTGAAATCGAGTATTTTGGTCTAAGATGTAAAATAAAGTTAATTTTTTTATTAAAAATTATTAAGTATGTGAAGTAAAATAATATTTTTTTTATATTAAAATTTGTGTAGAATGATTAAAAAAATATTTATTTTTATTATTGTTGTTTTTTAAATTAGTATCGTTTTGTCCTGATTTAGTCCTCGTGCCAAACAGGACCAGAGTGAGAATTTTGTGGGAAACTCGAATTAAATTCAAATTTTAATAAAAATTAAAAATAATAGAAATAAATTGAAATAATATTTGATATTTAACATATAAATATAAAAATCTAATAATGAATTATGTTTGTAAATAACAAGAAAATATCACTACATCTTTAATAGATGTTTATCATCTTTTTAAAAGAATTGGGTGATCTACGTTCGTCACTTTTATAAATTTATTATTTTCAGATGGTATCCTCAAAATTTATTATTTTTATGAAACACCTCAAATTTAATATTTTTAAGCAGTAGGCGACTGAATTAAAAATATTGAAAAAAAGTTAGATTATTAAAATTTTAAAATTTATTAATATATGTTTACTAAATTAATTTGTTGTACATCTTCATTATATTTTACGTATGTTTTTTTATTTATTTTTAATTAATTTATAAATGATTTTTAAAATAAGGAATTATAAGTAAATTTTTACAATTTGTTTTCATAATATTTCTTAGATATTTAATATAGCATTTCTTGTTGTAATATTTTGAAAATGCAAATCTGCTAAAATTAAAATTTTTTAACAAAACAAAGATTATGTAAATATTTTAGAATACAACAATTGAGAATTTAATATTATAAATCACAAGTGAGATTATACGAGGAATTGCACCACTACCACTAGTATATGTATCTGGTTGTCTTTTACGCCATCTGACGGGCGACAGTGATGTTTGAATTGTGAAGATCTCTAATAAGTAAGGGGACCGTGACACCTAGCTTTACGTAGTGCGTCGATATCCTCCCGATAAAATAAAATGGTGTGAAAAAGAGAACTATACACTAGCCTTTCAGCCCACCTAAAAAAGGAAAATATGGCTTTGCTAATGAACGTCTATTTGCTAGTTTTCTAAATAAATAAATATCTGAAGCCAAGTGGGCAATTAGCGTACTCATTTAGAGGCAGTAGTTGACCGATATGTAATCTCTCCTATACCTAAAATTTGTAGCAAATGAAATCATCCTGCGATGGTGGGATGCATAGGACTTATAGCCAAAGCTAAATACCGATATAAATGAGCTAGGATTATAGTACTAATGAAGATGTACATTAAATTTTTTTTAAAAATATTGATTAAAATTTTTTATTAATTTTTTTTATTTGATGCCACTGTTTTGTGCTAGATATTATGACAGATTGCCTCTCATTTAATAGAAAATATTGCGCTAAACATATAAATAAGTTAAGGTCCTGTTTGGCGCGAGAACCAAATCAGAACCAAAATGATATTAATTTAAAAAATAATAATAATAATAATTAATAAATTTTTTTTAATCATTCTACATAAATTTTAATATAAAAAAATATTATTTTACTTCACATACTCAATAATTTTTAATAAAAATATATATACTTTATTTCACATCTTAAATAAAAATATTTGAATCGAATATTTTGATTTAGAGTATAGAAACTTAGTTGTCTTCCTTGAGTCGATTCAAGCTTCTTATCCCATTCCTTCGTAGTTCTCGCGAAAATAAATTGGTTTTTTTTATCGTCTTGTGTTATTTTTCATTATTTTGCAAGTTTTATTTTTTATGACCATTTTGCTTAATTTGTAAAAATACACAAAATTAAAAAAAGTCTATGCAAAATCAGAAAATTATCAATACAGAGTAGTAAAATATCTATACGAAATGAAAAAAAAATTTATGCAGACAATTTTGTTAAAAAGTATAGGGATAACTACAACCAGGTCCCTGAGTTTAATGCTTAATAACGCACAGATCCACATTTTTAAAATTATAATATCGGAGTCTCTGAGTTTTAATAAATTATCAAATGTGTACTTTTTAAAAAAAAAATTATTATTAAAAATTTTTAAAATTCCATTTTACTCCTCCCACTCTCTCTCCCCTCCATATCCTTGCGCACGAGCGAGGCTGCGTGATCCGCCGCGTGCACAAGGATCAGGAGGAGAGAGAGGGGGTAAAATGGTAATTTTAAAAATTTTAATAATAAAAAATAAAAAAGACCTATTTGATATTTATTAAAATTCAGGGACTCCGATATTATAATTTTAAAAATATGGACCTATACATTATTAAGCTTTAAACTCAGGGACCTGCATGTAATTATCCCAAAATTATTCACTATCACATAAAAACTAATTCAGAGGAATATTTCTCCTCTTAAAAAAAATGTCACAAAAAATAGTCCAATTGGCTCCAAATTAATTCGGATGAATTATTCACACACAAAATCAATAAATAAAAAAATAAAATACAAACAATGTCATGTATTGCAACACTTTTGCGCATTCATTTGATCAAATTAATTTTGATTAAATTAAACATAAATTTCAAAGATGTATTTTTATTTTCAAATTTATGTATGATTTGAATTAAAAATTACATTTTAATTATTTTTAGAGGTGAAATATAATTATTTTTTTTAAAAAATTTATTTATGCTATAAAATAATATAATTTTAACGATAAAATTTACATAAAATTATAAATATTATTAATTTTAGAGTTGAATTACATTCATATCCTAATTGTTGAGTATATTAATTATTAGACAGATTTATAATTTTAAAAATTTAATATTCAAATTTCTAAAATAGATATATATACATATATATGCCATGAAGATTTATTTTTTATTTTTTATTATTAAAATTTTATAAAATAATTAAAATATCCTCTCTCTCTTCTCCGTTCTCAGAAGTGGAGATTAAAGTTGTCGTCTCGCCAACCCGATCTATTTTTATGTTATGGGAATCTATAAATTTTAATTTATAAATTCATGAGATTTAACACTTATTTCATATAACTTAACAAATTTGAATTTATTTTAATAAATATATAAATTTTTTTTACTAAATTTATATTGAGGGATTTACATACAGAACACTGAATTCATCACAAATTACGTATTTCACCATCTTTTAGTAAATATTACACATATCACACTCTTTTTACGTTTCTATTGTTACAATAGACATGACGTTTCTATTGTTATAATAGAAATGTAAAACTCATAAGCAAAGTGTGATATGTGTAATATTTACTAAAAGATGATAAAATGTGTAATTTATGATGAATTCAGTGTTCTGTATGTAAATCTTCATTTATATTTATAGGCAAGGCCTTGTGAAATTGGTCCAAGAATTTAAATTTGCAAATATGCGAGAAATAGAGGATCGACCTCAAAAATTAGAATGATATTTTGTGATATTGACCCTTTATATATTTTTTAAATAGAAAGAAAATTTTGGTGGGACCATAAAAGGCCATCTTTCCTTTGGCCTCATACCAAACAGTAGATATTTTAAATTTTAAATTAGAATTAATAATAATTAAGTCCCTGTAATTTAAATTTATTACAATTAGATGATTTTAATTTTCAAATTAATCAAATTAATATTTTAATTTAAGATAATAGCTGAATAGATCATTCAGTATTAATAAAATTATAAAATAAAAAATATTTTCTTTAATTACTAAGTCAAATTAAATTTTATTTTTATTTGAAATATTAATATAATTTTAAAATTAGTTAAACTAGTTCAATAGTTAAAAAAATGTCATCCATTATATTACTTTATCAATAATGATAAATTTATTTACGCGTTATCTTAAATTAAGAGATTTAGGCTGCGTTTGGGAAAGCTTTTTGGTATTAAAAAGTGCTTTTTTATATAACTAAAATATAAAAATTGTGTTTTGTAAAATAGCTATTTAACCGTTTTCAGCTATCAAAAAGCTAAAAAACAGTTGTAGAGAAAAGCTAAAAAATTTTTTTTTTGAAAAAGTAATTGTGCTTTAATTAATTATGGACAAAAAATGCCCTTAATATTATTTATCTCTAATCGAACGCATCTTGCTAATCTTTCCTGTCATTTTCTTCCTCACGTCCCGTCATTAGACCAAATATGCAATTAACGTAATTTTTATATTTTTTTTATAAAAATGTATTAAATAATATTATTAATATAATAAAATAAAAGTATACATATTTATGTAGATGTAATATAAAATAAAAAAATTTATTTTAAAAATTTATAAGTAATATGCAAATAAACTATAAAATAATATAAAATATATTATAAAATTAATGATACATAAATTTAATTATTTAATAGAATGAATTAATTATTATATATTTATAAAATATATGTAATAAAAAGTATTTAAATTATATCTAATTTAGTCAAAAATAAAAATATTTTAGACAAGACAGCAGTTTAACCAAACAGTTTTGCATTTGATGGCAGCTTTTAACAGTAGTTTACCAAACGTATAAAATAGCTTTATTCAACAGCACTTTTTTATACAGCTATACAGTACAACACTTTTTTATACAGCACAACAATGCCAAACAGAGCCTTAATTGCTATTAATTTTTTTAAATTATTATTAAAATCCCTCTATTGATTTTAAAAATTTTCCAAAAATCCCTGCATCCAATCTTCCTCCCAGCAGATAAGGGTGCAGGTTTAAATTAAAAAATCAAATCGATTCATTTAAATTTGACGATTTAATTTGGTTTAAAATCCAACGATTTGATGATAGTTTGATATTCTGATTATTTCACTTAATCAATTTGAATTTGGTTTCACTATTTGAAAATCAAAACTGATTGAATTAATTAATTATTAAATAACTTTAATATAAAAATAATTTTATTATGTAATTTTTATTATATTATGAAGTTGATTATGTAATTACTCCTAGCTATTTTGTTATTCTATTATGGTGATGTGATTTTGTTATTTTACGTACTTGAATAATTTTGATAAATTGACATTGAGTGTTAAAATGAATTTTTTTTATTAAATTATTATTGTATTAATTCTATTATTTATATATGTGTATAATAATATTTAATATCGTTATTAAAATATTTAGAAAATTATTGGGATAAAAAATTAAATAAAAAAAATAATTTTAACTAAATATATTTAAATTAAACTAATATTTATTTTGTTGATTTGATTTATAATTTAATTTCATTGAATTAATTTTTTTAAATTTAAAATTAAATTTGATTATTATTTCTAGGGGTAATTTCACTTGGGCCCCTGAGGTTTATTTACTTGGATAGGAAGGTCCACAAATTTCAAAATATATCATTCAGATCCAAAAAAATATTACACAGGACATCGTGATCCTTTCGTGACAGAATCTGTTATGTATCGTAAAAATGATAAAAATATCCTTTCTTAATATATTAATTTTCAAAATATGCCACTAAAGCTACGTGTAGCGGCTGCCTACGCGCGGACACGAGCACCGGCAGCCGGTAGCGCGTCTGCGCGCAGGAGGCCAGCAGCGCGCGGCAGCAGACGACCGCAGCAGACGACCGCAGCTGGCTGCCGCAGGTGCCAGTGTCTGCCCTGTCACGGCCTCGAGCGCAGACGCTTTGCACGCTGCGCGCAAGCGGCCGGCAGCTCGCGGACGCCGGCGCACGGACGCCTGCTCGCTGAGCGCTGCCGACCACAGCTGGCCGCTTCGCGCGCCGGCGTCCGCATTGTCGCTGCCTCGCGCTCTACGTCAACCCGTGCCCGGCCGCAGGGAGCCGCCTTGCGCGCCTACGTCCGCGCTGTCGCGGCCTTGCGCGCTGCATCAACCCATCCCCGGACGCCTGCGCGCGTGCTAGCAGCCGGCTGCCTGGCGCGGACACCTGCTGCTGCGCGCTGCTGGCCGCCGGAGCTCGAGGTCGCGCGGACGGGCTGGGTGGGCTGAGGGGTAAAATTTTAATTGAAAAAATATTTATTTTTAATTTTATTTTATTTTTTAATGAAATAACGGTATTTTGGACCTGATTTGAAGCCTTTTAAGAATAACTAGGCCCTGGTCAATTATATAGCAACTATTGTGGACCTGAATGAAATTTGTGAATCTTTATGTCAAAATAATTAAACATGAAGGGCCTAAATAAAATTACCCCTTATTTTAATTTAGTATCCCAAATATCAAAACCGAATGCACAGGCCTACCAACAGCTACAGCTCCGGCTCTCCACCACCGGGAGCTAAAATTCTCCGCCAATGATCACCGCCGTCTCTCATCTCCTCCACCCCCGCTAAGGCGGCGCCGCTGGCACCGAATAGCATCATTTGCTTCCTCCTGGGGCTACCCTCCAGCGGCGGCGTCGATCTCCATCTGCTGTAGCCGGCACTCGACGCTGCAGAACGCCGACCCTCCGTACATGAAGGCGTCCATTCCGGCCCCCATCCACCGCTTGCACCTCCAGCATTCCTGCAGGAATTTCCCGGCCGATCTCGCCGGCTCTGACCTTCCACTGTGACCGCGGTCACCGTACCAGAACAATACCACCGGCGCCGCCGTTAGCTGCGGAGAAGAAGGTTTTGTGGGGGGCGGGAGAGGGCCCCAGGAGCTGTGGACGTCCGACATGGAGGATGAGGAGGAGGAAGAAGAGATGGAGGTCCAGGAGAGAGAGGAGGTAGAGGAGATATCCATTAATGGGCTGACGATCTTCTTTCGATTGATGTGAGAGGAGGGTGAGCTGCTTTATAAAAGATGTCTTTGATCCTACAAACTCCATTCTCAAATTTCAACTTTAGCCACGATTTGGTTAAAAGATAAAAAAAAAAATTAATTAAAATTTTCTTTTTAAATATATATATATATATATAATATAAAATATAAATGAATTAATTATATTAAAATTGAATTAAATATTTATAAAAAAAATATGTTAAATGTAAAATAAGATTAATTAATTTATTAAAATTTATATTAGATGTGAAATAAAATAATTATTTAATATTAAAATTTATTTATGATGAAATATAAAATATATTTTTAATTTTTTAAAATAAATTAAATATTTTTATTACGACTGTTATAGTGACTTTTTTTTTCAAAAACTAAACAATGCCTAGACAATCAAAATTTTGAGTTTATTTCAAATCACAATAATGGTGACTAAAAATTTTAATTTATTTTAAAAATTATTTTATATCTTAATCAACTATTTTATACAAATTTTAATATTAAATAATTATTTTATATTCAAAATAATTTTCAATAAATCAATCAACTCTATTTCATATCCAATATAATTTTAAATATAATTAATTCACTAAATTTCATATTATATACATTTTTTTTAAGAAATTATAAATTTTTTTAAATGTTTTTCCTCTAATCTATCAGGGAAGATATACTATTTTAAAAACCATAATTTACACACATCAAATTTTAAATCCACTTTATTAATTTTTCAACTTTATAAATATATTTTAATTTTTTTTTATATCACAGCTGGCACCATAACTTTTTCTATCTCATTTAATAATTATGAAAATAATATGATCTAAATTTAAAACTATCTGATTCTCAAACAAGCTTAAAGCTGGAAAAGTACCACTTAATTTTTTTAATTTTATATAATACTGGTACAATTGAAATTATTAATATTATATATACATACATTTTAATAATAAAAAATTTTAATATACTATATTTTAATTAAAATAGTTTATGGCCTTTTTAACAATAGATATATATCAGGTAATTTAGTAATATAAATATTTTAGAAGACATGCATGTATGAATAATATTTAAAATTTAGATGATATATATAAATTTATAGGTTTGAAAATGATATTCGAATAAAAATTTGTGTGGATTTAAGTTAGGTTAGTTCGGAAAGATTAATCAATCCTATAATTTAGCCAAATGAAGAAGAACTAGAAAGCATTTCTTATCTGTTTAACAAGAATATAAAGTTTCAATCTTTTAATTTATGCAGTATTGGAGTATAAACTTTTAACTGTTTCATCAATTAAAATTACAACAATAATTTTAATTATAAAAGGGTTTCACTAGTCAAAGTTGTTCGCCAAAAATAATTACAATAATGGAGTGCAAAACAGAGAAAGGATCTTTCAAGATTATAGTGGAAGGACTCAGAAAAATTTAGGAGCATTTTAATTATCAAATCAAGATCCAAGGTAAGGCTGTTAATTTTGCTCAAAGATCAAAGATGGCTCGAAAGTTGAATGAAATTTTATATCGAATCGAGTTCAATTCGACCCAAACGAGCCGACTAACGAACTGTTTTTTTCGGCTCGAAAATTTTATCAATCCAATCTTAAGTCAATATAGGATCAGATCAATAAGATGACTCGAAATCAGATCGATTAAAAAACAAAAAATATTATATATATATAACTATCCCCATCATTAATTGAGAGCTAACGACAATTCGGCGAAAAGATCATTTTAACCCTATTGTAAGGGACCTAAATTGAGGATGCAATAAAGAACTTATTAACAATGTTTGTCCCATATCTGGTGGGGACACGACGACATCGGACAGTCGATTTATTTCAGGCAGAGTCTACACTCGACGGCCGAGATCTCATTACGTGGCGTTGAACTGGATGGAGGATTGATCTGCAGATTTGGCATGATCAGTGGATTGGAAATCCCCATTTAAATCAATTTATTGATTTGAATGAGAATATTCTAAATTTTGGGCGGATCTCATTTATTTCCTTCTATTTTTAGTTATTCACATTTGGCATGTTATAATCAGTTTTTATTTTCGCATTTATTTATACAATTTGAAATTCAATTGTAATCGTCTATATAAGGGCAAGAATTTGTACTGTTTTTTCTTAATCTTGGAATAAGATCATTTTAAGTTTGAATATTGTGTGTTATATCCCGGTGAAGGGAAAGGTTGGGGCCTTGGGTGAAAATCCTTAAATACCTTAAAGAAATTTAAGATATTTCCCCAACTTTTCTTGCCTTTAAACCACGGTTTCAACTCAAAGATATCCAGGCCCTTCGATGCAATTTCCCCCTAAAATTCAGCTCTTGGTTTCCTCTGCTGGGCTCGGGACTCTCTGATTCCTTCGGCTTGTCGATTCGCTTCGACCGCGTTGACCAAGCAGGACTCGACCGCGCCTCACCGCACCCGGTCGCGTCTCGCCGCTGGCCGGCGGGCTTGCCGGCCACCACGGAGCGCCTCTGCCCATTCAGCTCGCCGCTCGGGTCCACCAGGCCCTCGCTTCGTCGCCCGCTCACTCGCTGACCGATGACCTGCCCGCCCACTCGCTGACCGACGACCCGCCCGCCTTGCCTCCGCCCCGGCTCCACTTCAGCCGGTCCGCCAGCCACCGGCGACCTCGACGCCGCCCAGCCGATCGCCCCGCTCTGCCTCCTCTCTGCTGGTTGACGATCTCTCTAGCCCGAGCGTTGCGGTGACGTGCTCCGTCCGCCTCACCTTCGACCTCCTCACTGCCCGCTCAGCAGAATCTCACTTTTCTACCTCGGCACCATCAGCTTGGTCGTTTTGACTCATCCCAGTGATAATAGAATCTCGACTTGAGGTAAATCTGAATATCAACTGAATATTTCAAATATCTGCGAGATCTTGTAGTGGTGTCTGTTATTGGGACTGTTTGATTTACTCATTCATGTGATCTAGACATTACTGTGCGACTAAATTGTTGCTGGGTAATATTTCATTATGAGAATACCTTTTACTGTGTACCCTGGCTCTGACCTGTTGAGATATAGTTGCCCAATATCATTTGATAAATTTATTAGATATCATTTGAACTTATTTCTAGGTATTTAAAATTAATCTGGTTCTCATACTTATAGTTTCTTAGTTATCACATAGTTATCATTAGAAATATTCTTAAATCAATTTATGCTCATCCGTTTTAATTATTTACTGATCTCTAATTTGAATTGCATCTTGCAAATTGTCCCGCATCAATATCAAGAACCCAAAAAGCGATTTACCCTAAAATCTAAGACGAACTCTAAGTGGAGCATTCGTGACCAAACTCCACTATGCTAATTTAAGCACAAAAGTGATTCACACATTTTCTCTTCACTGGTGCCATTAAAACTAACTGAAAAGTTCGATAATTCGCAATTTTCATGATGCTTCAGTTATTTCGAAGAAGTTCGTTTCCCACTTACTCATCAAATATATAAGAGCTGATTCATGAGTTTTACTGAAACAAAGATCTGCTTCTGTTGCGCTCCAGCCGAAGTTCCCTCTGTCAAGTTAGAAATAGAGATGTTAATACTTAAATGCAGATGCTAAAAAGCCTAAAAAAAGAATGCAGCAATTGTTTACTTGATTATGTTTTAAATATTGCTGATATCATCGTCATCATTAAATAGCCTTCTTATGTTCTCATTTTCAGAAACAGATCTCTTTTCTGAAGGAAACAGATATTGGTAAAGAATTTCCAGACTACTTCTAACGAGACTTGAATCGGAAGGACTTATTAGAATCAAACTGATTTTTTTTCTTAATTTCACCTTTTGACATCATAATTTCTCTCTCTAATTAGAAATTATGGTGATCTGTGGTTCAAACTTAATACCCCTGATTCCCAGCAAGCTTATTCTCCACTGGGCTAGGAGAACACTATGAATCAGACTAATTCTTATCCAAGAAACTGGACTAAACAAGTTCTATGATTTGTGAATCGAGAATTAGCTAGAAACAGTACCGAAATGATTGAAAAAGCCAAATGGGAACAAATTCGATTCAAATTATATATATATAAAAAAATAAAGTTTATAAACAATTGGCTGGAACAATGAGCATGTGTTGGCCTATTAGAAATTTTGTTGGGGTATATATCATAGAAGTCCATAAGGTTAGAATATGATATCAAATTAATCCATGATGAAAAAAATAATATCAACTTTCTTTTCACGCATGCTGACCTGCTTAAAAGAGTGATTCAAAGTAAAATCTTTAAACCAACAACTGAACTTTATCGACGATGTTTAAAGAAGTGACTCGAAGCAAAATCTTAGAACCAACAACTGGACTCCATTGATGAGTTCCAAGCACCAGTTCCAAAGATAAAAATTTTGCAAAACAAATCTTTGTAAAGTAGTAGCACTAATGTTTTCAAAATGTATTTATTGTAGTGTAAATATCTTTTTTCAAATTTATTGAAATGAAAAATAAAAAAAATTTAAGCAACAAAAATATATAAAGAATCAATAGCCGGAAATCGATTCCAATTCCACACGGGAACCCAGAAATGAACGTCTGCTTTGGACCTGGATTCGGAACCGGTCTGGATGGGATCAAACCAAGTCCGGTCCAACCAAACCCATATGCAATGGAAATAAACCAGAACCAGTGTATTCTCTGATTATCTGACAAGCATCTTCATAGGCATGTAGGTTTCTTAAAAGAAAACTTGAAAGGGCAATTTCAAACCGGTTAAACTGGTTCCATATTAGTTTGGCACAAATTAAAGGCTAGGTTTGGATTCGAAAAGAATAGTCATTTGTTCAAAATAAGAGAAACTTATCTACCTTTGGTTTCTGTTCATTGAACTCTAATGAAACTGTATTTTCCGATAAAAATTAAACCAGGGTTAAACTCGTAAATCACCCCTTAATCAGAGCAGGAAGCGCATTGAGAGAACTAAACTACTTCATCCAAATTTTGAGCAAACAAAGTTGGGCAACTCTAATAGAGCGCGGCAATCAAAAGCTAAGTTAGGCATTTCAAAATCACAAAATAACAATTGAGTTCCTTCTCTAGCATCACAAAATGCGATAAAAGATTTGAAAACAAATAATACATAAACAGTTGACTTCTTTTGCTACCATCCAGAATGGGAGAAAATGAGCAGAAGATGGCTGTGCTGGTTAGTTATCAGTTCCACCATATTTTTGGGATATAAAGGAAATAAGATTAAGGGGGCGTTTGGTTCAATGTTATTTTGATGTTATGTTATGTTATCTAGAGAAGACAATTGTTTGGTTTAATGACATCTATAAATAATCTTTTATTAGATTATAAAATTATTAGTCAAAAGATGACATCTAGATGTCATGACATCTAGATTACATAACATAACACCAAGATAACAACGAACCAAACGCCCCCTAAAGAACCACATCAAAACAATCTTTTTATTAGTTATTACAAAACAACCGCCAATTTCAATATAATATCACAAAAACTCCTCTGGTAGTCGTGATTCAAAAACACAGCTTATACTTGTATGTAACCTGATGTGTCTTTATGATTAAGCATAAATCAGTAACCTATTTTGAAATTAGTTTAACATGGAGATCATTTTGTAAAAATGAAAAAATAAAACATGACATATTCTGAAATTTTCGCCGAATGGAGAAAGGGATCAAGGCTCTCATCAGAAGATAGCTGTGGAATCGTGGATATTGTCAGCTAGAAATAAAACCAGAGAATGTAAGATGGTTACAGAGTGCCAGACCAATCTAAAGAAGAACAAGAGAAATCCTGATTGAGGAGTCAGACAATGAAAACAAGAAGTCGTATTTGTGCAGACCCCTCTTCTCATGACAAAAGGAAGAAGACAATAAAATTAGGCAATATATGTGAGAGCATCATCCCTCCTTTTGTGGAGGTAGGACTTCCGATGTCTCTATGCCGCTTTCCACATCAGCCATGTTCTCCACTATTAGATGGTGACCACCTAACCTTACAACAATAACTCCTACTTGTTGAAGATGGTGATAACCCCAACATATGAAGTCAAATTGGAAGCAACATTAAAAGCAAAGAGACTGTGAAAGACTATTGTAAAAGCCCTAAAAGATGAGGCCTTGAGATATAATGACGATTGCAACAGCAACAATTCAAACATCCTTCCTACCTCTCTCATCTCCTCACAACTAACCGCATCATGAAATCCATGACCCGAGCTCTCCCATATGAGATCAGAGTACTTCATCTACCACTATAGAATTTTCGCATCAACATATATTGATAAGTTATTTAATATAATTTTTCCCTCCTCTCGTCTCCCCTCAACTAACTATGTCATGGACTCCATGAGCCGAGCTCTACCTTGCGGGATTAAAGTACTTTGTGTGCCATTAATAGATTTTCACAGCAACATATATCGATAAGTTATATAATAAAAGTTTATATAAAAGAGGCAATTAACCTATAAATGCAGTCAAGTGCTATAGTCACTAAACTAGTATGTTTGATATGATTTTAAATAATATAGAACAACGAATTTTTCACTGAATTAACTTGAAAATTGAAAGATATATTAAGTCGATTAAAGTTGGATAGTTGATTAGACTAAATACGACGCCATGTAAGCGATCAAATAGAGAGACATGGCAAACGCATCATTCAACATGTAGCATCATTGCTAACTACCACTAAAAGATTATATAAGTGATTGCTTTCTTGCACTAAAAAGATTGATAGGCCACATAAGTTTTCGGAAATATATCAAGCTGACAAAAGATAGCAGATTGATTTTCTAGAGAATAGTATCCAAAACAAAACTAACCTCTTTCATCTTGCATGCCTTGTAGTCATCAAATTGCTGCTGGCACTTGCTTTTATCCCCATAGTTTGTTTCCAAACCTTCACATTTTACACACAGACTTAGGACAAGGTAAGAACAGATGGTTATTCCAATTTATCTGATATTTTTACATAATTAGGTAAATACATCTCACCAAGAGAAGCATGGAATTTTTTGAAACTTAAAGCATGGATGGAAGTTTTTGTGCAAACAAATTATACAGAATTTAATACTCGATGTTACGTTAGGTAAGTAAATGATAAACCTAGTACTCCAACGTATGTTTCCCACTTCATTCTTTCTTTTTTTAAAACTCCTTCAAGACTATGGCTTGGGCATTATATCAAGTATTGAAAGCAACAGTTTGCTCGCATCTCCTATTAACGAAAAATGAAGGCCTAATAGCAGCCGGGATCTTCATGAATTGTAGAACTTAGCTTCACAACCTTTTTCTTCCCACGTCATGCATATTGTCTTATGAACCATGTCAAATCCTGAAATATATGACAGCAGGAAAATAGAAAATGCAGTACAGCACAAAATGTAAGGTTTAATAAGTACTATGCTAACTAGAGTACATGTAATTTTGCTTATTTGAAACTTATTCACCTTCAGGAACTATGTTAACCAGAAAAGGCAAGAGTGGATGTAGTTAATTAGGAAAAATGGGTGAAGATGTAAATGAAACCAGAAAAGAAGGCCAAAAAAAGCAATCAGTCACACCGTTGTATAATTTGTTCAATACAACCAAGAGTCCATGTCCATCTTTGCCAGCAACTTAATTCACAAAGATCTTAAAACGCTAAATATATTGCTATTAGTGAGTAAAATATAGGCTAAACGCAAGTACTCTTCCTTTCCTTACAAAAAGGTTCATTAACTATCTGCTCATTTTCCCATAATTAGCAAGTACCCTATTCTATAAGAATGCAACTCTAATCTTTAGCTACAATAAAAACAATTTTGACCAGTGATCCAAGCAACCTTAGTGATCTAACCATTAAATCTTCAATGTAGGAAGGGCTATGAAGCACCGATACTTCGTGGAGCCTAACGTATCCGTATCGTATCCGTATCGGATACCGATACTCCCCGATACTCCACCGATACGTATCTGATACGTGGCGTATCGATTTTTATTTTTAATTTTAAAAATTCGATACTCGCCCGATACTTGCACGATACATGCCCAATACTTGCCCGATACTTTTCGATACTTCTAATTAAAGAAAAAAATGTTGAAACAATTGGTTTGGCCTACACGATAAAAAATAAAAAAAATATATTATACATAAAACACAACTCATGCATAGACTCAAATAATAAGATTGAGAGATATACTGAACTCACATAATTGGTGCACGCTACTGTTTCAGTAATAGAAAAAGAATTTGGTATTTGTAAGCAACTGTATTATCTAGTTTTTCTATATCAATCATACTATCTTTACTTCTGTTAGACACCGATCACTTTCTTTTTACTTTAATCAAACTCATATTATGAAAACGATAGAACTTTAATCTTTTGTATTTTATTTATTTATTTAGTTAACACTCAGAGAGAGGAGAGCATATATCTACTTTAACTAGATTAGTATATATGAGTTTATGTCACATTATCTATGTTATTTTCAATTATATGTCGTTTACATTGAGTTAATTAATTTAAATCGGATTTAAATTAAAACTGAAACTAATTTACTGAAATATATTTAAACTCACTTAAATGATCTGTAATAAGTTGAAAGTAATTAAATAAATTTAAAATATTATTTTAATTTAAATTTTTTTAAACTCAATAGTTGTTGAAGGATATTTTTATTTTTTATAGTTCAATTGTCTAATATTTTTTTAGTGATATTAATAATGTTTAAAAAAATATAATTAATTTAAAAAAAAATTAAAAGATATTTTTGAAAATTATAACAACAAAATGTATAAGATAGTATAATCTACCATAAATTCATATCTTAAATATGAGAATATGACGTATTATACATAAATATAACAGCTGTATCCTGACGTATCCGTATCCTATTTTTTTTAAGTTTGGCGTATCGTCGTATCCGTATCGTATCGTATCCGTATCGTCGTATCGTACTCGTGCTTCATAGAGGAAGGGCCTAACCTTGGCAGGCAAATGAAAAACTTCCATAACAACCATACATATAAAAGTGCGCTAGTAAGATACTCGTAGCATTCTCTACCATAATAAGCACAAAATGAAAATTGATTTTAAAAAAAAAAGATAACTTAGGTTGACAAAGGAGGAAAGAGAAAAATCAATTTATCATAAAATAAAGGACCAGGAACTGATGAGAAAACCCAAACATCTTATTAAGAAGTTTCTTCATTTAACAGATCAACAAAGGTACAGCTCATATAAGTTGATCCCTCTTGTCTTTGAGCAATGTGAGAATGAAATCCACTAGACCACAGGACATGGAAGATCTAAAAAGATCATCATGCCGTGAAGAAGAGTGGCATATGCATGATCCTTCCATTCTATCATTTCCTAAAACATTTTAGTTAAGAATTGTTTTTTGTGAGGAGGAGATGAACATGGAGCTTCTTGTGCAAGGATAGCCAGATAGACAAGCATGGTCGTCCAATTATTCTTTGCTAGGACCTTTAAGATGCTCCAGACAACATTTCACATTTTCCATGCTTTACGAGCTAATCATAGAGTTTTAATAAAAAGGTATGGGATTAAGCTTAATCTGGAATAAAGAATCTTAACACTATATATTTCATTTTTTTGCATTTTTTGCTTTTTTCGGGCTGTTGGAAAGGAAAAATCAATTAGGTAAAGCTAATCCAAGGCCCCTGTCCAAGTACATGACTTAAAGTAACACTAGCAAACCATCAAAAGATGTGAGAAAATGCATCTACCAATACTTATAGTTTTGCATTCTCTAACATATTCATGTTTGACTAGCTTAATATGTATCGTAAATTGTAAAGCTTAAACATCATTTCTCTAATGTCCAAAATAGAATAGCATCCATCTGAGAAGTAATTGGATATAAAAATTAACATCACTTCACTCCTTAGTTGGGCTAATCTGCATTTTACAAGGAATTGCAGACACATAATACATTAGAGATACTTTAACGAGTAAATTCATTTAACTAGATCTCCAAAATCCATTATGTACATTTTTGCTGACTTTAATAATTAAATATGTAAATAAAAGACCTTATAAAAAGTGATGAATTAGTGTTCAAGTGATAAATATGTTGTCTTTTTTTTCATTTCTTGTAAATTTTATAAGACAATAGTAAAACAAGTAATATTATATGATACTGAATATTGATTTACAAAGCAGAAACATATATATAAAATAATTATTGTAGAAATAAAGATGCTAAAGTAAATGAGTGAGTATACGCAAAAAAGATAGCATGAAAAATAGCACATCCATGAGAAGTTTGGAGTGACCTCAATTGAGGATCAGCCCGAAGCTGGGGTTTTGGGCATATAAATTGAGCGATAAAAGCTCCAAAAAAAAGGATTGAATTGAATTTTACGCATGAAAAAAGAAGAAGAAGAAGACCAAAAAGACCTGACAAAAAATTATAAAAAATTATATTGCATACTTTGAGCTAAATGAGTTGTTATTTAATAGAGTAAATAAAAATAAAGAAATCCTATTGTAGACCACACCTAAAGGGATAAAGGCTTTGTGGTTGTTGTTATTGTTGTTGTTTTCTTTTTATTTTTTCAGTTGAACAACTATGTTTTGTAATTTAATAAACTCATAATTGTGATATATTTTACACCTTATTCTACTATAATTTAGTTAACATCATTTTGTTTCCAACTTAGCTTAAAAAATAAATCATTTTGACTATCGCAAATTTCATTTCAGATTTGACGTGTCTTGGTAATTTGGCCATATCTCAAGCTAAAGAAGTCCGATTTAAATGATTTTTGAAGTGTTGGAATGCTAACTTCAAGGGCTACAATCTTATGAAGAAAACAAGTATTGTATTTAACTTCAAGTGAGACAAGTAATGATTTTCTATGCTGCAGATTAAAAACCAATCAATGGCTACGATTTATTCAAGATTATCAAGGGCTATAATTAAAGACAAGCATTAATATTTCTCATAAGGAGAGCCAACCTAAGGAGTTGAAGAGACGCACCCTCCTTTCCCTCTCTTTTGACCATAACCTAGATTTATGGAGACCAGCGAAAGACTTGCGAAGAAGCGAAGCTTGTCAAGGCAACAGCTTCTCTACTCAAGCTAGCTTTTATTCTTGTTTTTATCTTCCTTTTTTTGTCTCCTAAAGATTACCTGCTAATTTATGGTTTTGGTTATTGTTATGGGTTAACTTATTTTTTCTAAAGCCGTGTAGGCCAAGATTTTGTTAATAAGTGTTGAATCCTCCATGCTAATTTTTAAGATTAGTTCATGCTATAGTTGATGTATGCTCTTAATGCTTGGTAATGCTTAATCACCGTTATCATGATTTTATAACTTGCCTTAAGTACCGATAGAAGATGGGTTAAGTTAGGATAATTGCATCAATATCGTAAAGTCAAAGCGACTAGATTAAAATCTGATTTCTTTGTGCAACTTTTAGTGAGTAGACGGTCCATTTGATTTCATTGAATGCTAGCAATTTCTCCAATCCTTAATGCATCTCAGATTGATTTATTTGCATAGCACAATAGCAAATCATTGATTTGAGATAGGGCCATTTTATCTAAGAGATTGACTAATGATTTACATAAAGAAATTTAATAACACATGATACAAAAATCTTAGATTGGCATGAAGTTTTCAATGTCTTGTATTGCAAAATCAAGGTTTGCGCATGCATTAGTATTTTAAATTTGCATTCAAGTTCTTAAAAGCTTAAATTCTGACATTCTGTTTAGTTAATTTTAGATTTTTAAATTCAGTAGTTTAGCGAATATCTTTTAAATATTTGGCTAGGTTTAAACTAAGGCAAATATCATATAATTTTGGTACTTAGGTGTTCAATCATCAAGGGAACGATGTGGTCTCATCAACTGTATCACGTGAATCTATTTTGTATACTTGCAAATTTCTCGCATCATAATTATTCTTCTATCTCTCCATTAGTGTCCAGTTTCACCTTGCAACTTAAGTAAAGTTGCTTATCAACCTTCCATAAAAAAAAGGTAAAAAAAAACACTTTCTTATCAACCTTTCTATCTGATCAACTGCGAAAGTTGCAGTAAACTCTCAGAAAATTGCCCATCTCTATCAAAATTAAGAAACAGATTATTACCCTAACGGCTTGTTATCCATTACCACATAGCAATCAACTTCTCCATGACCAATGATTCCGAACAGGAGCAGCCAACAGAAACATAAATTTAAAAATATAAAATGAAGCAGATATAACATTACGATCATCAATCAAGAAAATAGCATGTTAAGGTCGGACTTGGGGATAATTATATGGCGAATAGAACAAAACACGATTGCAGCCATTCGACAGAAGAAAAACGGAGGTGAAGAGGAGAAGAGAATACATTTTAGAGACGCGGTGTACTGTTCAAAGCAAAGGGAGTCGGAGAGCCTCATAACATACGGCAGCGAATCTGGCGTCGGAGTTGCAGGAGATGAGCCGGACGCCATTGAATCCCCGGACCACGAAATTAGCTGCTTTCTAATTTATACATTGGGTTAATTGCAGAAAAGTCTTAGGCTCTGTTTGGTAATAGGAAAAAAAAGAAGATGTAGTTGAAATTTTTAGTTATTTTTGAAAAATGTGTATGATGTGAAATAAAGTAAGTTGGTTATATTAAAAATTGTGTATGATGTGAAATAAAGTTGATTGATTTATTGAGAATTGTGTAGGATGTGAAATAAAGTGATTGTTTAATGTTGGAATTTGTGTGAGATGAAATATAAAATAATTTTTTAAATTTTTTTAAAATAAATTTAAGATTTTGGCCATGGGTAATTTTAGCCATGATTTTTAGCACATTGCCAAACAGAGCCTTAAAGTTAATTAATAATTACCGTCTGATTCATTAATAACTCATTAAAAAATCTCAATTTTAAAATTATTATAAATTATAAAATATGATTATTATATAATATATTCATACTATTTTGATCGATATTTAGAGAATATACTATTTTAAATTTTTAAATTTTTTTTTGCCCTCTGGTTACAACCACTCTCTCCCACGCAGGTACACATGTAGGGGTGACAATTTGTACCCGTACCCTATAAACCCGCCCCGACCCGCCCCTAATGGGACGGGTATGGATACTCAAATTTTACCCGGAACACCCGCCCCGCCCCGCCCCGTTATGAAATGGGGCGGGTTCGGGTATGAGTCATATAGACCCGCCCTGTACCCGATTTAATAAATTTAAAAATTTTAAAAATTTTAAATTTTAATACCTAAATAAAAATAGTACTTTGGAAAGAGAATGCATGTACTCTTTACTGTAAAGTTTTTCTTACTTGTGATAGTTGACATTTTCAATTGGCTCTTAAATCAATTGATACATATTGCTTACAAGGGTCTTATAACTACCTCATATTTAATTTTCTCTTTAATTGTGACATGCTTGTTTTATATAGAATTTCATGTTAAGAAAGTTGACAATTTGAAGAATTTATATGAAAGTTATTTATTATTCCTGATCTTAACGGATGTTAAATTAATATATTAAAATATTTAATATTAAAAATTAAAATTATTATTTTAAACTTTACAAAGTAACACAGATCATCAATCAAATTATATAAGACTCATCTAATAATAACTGCAGTAAATTAATATATCTTAAAAATATAAATTATAGCATAAATTTATCATTAATTACACCTTAGACACATAAATAAACTTTAAAAAAAGTTCAATATTATCATAAAAATAATATAAATCAATAAAGATAATTAATTAGAAGTCTTAGATATGAGAAGTAGACCTGGGCAATGGGCAGGCCGAGTTTGGCATGAATCGAGCTTAACTGGGCTTTAATTAACTAAGTCAAATCGGCCCAAGTAGGGCTTAGCCCGGCTTACGGGCCAAAATAGTTAACCAAACCCGTTCAAAATTTATCAGGCTTTAGCTAGCCCATCGGGCCACCCGCCTAATGCCCAGATATATTCACAACACGAGGGAAAGAGAAAGAAAGGGATAATTTTAATATTAAAAAAATAAAAATAGACATGTTTGATATATTATATCCAATTTAGGAATTTAGATATTAAATTTTTAAAATTATGGAGTTATATAATATTATATCATAAACTAAAAATATAACATCTCGTGATCTCATTGTAAAGGTATTATCCACTTTAGCTTTAGAAAAATTATCTGACTTGAGCACTTCCTAGGAAGTCACCTATCCCAATACTACTTCAGTCCTAACACGCTTAACTACGGAGTTTTTCATCATTAACCTCACGATTTTGCCCCAAAAAGCATCTCTATCATTTAAAATTATGCTATCTACTTATGTAGCTCAAGATCTCCCTCTCTGTTAGATGTGAGATAATTCATTTCTGTGCCCCTCTCACATCACAGGCCTACCAGCTGTGAAAGCTGGTGGGCCTGTGATGCTAGTGGCTGAAGAGGGAGAGAAGTACTGATCGCCGGATAATATCCTAAGGAAAAGGAATCACTAAGACAAAGTGCGACTCCTGGCAGGCTTCTATATCGAATAATGAGTGGTGAGAGGGACACAAGAATGAATCGTCCTACATCTGAAAAGGAGGGAGATCCTGAGTTGTATAAGTAAATAACGTGATCTCAAATGGTAGATGCGCCTTTTGGGCAAAACTGTGAGGCTACTGATAAAAAACTCTAAAGTCAAAGCAGACAATACCTCCACAATGGGGTCATGGGATGTTACAAAAAAACTAGGTGTAATTTATTTTAAATTATAATAATTTTATTTCACATCTTATATATTAAAATAATAATTAATTAAATTTTAAAAATAATATAAAATTAATTTTATTTCTCTCATATATCTTAACATGATAATTAATTGGGCAAATGACATACAAGTTTCAGAGTTTAAAACATAATAATATTTAAATTTATAATTTTAGAAATATAACATCTGCATTTCCAATGTAGATATATATCTGAAGCCAGTACATTTTCTAAGTTTTTAATATTAAAAAATTTAAAAATATCTAATATATATATACTTAGAGGGTGTTTAGTTCAATGTTATCTTGATGTTATGTTATGTTATTTAGAGAAAATAATTATTTAGTTTAATGACATTTATGAATAATTTTCTATTAGATTATAAAACTATTAGTCAAAAAATAACATCTAAATATCTAAATTACATAATATAACACCAAGATAACAACGAAACAAATGCTCCTTTACTCTTTTCTCTTTGACTTTTTTTCTCTCCCTCACTTCTCGCCAGCAGAGAGAGAGAAAGAGAGGGGAGAGAGAGGCTGGTATGGAGAGCGGAAGGAAAGAAAGAGAATGAACAATGATATTTTAAGTATTTTTAAATTTAAATATTAAAAATTACAAAATACATTTGTTTGATATATATTTACATTAAATATTAATTTTTTAAAATTATATATCTAAATATTATTATATCTTAAATTCAAAAACATATATACAATTTATCTTAATTAATTTTATCTCATACCACATATAATATTAATTTTAGGAGCATTTCGCTCAATGTTATATTGATAATATTTTTAAATAATAATTTTATAATTATTTATAAATATCATTTAAATAATATAATATATCATCTAAATAATATTAAAATAAATACTGTTTGCATAATTTAAGCTTAAGCTGTTTAAAATTGAAAAACATCCCAGCAACTGAAAATAAAATATAATAAGTCATAGAAAATGTTGCTTAAACTTTAAGTTACTTCAAACTTTTAAACAATTTAAAATTTTCAGTAATTTATATTTAAAATTTTAAGTTCTTACCAAATTAAAAATTAATCTTCATTGCATACGCTCTCGAAAATATTTAGGTCTCGTTTGGCTCGAGTTATATTTTTAGCCTAACACAAATTTTAACTGTAAAAATCAATTTTATTTTACGTCCAACACAAATACAAATATTAGAATTAATTTTATTTCATATTTTACATATTTTTAATATTAAAATAAATTTTTTATTATTAAATTTTAAAAATAAAAATATTTTTTTTGCTTGTTTAAAAAAAAGTTCAGGCCTTAGAGAATGCAAGAAAAAATATAAATAATAAGAAAAAAGGGAGGAGGAAGTAGGAACTCATGCCCCAACCCAGCATTTGATCCTCTCAAACAACATTAAACCTATTTATTTTATATATTATTTATATTTCTATAGTAATAAATATTATTTTATATTGATAAAATTTTAACTTTAAAATAATTTTATTTTACATTATAATATTAAATAAATTATTTATCTCTTTTATTTAAGAAATTATTTTCAATAATTTATTAATAAATTTATTAATCAATGTAAGATTTTAATTCATTAAATTATTTAATAGAATAAATTATGATTCACTCAATAATTTAATAAATTTAAAACTTAAATTATAATTAATTAATTTATTGATTAATTGTTAGAAATACATAATATTTTTTATCATAATTGAATTATTTTATTTTTAATTATAAATTAAAATTTTGGGATTCAAAATTTCTTTTGATATTTTCTTTTACATATATATATTATTTATTAAAATATAAAAAAAATTACATACATTTTGAAAAAATTAATTATTTTATATATTTAATAGTTAAAATTTTAATATTTATAAGTTTCACTAATATTATATATAAATTATAAATTATTTGTTATATATATAATAATTTTGCAGTATAAGTTGTGTATTAATTATAATTTAAATATAAATTTAGTTGCGAATACTAACTATTAAAAATTTTGATGTGAATATATGAAATTATTAAATTTTAATGTATTCATGTAATTTCTCCTAAAATATAGTTCACGTGCATAGCACGTGACGTTGTGTTTGGAAATACCTATCAGCCGCGGCGCCGTTGGTCGCCACTCGAGCGTAGACCGGGACCGCAAACCCTAATTTTTCTTCTTGCGAATTCTCACGTCTTGCTAGGTGATTTCGTCGAACCATGGTATTTCTCGATCTCTAAGCATTTTTTCCTTCTTTTTTGTACATTTTGGTTCTCTTCTTTGTTATATTAGCTTCTGATCTTGTTGCTGTATTTGTCGTTTTGGCAGGCTGACTCACCGCGCAGAAGGTAAAAACTTGTTTGTGGATCTTGTCATGTTTTCTATCAAAATTTTTTATTTTGATTTCTTTTTTCTGGTTTTTAATTCGCATAGGACTAGGATAGTTTTTGTTTTACTCTTTTGATTTATTGTTTCCCTTAGGGCTTCTGTTTCTGATGTCAATGAGATCCAGGTTCTTCTCAAAGGATTATGTCTTATTATGTGATAGGATCTTGATAAGAAAATATGGTGGATACTAATATAGATTCGGGTAATCAAGAGGATAGCTGAAATATATGCTACATACTTGATATTTTACGGTTTATTCATGCCAACCCTTTCATAATTCTATAGACCTTAGGGAAGCTTCTATGCACAAGGACACACTTATAAAGTTTATTTTGAAGATTACCCAACCCAGGAACGACATTTTTGGGATGCCCAACTTAAGTCTTACATAACTCATCACTTCTAATTTTTCATTAATACCCAATCTTTGATATTCCAATTTATTATTACAACATAATATGATTAATTTTATTTTGTTTTATTAACTAATAGTTTGAATTTTTTTAATCATATGTTTATAATGAAAACGATATTTCCCCCTTTTTGTGGGTTTCAGAAATTTTTTAGATATGAAGAGAGTATCTTTGAATGGAAACTAAAGTATCTAGATGTCAAATAGGATATTGTGATGCAACTTTCATAGTTGTCTGAATTACGTTTCTCATAGCTTTGACCAGAGGCTTGCTTTTGTTAAATTCTTACATCATTTCTGTCATTATGTTTTGTGAAAATGGAAGTATTGTAACACAACATATCATGATATCAACTGTGATGGCCTGTAACAGTTTATCATAGAAGGGTTATTGTAGTTGATATGGTGATGTTGCGTTACTCTTTTCTTGCTATGATGTGTGATGATAGTTCATGTGTGCGTGGTAATGATTTCTGTTCTATATTCATACTGAAGCATGACATAAGAATTCTAGTATGGGTGTGTTTATTTAACCCTGTAAGGAGGAATAAGGAACAATAGCTGTCAAGATAGAATAATTGCTTTGTACTATAAAATGAAGTGCAAAATGATTATGTTTATAAAAGCAGTGTTATCATTCTAATTTATGAATCAGTTATTTTCATGCATTCCCATAATATACTTTGTTTGACTCTAATAAAGTGTGGCGGTATGTTATTAACAGTGCATCTGGTCTATTCTTTGAGCAACTAATGATTTGATTTCTGAATTTATCTTTCTCTTCTACTAAGATGGTTGGGGAACTATTTTAACTTATGTGGGCTAATATTGTTAGGCTCTTTGGATCTATGAATCTTTTAACTCTGCATCACTTACCCTTATTACTTGCCTAGGGCTAGGCATGTACGTAACTAATTGGATGGCTGATGCATAGTTGATACATAATAGCTTGTTAGGAGATGAGAAATGAGAGAAAGTGCTGCATAATACAATTTAAAATTAACATCTGACTCATCAAAGTAGTAATCAAAAGTATCGCTCAAAGAAAAAAATAGTAATCAAAAGTATATGTTTCTTTGTATTTTATTAGCTGCAATGCTTAACATATCCATTGACTGATGCATGAGCTGATACTAATAGTTTGTAAGGAGGGAAATGAGAGAAAACATTATTTACTTTGTATTAAAGAATTTTTTTGAGTACCCTTCAAAAAACGTTTTATGACTAGTCCCCATGCTTTCGCTTTCCAATTTTCAATTTAGTCTAGCAATTTGTGAAACTGTATTGCTTTTGGTTGATAACTTGATGCAAGTTGCAGTTGCTTGGTTGTATGCAGTTTTTTCTTCAGATTTGGATCTAACCAAAATTAACTTTCATGTCCTTTTTCTTATTGAAAAAAGCACAGTTCTTTATCAGTGCCAACGTCTAAGAGCATCTTCTGAGATTATGTTGCATTTAAATTCCCATAACATTTTTGAGATATCTAAAGTTCAATTTTTCTACTGCTGTAAAAATTTCATGTAGATCCTGCCTCTGGTGAAACATATTGCAAATTTCCAGATACTTGATTGTATGCACAACTTGTCTTTAGATCTAGATGTAGAGCCTATCAATAGAAATTTAACTTTCATGTATTTTAGGTAATTTTGAAAAATCTAAAATGCTTCTTCCTCCTATTGGTTTCTTGAATTAATTTGAAGGGTATTGTGCAAGTTTAAATTGCATGTAAATTCTGATAACATCTAATATGTAAAATTGTATCTGCTAGTGTTTGCTTCAACCCTTCAATCAGTATAAGGAAAATTCACAGTAAAACTTTTATTGTTTTGCCTAGCAGTGTCTGCCACTAGTTTTGACAATTGTTTATTTTTGTCATCTGATGTCCAGGTACTCAAGATCTCCATTGCGTTACAAAGGAGAATCAAGATCTCGATCAAGGGGGCGATCCCAGTCCAGATCCTGGTCTCCGCGTCCTAGGACAAGGTCAAGGTCACGTTCTCCAAGTCATGGAAGGTCTTTTTCTTGACTGATTGTAAACAGGATAAATGCTTTTGTTGGTGCTTACTGGGTTTGGATATTAAGATAGAAAATTGCATTTTGGACAGGGTTGATGCTGTAAATCCTGGCAATACACTTTATATAACCGGTCTTTCTTCTAGGGTCACAGAAAGAGATCTTGAGGATCATTTTTCCAAGGAAGGAAAGGTTAGTTTACTATTTTTTCTTCCTGAATCTCACTGTTATTTATGGGGGTCTATACTACAGGTCGTCGAATGCCGATTAATTGTGGAGCCTCGCACACGCATCTCTCGAGGATTTGCTTTTCTGACCATGGAAACCACTGAAGCGGCCGATCGTTGTATCAAATATCTTAATCAGTCGGTTTTGGAGGGCCGTTACATAACTGTGGAAAAGGTACAGTTGCTTCATAAGGTTATAAGATAGCATGGAGAGCCTTTTTGTATGTTCATCTCTTTTTTGACTTGAAGGTTTTTGGTTATATTCAGAAGTCAATTGCGTCAGCTGTGTTGGCAGCAATCAAAGATCAGTTCATCATCACAACTTATTCTTACAGCTTGATGAATGGCCAGCCTAATTGTTTTCCATGAATCACATCAACTAAACATAGGAAAATTGTCCAACTAAACAACTTCAGCGCTCACCCCCCACCATCAATTAATCAACAAGGGACATTACCAACTCTGTAATCAGGAACTTATGGTACCTTATGCCTGGCATTCATTTAATGTTGCTGTTAGGCTTTCCATTATGGTAGTGCTTAGTCATCATAGGTCATACTCATTTTGTTTGCCATCCTTATTAATTTGCATTTTATTTTATTTTCTGAAGAATGTCGAAACTGTCTACTATTATGTTATGCATCTCTAGGCTATTTTGGTTTATTTGTTGGAAATAATCTTTAGGATTCAAGTTTTTGTGTGTTATTATTCAGTCGCGGAGGAAACGTCCAAGGACACCTACTCCTGGGCAGTATCTTGGCCTGAAAAGTTCCCGAGATTCTAGTAAGTTAAATCCTCCTGTATAAACCAGGAAGTTTTGAGTTTCACCTTATTTCAATGTGTTATTTTCAGAGCAATCAATCCTTATTGCTTTGGATTTGTGGTTTTGTTTGGTTCAGGATTAACGAAGTGTGCTTTATATTTTTGCTTAAAGTTTTGAGTTCAGGCTGCATTTGGTAATCCTTTTTAAGCAACTTAAACTTAAGTTGAAGCTGCTTAAATTTGAAGCGCATTTAGACTGCTTTGAGGCTTTTAAACAGCTTTAACTTATTATGCCTCTTAAACCACTTTAAACTGCTTGAAATATAAGCCGCTTGAAATTAAGTTGTTTCAAAAATTTTAACAGATTGAAAATTTGAACTGCTTTTTTTTTTTTAAACTGATTTTTATAATTCCATTACAGAAGTGGATAATTATTTTTCTCTTTCATACCACTATCTTTTCATGTGCGACCTCTTATTGTTTTTACAATTTTCTGGTATTCCTTCGGATTAGGGTGGTAATTTCTTCGAGTATTTCCTAGACTTGGGTTTATCTCTTTCACAGTTCTCTTCTTTTTCCTATCCTTCTGTTTCACATTCTGTTTCCCATTGCCATTCTACTTCTCATACTACAATTATTTTCTCATCGTCGTAGGTTCTCGTTATGATCGCGGCAGATATCGTGGAGGCTATGGACGAGATGATTTCAACAGTGGTGGCGGTTATCGTAGATCTCCAAGGCACTCGCCGTATCGTGGTGGTCGGGACTACTCTCCTCGCCGATCACCTTATGGTAGCAGATCTAGGAGGGAGAGGTCCAGGTCCCTGCCATATTCGCCTTACGGGAGTCCTGACAGGGGTGGTTATGGTCGCCGTATGTACGTACGGTAAGTTGGTAATTGCCGCCACCCCCCCCACCGCCCCTCGAATTTGGTCAGAATGTGATAGACCTGAATGCTCCTTCATTTCATCAAAGCTTTTGGCTTGTTTCTTGACTACAAAACTAGACTTGCTTGTGTTTTTTCCAGCTTTCTCTAGGTTAATCATGGACCTGTTTTATTGTGTTAAATGTTTTTAGTTCTGTCTAGTTGTGTGCTTGTATCTCACGCTTTATTTTCCCAGTTCTAACGCTAGTTTTTTTTTAGCATATTTGTTATTGTTCCTGTAGCTTTACTTGAGGTTTAAAGTTCACATTAATGGAAATTTGCTCGACTTTGAGACAACATTTAAGTGTTTCCGCCAAACACTTTTTTTTTTTATGGGATGAAGCTTCAATCCATTTTAAAGTTACGAAGCTAAAACTATCTATAATTCACTTGTTTAAAGTTTTAAATTTGATTTTATTTATTTCGAAGGCAAATTCATTATCAAATAGGTTGGCAAAATGTTTATAATATTAATATTGTTGAGATGTAAATTTTCAGGTGAATTAAATGAAGTGAATTGTATTAAAAATAATTTTTAATAGAGAAATGGATTAGTGAAAAATAAATAAAATAGAGAATGAAAAAGAAAATAATTAGATGTTCTTTATTTTATGTGGTAAGCATGGTTGTTTTGAAAATTGAACTGATAGAACTGATGCAAGATTTTAAGTTTAAATTTACTTTGGATCAGTCAAATAATGTTATAAAATTTGCTTATGAGTAAGATAGTAAAAGTTTGAAGGGGGGTAATTATGTGTTATTTTATATTATTTATTTATATTTAATAAATTATAAATTATATTATAAAGTATATAAAAATTTATTTTTTTATTTTAAGTATTGTGTGTTTAATATAATATTTATTATAATTTATGTTGTGTATAGTATAAAGAAATATTTTCTGTATAAATAAGTATATATGAATGATAAGATAAATGTGGTATGTAACTAATTAATTTAATTTAAAAAATAATATTTACTGTAATAATTTGTTTAAAAAATATTTGTTAATATTCATATATATATATATATATATGGATTTAATATAAGTACATTTGTCATCTAAGAATTTCAAAATAAGTGCTATATTAAATATGTATTTTCTGCATATATATTTATTTATTACCTCCTTTATCTTCCTCCCACTTTCTCAGATACCAACGGTTCAGCCCTATTAAATTCATATCCCCAACCACCTATCACCAACCACCAACGTCCTCTCACCTTCTCATCCACCAACGGTTTCGCCCTATTAAATTCACATCTCTAACCACCAATAACCAACCACCAACCACCAACGGTTTCGCCCTAATAAATTCACATCTCTTTATAAATAGGCCCAGAGCCCTCAAGTAGAATCCACAATCTCCAGTTCACCTCTGTGTCTTTAGCCCATCTTGGTACGACTCTCCTCCAGCGGCAAGACTCTACTAGCAGAGGTAAGAATCCTGCTCTCACTAAGTTTAAAGTACATTCGACAATTTTTTTTGTCGACCCAATTTGATTAGTTTAACTTGTGTCAACACACTTAACTCATATCAAACTCGATAAATCTGTGTCGACCCATTTAAAATCAAATTAACCCATTTGACCCAAGATAACCCGTGTCGTCCCTTTAAAAAATGAGTTAACCAATTTGATCCAAATTAACCTATTTGACATGAGTTAACCCGTTTGACTTGAGTTAACCCCGGCTGACCTGATTTGACCTGTTTGACTCATTTGACTCATTAACCTGAAATGACTCATTTTTGACCCAAGTTGATCTGATTTAACCCATTTGAACTAGTTTAGCATATAATGACCAGTTTTGATCCACTTGGCTTATCTGATCTAATTAATCTAAGTAACTTAAATATTTTAACTTTTAAGCCCAATAGTGATTATTCATATTGAACTTAATCAGAGAACACATCATCTACCATCAAATTTTTACTGCCTCTCGTTCAAGTAAATAATTTTCACTAAACTTAAGATATTGTGATTATTAAATTAAAATAGCTAATATACAAAATAATATTAATTATATTCTGCACGATTTTATGTCGATATTCTGTTGGGCTTTATGTCAAGATATTATACTGGGTTACACTGGACCCATGTATCCTAAGATATATGATATTATAATACGCTGGGATCCCGGTGGTTGACGAACCACCTTTTGGACGCGTGGCGTCGTGTGGGGGACGTACCTGCATCCTTTTATTCTGATGTCCCACTGATGACGTACTTACATTCTGTTGTTCTGATGTCACAATAGTGACGTATCTGCTACTACCGTTGTCACACTAGTGACATATATCTGCTGATTCTGATCATTTTTTAATATAAAAATTATTATACTTGCATAGTATGAAATATGATAAATTACATGATAATCTGATAACTTGGTATATTAATAAATTGAGCTATATGACTTCACCGGGCCTATTGTAAGGTGGAGGTCGTTTACTCATTCTGTGTGACTAACTGTTGTCTTTCAGGTAAATAATCTGTCGCCAGAAAAAGACTGCAAATTTTTCCAGGAACGATGTTTTCCTATATCCCGTATGACCCACTAATATCCTCCCTTATCTCTCAGTATATTTACATCATCTCCCTGTATTTTAGTCTAAGGTTACTCTGAGTGATCTATCTAGTATTTGAATTTGTTTAATTTTGTTCTCAGATTAATAAAGATACATTTTTCTTATAATTTGTTCTGTGATTCTAACTGTAAGTCGTCTCTTATTTTATGGATAATTTGTTCTTGAAAATGAGGGTGTGACAGGTTGGTATCAGAGCTTAGGTTAGTAACCTTAGACCTACTTTAAAGCTTTCACCTCACTCATTGACTTTATGTCTTTGATTTCAGGAAAGACCCAGTCACCCGCCATATTGAATTTAAGATGAACCCTAACATTCTTATAGCGGTCAATCTTGACCAACTCTGGTTTCTTTTTTAATGGGTTAGATATTACTAAGGAAGTAAAATTACTCCTGATAGGCCAAACAACGTATACTAACAGCCTTACCCTCTTATTGAGATAGAATCAAGGCCTCAATGATTGAGATTCCTCGACTGGATCATCAACTCACTGCCTTAGTCGCCATGGAAGCCTATTACCGAGATAATTGGTCTGCATTTTGCCACTATGAGCCACCAAACGATTCAGTGGAGCTAGAACCAAGAAAAACCCAGATGGACTCATACCAATTGTTGTCCATCATTCTTAAACCTTCAAGCAGCTTCTCAAAGCCAACGAACTTCGAATTAACTCTTTCAACTCAAACTCTCTGTAAGGAAACTAAGGAGACGTCAACTCTCATCAAGAGTCCTTTTACCCAATTGAAAGAGAATCCTGAACCAAGCCCTGCTACATCTTCAAAACCCTAGTGTAAACAAACCCAGTTGTGGGAATCTTGCAGTCTATTTCTCTGGCATGTAATAGTATTATCTAAATAATGTGTTATTTTTATTTATATGTTTACATATATTGCGTACCAGGTAAAAATAGAATCTCAAGCTGATTCACTACAAAACCAAACTAATAAAAATTGGGAGAATAATACAATGATATCTAGAGATGCACTGTATATGCATTTTCGAAAGAAAAAGCCACCCCAATTTGCGGGACATCCAGATCCTCTAGCTGCGGAGGAATGGATCGATCGATTGGAAACAATCTTTGATTTTATTGAGCGCCCTGATGATAAAACGACCATAGCTTGTTTTAGATGTGGTAATAAAGATCATTTTGTGAAAGATTGTCTAATGACACCAAGGCCTGATTCAAACTTCAGGCCACAAACTCAAGCTCGGGTTTTCTCCTTATCCAACTCGATCGTTACAGGTACGATCTATATTTCAGGATTACCTGCACAAGTATTATTTGATTCTGGGTCTACACATTCAGTTATTTTGAATGAGTTTGTAACTTCTGTAAAAATTTCATCTAAAATGCTAGACACACCTTATACCGTAAATACGGCTTCAGAGAAAATTTTGACTAGTAATATACCTAAACTGTGAAATATATATTGGAGGTCACGTCCTTCCTACAAATTTGATTGTTTTTGTCATAACGGACTTTGACATACTGTTAGGAATGGGCTGATTATCAACTTGGCATGCCGAGATTAATTGTGCTGCCAAGAAGATAAATTTTCTTATCCCTAAAGAAGAATTAGTCTTTTTTGAAGAAAAGAAAGATGCTTTATCTATTATATCTTTTGTAAAATGTCAAAGATTATTAAGGAAAGGGTGCAAAGATTATTTGGCCTACATTAAATCGACACCAAAGAGTGAAACCAGACTTGATGGAATAAGAGTTGTTAGAGACTTCGCTGATGTTTTCCCAGAAGAACTTCCTGGATTACCGCCGGAAAGAGAGGTGAAATTTACTATAGATAATATCCTAAGATCTGCACCCATATCAGAGGCTCCCTACCGAATGACACCTAAAGAGCTAGAAGAACTGAAAAGGCAATTACAAGAGATGCTTAATTTAGGATTTATTCGACCTTGTGTGTCTCCTTGGGGTGCTCCTGTATTATTTGCTAAGAAGAAAGATGACTCTTTAAGATTATATATCGATTATTAGGAGTTGAATAAGATTACTATAAAAAATTAATACTCATTGCCTAAAATAGATGATCTTTTTGATCAATTGAAGAATGCTAAGGTATTTTCAAAAATTGACTTACGATCTAGCTATCATCAACTACATATTTGAGCACAAGATATTTCAAAATCAGTCTTTCGAACAAGGTATGACCATTATGAGTTTGTAGTCATGCCTTTTGGGTTAACTAATGCTCCTTCAGTGTTCATGGATCTTATGAACCGAATATTCCAGTCTTATCTGGATAAATTTATTATTGTGTTCATCGATGACATACTTATATATTTCCCTAATGAAGAAGAGCATGGAGAACATCTAAAAATTACTTTGAAAATACTGAGAGATAAAAAGTTGTATGCCAAGCTCAGTAAATGTGAATTTTGGTTACAACAATATATAATTAGTTCATTTAGCATAGCTATAGATCCATCCAAAATTGAGGCTATCACTGATAGGGGTGGCAAAATGGGTCGGCGGATCGGGTTCGGGTTGAACCCAAATCTGACCCTACCCGAATAGCCTCAACCTGAGCCCGACCCATTTATTAAATGGGTTAAATTCCATGACCCGAACTCAACCCGATTAATAAATGGGTCGGGTTGGCGAGTCGACCCGAGCCATTTATAGAGTATTTTTTGATAAATGCCCAACCCGAACCCGACCCGTTTAATAAATGGTCAAAATTCATGACCCATACCCGAAATTTGTGGGTCGGATTCACGGGTCTGGTCATATATTGCCACCCCTAATCACTGATTGGCCAAAGCTAACAACTATAACTGAAGTAAAAAGTTTTCTTGGTCTGTCAGATATTACAGAAAGATTTTCGAAGATTGTCCTACCACTCACTCAATTAACTAAAAAGACTGTAAGATTTGAGTGGTCAAAAGCCTGTGATGAAAGTTTTCAGGAATTAAAAAGACAACTTGTTACAGCCCTTGTCTTAACGATTCCTTCAACATCTGAAAACTTTATCATTTATAGTGATGCCTCTCGTAAGGGATTAGGGTGTGTGCTAATGCAATGTGAAAAAGTTATAGCTTACGCTTCTAGACAATTAAAGAACCATGAAGTCAATTATCCTACACATGATTTGGAACTGACTGCAGTTATCTTTGCAGCTAAAATCTAGAGGCATTATTTTTATGGAACAAAATATAAAATATTCACAGATTACAAAAGCCTAAAGTATATTTTTACTCAGAATGAATTAAATCTAAGGCAACAAAGATGGTTAAAGTTATTGAAAGATTATGATATAGATATTCAATATCATCTGAGGAAGCTAATGTAGTTGCGGATGCACTCAGTCAAAAATCTTCAAGTGATACTCTTACTAATCAGGAGGCGCTTATTAAAGAAATGGAGCAACTACAGTTAGAGACCCGAATAAGTGATGATAAAGGAATTATAGCTCATCTTTGTATACAACCAATTCTACATGAAAAAATCAAAATAGCCCAACAAGAAAATTCAAAGATTGCTAAGATAACTCAGAGCGTGATGAAAGAAGGTAATCTAGAATTTATGATAAGATCTGATAGTATTCTTTTGATTTTAAAATCGAATCTATGTTCCTAACTCCCGAGAGCTTAAAAAGAAAATTGTTAGTGAAGCACTTAGTGCAGAATATTCAATCCACCCTAGAGAAACTAAAATGTATCATGACTTACGAGAGCAATTTTAGTGGTCAGGAATGAGAAATGATATTGCTAAATTCGTAAATCGTCATTTAATTTGCCAAAGAGTTAAAATATAACATTAAAGATCAAGAGGATTGCTTCAACCTTTAGAGATTTCTACTTGAAAATGGGAGCATATCACTATGAATTTTATTTGTGGGTTATCAAAATCTAAAGGTTTAGATACTATCTAGGTAATCATAAACCGGTTAAACACTTGGCTAAATTATATATTGATGAAATAGTGCGTCTTTATGGGGTACCTACATCTATTATATCAGATAGAGACTCACGTTTTGACTCAAGACTGTGGGCTAATCTTCAAAAAGCTATGAGAACGAAACTTAGTTTCAGTACAATATATCACCCAGAAACAGATGGACAATCAGAAAGAACGATTCAAACTCTTGAGGATATGCTGAGAGCATGTGCCATGGACTTTAAAGAAAATTGAAAAAAATATCTACCTCTAATAGAATTTTCATATAATAATAGCTACCATGCAAGCATCAAGATGACTTCGTATGAGGTTTTATATGGCAAGAAATGTCGATCATCTTTGTATTGGGATGAAGTTGGAGAAAGAAGAATGCTAGAACCCGAGATCATTGAAGTCACTTTGCAAAAGATCAAAAAAATTTGAGAACGACTTCTAACAGCCCAGAGTTGACAAAAAGCCTATGCTGATTCAAGAAGACGAGATATTTGCTTTGAGCCTGGAGAGTATGTATTTCTGAAGGTCTCCAAAGAAGGGGATCTATCGATTTGGTATCAAGGGCAAGCTTAAACCAAAGTACATTGTCCCTTTGAAATCATCCGCTAGGTTGGGAAGTTAGCATATGAGCTTGTATTACCTCCAAAACTAGCATGAATTCACAATATTTTTTATATTTCATCATTAAGAAAGTACGTAGATGATCCGAATTACGTACTAAAGTATAAACCGCTAAACATACAACCTGATCTATTCTATGAGGAAAAGCCGGTTAAAATTCTTGATCGAAAGGAGAAGGTACTTTAGAAACGTACTATTCCCATTGTGAAAAATTTATGGAGAAATCAAATAGTAGAAGAGGCAATATGGGAGACAAAAGAATCGATAAAGAATAAATACCAGCATCTGTTCAAGTAAATTTGGGTGACCAAATTTCTCAAGTATGGAAAGATGTAATAATCAGTTTAAGAAATATCTATTAATATTCATATATATATATATATATATATATTTATTACCTCCTCAGCCTTCCTCCCACTTTCTCACCCACCAATGGTTTCGTCCTATTAAATTTACACTCCCAACCACCAACCACCAACCGCCAACGGTCCCGCCCTAATAAGTTCACATCTCCCTATAAATAGACCTCAGAGCTCTCAAGTATAATCCACAACCTCTAGTTTACCTCTGTGTCTTTAGCTCATCTTGGTACGACTCGTCTCCAGCGGCGAGACTCTGCTAGCATAGGTAAGAATCCTGGTCTCACTAAGTTTAAAGTATATTCGGTGATTTTTCTTGTCGACCCAATTGATTAGTTTAAATGGTGATAAATTTGTTTAACTTATGTCAACCCACTTAACCCATATCAAACCCGATAAATCTGTGTCGACCCATTTAAAATCAAGTTAACCCGTTTGACCCAAGATGATTCTTGTTGACTCTTTAAAAATGAGTTAACTCATTTGACCCGAGTTAACCTATTTGACATGAGTTAACCCGTTTAATCTGTGTTAACCCTGGCTGACCCGATTTGACTTGTTCAACTCATTTGACTCATTAACCTGAAATGACTCAGTTTTGACCCAAGTTGACCTGATTTGATCAATTTGAACTAGTTTGGCCTACAATGACTAGTTTTGATCCACTTGGCTTGTCTGACGTAATTAACCTAAGTAACTTAAATATTTTAAACTTTTATGCCCAATAGTGATTATTCATATTAAATTTAATCAGAGAACACGTTATCCACCAGCAAACTTTTACCGCCTCTCGTTCAGATAAATAATTTTCACTGAACCTAGGACATTGTGATTGTTAAATTAAAATAGCTAATATACAAAATAATATTAATTATATTCTGTATGATTTTATGTCGATATTCTATTGGGCTTTATGCCAAGATATTATATTGGTTATATTGGACCCATGTATCATAAGATATATGATATTATTATGCTCTGGGATCCTGGTGGTTGACGAACCACCTTCTGGACTTGTGGCGTCGTGTGGGGGACGTACCTGCATCCTGTTATTCTGATGTCCCACTGGTGACGTACTTACATTCTGTTATTCTGATGTCACACTGGTGACGTACCTACATTCTATTATTCTGATGTCACAATAGTGACGTATCTGCTACTAACATTATCACACTAGTGACGTATGTCTGCTGATTCTGATCATTCTTTAATTTAATTTATATATTATATTTGACATAGAAATTTAGATGTTGAATTTTTAAAATTATAAATTTATATAATATTATATTTAAAATTTAAAAATTCGAATATAATTTATCCTCAATAATGTGAATTGAGGATTCAATATATAAAAGAATGAAAGGGCATGTGTTATTGTGCATGTGGAAGAGGAGCCATCAGACTAGCATTCACAGCTGATTACATCTATAAAATTTAAAATGAAGTCAGCCCTTTAAAATGTGATTCGCTATTTTCTCGACCTCTAAATATTGGCATAAGGCTGTAAATGAACCAAAATTTCTATCGATGCTCGTGAGTTATTTGTACGTAGGTCATGAATATACTCGATTGAAAGGCTTGATATAATTCTTTTTTAAAGCTCGATTAGTGTCTCATTTTAGGTTTGTTTGAACATTTTAATATATCTACAAAAAATTTCATAAATTATGATTTAGCATGATGATAAGCTTGATCATAAACACATTATTGTACTGGTAAAATCTCATTTATACTTTTCATATTTGTAAATTCCAATATACACGAGCCCATTCTTGAACAAATTAGAGAGCTTATCATGAAATATGAGCTAAGCCAATCACGTTATATTTGAGAATCAAGTTCAAACAAACTCGAAATATGCTCAAGCTCAAGCTCGATGTTAATAAATGAACACAAACTTGAATACGCCACTGCTCGGCTGAGGTAGATTCATTTACAACCCTAATTTAAGAGCCAATTCAACTGTTATGTGGCATGTAAGATCTAATGGCAGAGTTACCAAGAAATAATATTAAGAAATATATTGTCATTTTTTCTAATAGGAATGTTTTTCTTTATATAAAAATAGTTTTGTATATGTTCTTTTAATAAAAATATATTTTTATTTCATATATGTTAAAAAAAACTATATGAAATAATTAAATATTTTAGTTAAAAACAGCAATATGCACTAAAAAAAATATTTATATAAGTTAACTGTAATGTTGTAAGAGTTATACTAAATTAAAAGTTAACCTTCTTTATTTTTTATGATAAGTGGTCAAATAAGTAAATTTTTATTTTTTAAAAATTTAAGAAGGTAATAATGTTTATCAAATTATGTAATAGATATTTAAATTAATAAATTTATTTGTTACTGAGAAATAAATATTAAAAAAATAGATTGATTAATTATAACTTAATTTTATTTAATATATAATGTAATTTTAATATTGAATTAAATTGGGTGGAGTGCTGGTTTTATAATTAAGACCAGTCAGGCGGAACGGTCCGGCTCATTTTAGCGTTGTGTCTGACAGAGTCTCACGCCTTTTCTTGCTGGACTTTTGACAACTCGCAAATGTCCACGTGGCAGATGCTGATAGGCCTGCAAAAATCCTCATGCATCTCGATGAACCCAATTATTTCTCCGATATTCTCTTCTTGTTCCCAGTATGACCGGCACGAAGGGCGAGGAAATGCAACTGCCCCCAAAATGATTTGTCTTCTTCGGGGGCCTATAAATAGTACGGGCCGGGGGCCCGGCCCGGGTGGGGCCCGCCCGCCGGGCCGGGACAAAGGTCCTGTTCTCACTGTGGAGAGAAACCGGTGGCGGTTTGCAGGGGCAATATTGTGGGCTGGGCTTTTAGAGAGGTACTGGTGGGAAAACCAGAAGCGGTTTTTGTGAACGCTTTGGGATCGGGTCGGGTCGGGTCGAAGCCCGCCCGCGGATGGGATGGGCCCAGAATCGAATTTTGCGGGTCGTGGTCTTTGTCTCGGCCTCGCAGGCCACGTGCGCTACGGGCTTCGTGGAGAGAGCGACGGAAAGCTATATAAAATTCTTCTACATTATTTTTTGTTTTGGTTAAATTACATTTAGGTCTCTAAATTTAAAACTTAATAACAGACAGATCCATATTTTTAAAATTATAACACTATGTTCTTAAGTTTTTAATAAATTATCAAATAATTTTTTTTATTTTTTATTATTAAAATTTTAAAATTACTATTATATCCTCTCGCTCCTATCAATCCCTGCGCGCGAGGTCCCGCGGCCGTCAGCCCTCGCGCGCTTCAAGTCAAGCCGCTGGGACGACTGCAGCCCCACCGGCAGCCCTCACACGCGCCGAGTCAAGCCGCAAGGACAACCGCAACCCTTGCCGGCAGAGCTGTGAAGGTCTCAGGGTTCCGACTGTCCCCGCGGCCTGGCTCATCGCACATGAGGGCTGCCGATTGCGACCGTCCCCGCAACTTCGCTTGGAGCTCGAGACCTGTCGGTGGCCGCTCGGCCTCGCGCGTGCGTGGAGATTGGGAGGAGAGAGAGAGAAGATGAGGAGTATAATGATAATTTTAAAAAAATAAAAAAAAACCCTATTTGATAATTTATTAAAAACTCAGGGACCTCGATGTTATAATTTTAAAAACATAGACATGTGCGTTATTAAATCTTAAACTCAGGAACCTGCGTGTAATTTACTTTTTTTTAAATATGTAATTTGTATATGATAATTTGTACTTGATAAGTATTGCATCTATTGCTCTCAAAAAAAAATTTATTTTCAAACGATATCTCTAAAATTTATTATTTTCAGACTGCTAGCAATACCCCTGATTTTAGGTTAAATTTACAAGTAACATTCTGTATTTGAAGTTAGATAAAGGTGTTGCATAAATTTCTGATAGTAACATTCGTAAATCCCGTTATTTATTATTATGAATCTGAAAAAATCTTAAAAATGATTATTTAAACTTAGTTTGAGAATGGAAATTAAATAGTCTCCAATAACTCAAGGAATGATGAAATAGTAATTTATGTTAACATGAGTATTAAAGTTTTTTTTTTTTGTAATATGATAAATTGCAGGTAAGATCTTGTAGCATGCATTTTTCGACTTTAGAAATTATGAAACTATGAGCTTTTAGATTGAACAGTGTTTAGACCCGGCTCGAATCACGATTCAAATCGGCTCTTAATTGTAAAAAAATGTAAAAAAATTGTGTGTTCAAGAGAATTTGATCGCTAAATCTTGAGGAAAATAAATCTTAAATCTCCTCCACTCTATCACTAAACCACCAACTAAATTATATATTAATATTATTTATGCTATACATATAATTTCGAGCCAAATCGAATTATGTTTCGAGCGAGCTAGGGCCAACTTGAAATTAGCTCGAAATGAACTTCGAGCTAAAATCCTTAGCTCATGATTCGATTAAAAAATTTTGAATTGATTTCGAGTAGATTCAAAAATTAAACGAGTTTCAAGCGAGTTTCAAATTTCAGATATTTTTAATAGCCCTACTCTTTACTAGGCCGTCTTAGTGGAGAACCAATGAAGTTGATGAAAAAAATTAATTTTAATGATTGTGATAATTTTTATAATCACATTGACCGTCGTTTTTTTTTTCTTTCTCTTTTAGTCACTCCCTACTCTCTTAATAATCAATCAATGAAAATAATGAAGTAAATATGCATATTATATATATGCATTTGTTATGATAGATTTTAAATTTAATTTTATTGAATTGAGTTAAAATATAAAATATAAAATTGATTTCATATTTAATAAAATGATAAATGGCATCCGTTTCGCAGGGCAGAATAACATTATTGATCACAATTTTTTAAAAACTTTAATTTTAATTTTTGAAATAATAAAAAATACTATTATTTAATCTCAATCAAAACATAATTATTAATTTTATACTATATTATGTTATAATATTATTTTCATTTTTTTTAAATATAATTTTTAAAATATTAATATTTATGTTTTAAGTTTTAAATTTTTTAAAAATAAGAGACTTAATAAATTAAAATGTTTTTAATTAAATTTTAAAAAATATAAAATATAGAATATAGTGATACTTTAAAATATAAAAATAATTTGAATTATTTAAAAATAATCAAATTTTATAGTGTTTTATCAAAAAAGGATATCTAAGAAGGTAAAATTCTATATTGTTTTTAAAAAATTAAAATTAATTTAAAATGTTATTTCAATCTTAGATCTGGGATGCAATTTATCCTCAATAAATTTTAAGCAAACATTGACAGCGAGATCGGAGGGGTAAAAACGTCATTGTAGTTGACGACTTGCAGACATCTGATGCGGTAGATGGGATGGGAGGCGAACACTTTGATTTTTTTAATCAATGTTTATATAAATAATTAAAATTATTTAATTATTTCTATTTATCTATAATTTAGGGTTTTTTTTAAATTGATTAATGTTTGATAAAAATTTAATTTTTTAATAAAAAATGAACGTTAATTATTTCATATTCTAGAAAGATCTCACAATAATATATTTTTTAAATCTTTAATAACTACACACTAAAGTCAAATTTTCGCATATTATACTAAATTTAAATTATTCTAAAAAATTTAAATAAAATAACAAAACTCTAATATGTTAATTAATTATATTCAAAGCAAAGCTATCACATATAATTATATTTTATACAAATTTTAAAATAAATTCAAGAGGGCTTTTGATTCAATTAATTTATGTATAATTATATTATTTTAAAAAATAGTTATTTGATTATATATATACTAAATAGTATTAATATTTAAGTAATATAAATTCCTAGATTAATTTGTTGAAACAAACACAAAATTATTGGCAATATTGCAAATTCTACATTAAATATTTCAAACTAGATATAATCTATTTGTAGATATAAAAAATTTCTCTATCGTTCTATATAATAATATTTAAAATTTTGCATAACTAAAAAATTGATCAATAATTGGTGAAAGTCTATAATCTAGCATGATGATAATGAGAGATCAACCACTTTAATTGAGGATTAAAAAATTAAGATGATAATTTTTTCTAACCATACATATATGTTATATTTTTTTGCATACTAATAATTAGTATGTTGATTCAACCCAAATTTGAAATGAATATATCGAGTGAATTTTATTGATTTGACATTAAATGAATTTAACTTGATTTTGAGCTAAAAAAAATTTAGTTTATATATATAATATTTATGTTATCTAAATTTTAATATGACATCACATGGGTATTCTATCAAAAAAAAATATCATCAAAAAATTTATATAATCTCCAAATTATTATTTATTTAATTAATATTATTAAATTATAAAATAATAATAATAAATTAATACAAATTTTTTTTCTCTTTATAATATAATTATATTTAAAAATTACTTAATTTCAGATGATATATTTTTAGTGTGATAATATTATATCTTTTATAACATTATTAAAAGTGTTATAAAAGCAAATACTTAATTTTTTCTAAATAATATAATATAATATTACAATTGAATTAAATATCCTCACTGTTTAAGCATTTTTTGACTGAATACTAGCCCTAAAATTAATGTTACTTATTTAAAGATGATTTTATAATAAGAAAAAACAGTCAATTTCAAAGAGTTGAGAATAAAGTAATTAATTTTTTATTGTATTATTAAAGCAGGTAATTATATTTATCAACTGCTGACATGAGAAATCGTTGCAACTACGGAAACACAAAAATGTTAAAAAGAAGAACAAAGAAATCAATTGTTTTAATTTATTTTCCTTATTTATAATTAAAAAATGTTTTTGAGTACATAATTTACTGAATTAGTTAACATACTTAATTTTCACGCATGCACGTATATACATACAAATTAACTATATATATATATATATATAATCTGCGAACAATTCAATTTTTTTTTTAAGTTATAGTAAAAACAAAAATATATAAGGAATACATGTATATATATGTATATGTAATATGTGCGAGATATTTGTTGATGAAGAAGCATGGAGTTTTGAGAATCATCAACATGCAATGTTCACTATTAAAATGATGGTATAGAAAAGCCAAGAATCATACAAAAGAACACACCGAATATATAGTAGTTCAGGGATGAGTTCCTTTATGTCTACCTAGGAGTCAAAAAAAAAAAGTTTTCACTTAGGCCTGTTTGGCGCGAGGATCAAAACATGACCAAAATAATACTAGTTTAAAAAAATTTTAATAATAATAATAATAAATAAATTATTTTAATTATTTTACACAAATTTTAATATAAAAAATAATATTTTACTTCACATGCTCAATAATTTTTAATAAAAATATAAACTTTATTTCACATCTTAAATCAAAATACTAGATTTAAATATTTTGGTCTAGAATGTGAAATAAAGTTGATAATTTTATTTTAAATTGTCGAGTATATAAAGTAAAATAATATTATTTATATTTAAATTTGTGTAAAATAATTTAAAATATTTATTTATTATATTATTGTTGTTTTTTAAATTAGTACCATTTTGGTCATGTTTTGGTCCTCGCGCTAAACAAAAAAAGACTAGTTCAGAGATCAATACAAGGAAGAGTTATGAAAGAAAAATAGTATAAATAACTTGTTCATTTGATATTTCTCTCAATTTCTTGATCCTTTCTTGTAGTAGCTTTGATAGGATATTTATAGGAGAGCTAGCTGTGCCGGTAATCGCAGATGACAAGTTTAAAACAAATTGCATCTGTCAGTTATATATAAGAAGACCATTATTGGTATAAAAAAGAAGACACGTGGATTTTTGATCTGTTATGTCATTCGGAACCGATTGACCGGTTAAGAGTGATTGGAGATCTGCTATTCTCCATGAGCTAGAGGAGATAGAGAATGCCACGACTGGAACAATGTTAAAAAAATGTTAATATGCTAGTTTTCTTTTGACAGAATTTAGTTAGATGGCAGCGGCTGACGAAAATGAGATCAAACATCGAGGCCGAGTTGGCATTGTCGGTGATGGTTGAACTTCTTGAAAAAGCATTGAGAGGTAAACATTATTAGATAAATATCAAATCCGATATTAATCAAAGAGAATATAAAAAAATTTAAATATCATGTATATAGTTGAGATGCAATGTGAAATATAAGTGTAAATAATAATGTTATTTAATAGATAGAATATGTGTTATATATATATATATAGCAACATATTAAAATGATATTGAAATACGTCTGTAAAATTTGGAAAATTATGGGGTTTGGAGCTAACTTCCAACGGATCTACAGCTTTTATTTTTTATTTTTTATTTTCTATATGATCATCATATATATATATATATATATATATATATATATATATATATTAATGGGCATAATTAAAAATCAAAAGCACATAAGCTGGCGGCCTTAGCTCACGTGCATGCATGCATGGTGCTCCGGTACGTGGACCCTAAACGTCCATGGCCCTGATCACCTTCATAATTAATTTGATGGCGACTGCCTTTTTATAAAAAAACTTAATTACATTGGGATCCCTAAGACTTGGACTACTTATATTTTAGTCATCCCAACTTTTCAGTTCTAAAAAAATACTTCACACTAATTTTTAAATTTTTAATTAGGTCCACTCAAATATCAAAACCATTGCAATTTGGTCTGAAGCGACAGAAAAGCTAATAAGTGTGTTAATTTTTTATTTAATAAATGTAAATTATTTTTTGAGAGAATTAAATACACACCCTTTAAATCATCTTGAATTACATATTAAACCCCTCAATTTTTAATTTTATAACTTAACCCCCTAAATCATCAAAAAATAACATATTTAGATCTTTCTCAAGATTTTTAAAAATTATTTTTTGCTGATTTATAATTATTTGGATACTTATTATTAATAATATGTATATACAAATATTATAAATATATTTATAAATACATGTATTTCACTAGTTTTCATTTTTAGATGATTTAGGGGTTAAGTTGTAAAATTAAAAAATAAAAGATTTAATATGTAATTTAAGATAATTTAAGAAGTATGTAAGTAAATGACTCTTATTTTTTTTTTATAAAGACCAAACTTCTCTTGGGTTTCGTTTAACCAGATTGTGTGTTATTTTTTTTTTACTTCAATATAATTTTAAATTTAGATGCCCTTTGTTTACTCAAGATAACCTTAATTTGAATTAAAATTAATTGAGTGCATCACAATTTTAAAAATTAAATTGATAATATTTTTGAATTAATATAAATTTCAATATTAAAATAAAAAATTATTTAAAAAGAAATTAATTTTATTTCAAAACTATTTTTTCTCAATTAAAAAAAATCATACACACGCTCGTACAAATATATATATATATTTAATATTTGAGAACAATTATGATATTACAAATTATTTCAGTGTTATAAAATTATTACTCAAAAAATAATATTTATATACTATAATATCTAAATAACATGATAAAATGTTAATATATATAAACTATATAATGCTAAATATATATAAATTATATGATGCTAAATATAAAACTATTAATTATAAAATATATAGTGTGTATATAACAAAATAGTATTAATTGAATAAGTAAAATAATTAGTATGAATATTATAATATTACGTATGAGCATAATAGTGCTAATTACGAGAAACATTAGTATATCATGAGATGTATATTATAAGTATAAATTGTATAGTATTAAGTATTGATAAAATAATCTTATCCAATGCCAAAGTATTCTTCTTAATAATAATAATAATAATAATCTATATATACTTATCACTTTGTTGCTTATACTAATTAATATTAATTTTTATGTTCCTACATAACATTTTTTATATTTATATTTAGTATATATATAATATTTACTAAAATATATTTCAGGCTCTGCCAGCACTAATTTGCTAGCTCAGGTAGATGCGCATGGGCCTCACAAAGGCCACATGGTGCAACACAACAAGCCTGACACAATGATGCCAAGCCCAAGTGTACCTAACATTAAATTTATTATCTATATTTTAAATTCTAATTAAAAACTTTAATTCTATATATCACTTACATTTTACATTATATATATATATTTTAAGTTGGAAAAATAATTATATATAATATCAATCTAAACATAAAATACTATTATTTAAATATAATGTTAAACTGATTAGAATTATATGATTAAATAAACCCAGTGAGATTAAAATTACGCACTCCTCTGTTTTTTCTACAGCTAGTAGGTAGCAAACGGCACAAACGGGTCAGCGACCCGGTCGGACCGACCCGTTAACCCGCCCAGCCAGAGAATCCAGTGGGTCTCACCATCCCCGACAACCCCCTGTGGGTCAAACGACTCAAACCCACACCGTAGGTTGGGAATAGGTCGAGTTAAATTTGAGCCGAGTTAATTCCAACTTCCGGTTCGAGTTGAGCTTAATTCAACTCAATAATAACACATTTTGATTTTAAACGCTCGTGTATAAATAAATCAAGAAAATAGGTCTATCATTTCTTTAATATTGTATCATTGGGTAAATTACATCCGGATTCTTGTGTTTAGGGTATAATAAAATAAGATTCATGTTTTTAAAATTCTAATATATGGGCCCCTAATTTTAAAATTTTATTAAATTACAATTGCATCTTCCTCTCTCTCTCTTCAGCGCACAAAGAGAGAGAAAGAGGGGAGAGTATAATTAAAATTTTAATAAAAATCAATGATAAAAATCCAAAAAAGAATCCTAAAACTTTAAAAATTAGGAACTCAAATATTAAAATTTTGAAAACACGATCCTAAGTATTATTATACCTTAAACTTAAGGACTCAAGTGTAATTTATCCTATATCATTTACAATATTTATATAAATATACAAATGTAAAATATATTTAATATGGAACATAAAAATCTTCATATGTATGTTTATATATATTAATTCGTTTACAACTGAAACTAAACTCAAAATCGAGAAAATGATAAGGAAGTCGGGTAATAACGAACAATCATTTTTAACGTTCACTAGAAATTCTGAATTTAAAGAACACAATGCATATATAAATTGCCATCTCTTATTAATTTTGATTTTTGACTATAAATTTTTTACTTCATCTTACATCTCAGTCATTGCTAATTTGCTCTCTCACCCACACTATTTTTAGTTTTTAACGGTTAATTATATACGAAAATTAATACCGACAAATACAAACTCGCTTGAACTCGACTCACATGGGCCCTGATTGGAAGCCAGGGCCCTACTCCCCGTTCCCAAAGCTAGCTTGGCCATAGCCTTGCAGATTTCTTTCAAAGAGACATGAAATTACTCAGAGACTGCTTCACATACGCACACTGAAAACAGAAGGGATAGAGAAGACACAGAAGGGGAAAGGAGAGAGAGAGAGAGAGAGAGCAGGGAAGGAGAGAGGCAGAGGAGAGAGAGAGAGAGAGAGAGAGAGAGAGAGAGGTCTGTGGGCTCACAGGGCTCACAGACATCATCAACACAATGCAACAAGGAATAATTTTCTTCTCCTTCTCTAATAAAAACCCATGAGCTCCAAGCAACGGAATCCACGCCAGTCTCTCCCATTTCTCACCAAGCCCAATGGAGCTCGACGAGCAGGCCTTCCTCGAGGAGCTCCTCGCCATCCGGCGGCCGGAATCCGCCTGGGAGGACACCACCGACCTCTTCGCCGCCGGCGACGGCATCCCGGCCTTCGACCCCTTCGCGGTTGACCCCAATCCAGCCCTCTTCCCGGCGCTCGACTGCCTCACCGACGCCTACTGCCTAATGCTCGCCGGCGGCGGGATCTCCCCCTTCTACCCGGCGGCGCAGCCGCCGGAGGTGCCGGCCGACGCCAAGATGGAGCTGCCGGCGCCGCCTTCTTTAGTGGAGGGGGCGGCGGCTCCGCCGGCCGAGCGGAGGAAGAGGAGGGCAGAGGGCATGCCGTCGAAGAACCTAATGGCGGAGCGGCGGCGGAGGAAAAGGCTTAATGACCGGCTCTCCATGCTCCGATCTGTGGTTCCCAAGATCAGTAAGGCAAGAGTATTTCTGAATGCTTGAGATCCACATTGATTAGAACTTCATCTTCATCCTCATTGTCATTTATCAGCTCATCTCAACTATTTGTGATCAATCACTCAGATTTGATCCAATGCAATCCTGTTAACACTAAAGTATCTAGATGCTTGTGCATCATATCTATCTAAGTTCTCTTCGATTCATTTAACCTAAATGTTTCTTCTTCACCTTGTGCATTACATTATAATATTAACGTAAATATATAGTTTTTAACTATGATGACCTGTAGCCCAAAAGGGCAGGACCAATCACTGCGTGATACTGTGATATCATTGGTGCAAAGAGTGGATACTGGCAGGCTTTTATGCCCGATGGAGAGGGGCATAAGAATGAATTCAGAAAGTAGAGGGGGTGAGAGTGTGACTTTAAGATGTCAAGGAGCTTTTGAGAACAAAATCATAAGGCTTCGTATGGGCCATGCTAAAGTAGACAATATAACTCAACATCTAGCGCCGAATCATGACATTAACAGTGACTTTGATGCAGTGATTGTTGTTTAGAAGATTGAGTAAAATGGAGAATTCAATCACTGATAATCACTTAATTGGTCTTTTAGATCTTGGGATGGTAATTGACTTAAGGTAGCATTTGTTGTTAGATGGACAGAACATCTATACTGGGTGACACGATAGACTACATGAAGGAGCTTCTGGAGAAGATCAAGAGATTGCAGGAAGATAATGAACTTGGTGGGGCAGAGCAAGCCAACCTTCTTGGCCTCTTCAAGGAGCTGAGCTCCAATGAGATCATGGTGAGAAACTCCCCAAAGGTAATGGACCAATGAATTTAATCAAAGTTTCCTTCACTAATTACATTAGTAGGTCGTATATCACTAGTATGAGCTCCGATTTTTGGTTCTTCATCATTTCATTCTGTGATTTTTGTTTCAAGATTGGAGAATTCTGCTGCAGATGGAACCATGAACTCTGTGCAACTCTTCCATAGCCATCCTTCAATGTCAATCAGGATCATTGTGACGGGTTTAATCCCGACCAATGTCATGGCTCATTGAAATGTTTTTAATCTAAATTTGATCTCATAACTTTAGTATTAGGGAAATTATTATTTCACTAACATCCAAAGAACTTCTTGATTTTAACCTCAAAACTAGAAACTTTTGTTCAAATGTAGAATCACTTGCTATAATCCCTAATGAGACCTCATCATGCATTGCATATATAAACATTTGCTAACCAATTTTCTAGGCCTTCTTCTCTTGTTGTGCATAAAGGCGTGGTGATTGGTCCTTGGTATCTCTCTAATGTTTCTCTAGTTATTGGTATATCAAAATCTACTGAGAACTTGTAGTTATGCACAAGTAGCATGAAATTGTATGTCAAGGTGTTTCACATATTTTCACAAATTTTTGAAACTACCATGATTTTTTATCATGTTTTTGCATCACCTGTAAGTATATATGGTATCTGATGATCACCGAAACGTCTTTGATGAAAAGATGTTTATGAAAGATTACGTCCTTTGCAAAAGGATGCATTGTTGGGTATTAAAACTCCCCAAATCTCTACTTTTCATTAATGGCATGTGCCATCTATCCGAGTTAGAAAAGGTTTTGAAGCACCTTCATTACACATACAACTTGTCGACGGCTGGAGGTTAGTTTCAGTTCTTATTTTGATTTTTCGGCATCTGATATTTATGTGATATGAGTAATTCTGTGCATAGGCAGACCATTTAAGATTTTGTATTAATGATTGGATGGGCTCAATTGCTCAATTGTTTCTTAAAGGAGATCATTGTTTCTCGCTTCTCGACTTGTGACTTTGCGTCATGAACTGCAGTTTGACGTGGAGAGGCGGGAAGGCGACACGAGAATAGAGATCTGCTGTGCAGGGAAACCAGGCCTGCTGCTGTCGACGGTGAGCACACTGGAGGCCCTGGGCCTCGACATCCAGCAGTGCGTGGTTAGCTGCTTCAACGACTTCGGAATGCAGGCTTCCTGCTCAGAGGTGAGAGGTTCATAAATTGCTAGAAAGCTAGAGATTGTTGATGATTTTGTAGATTTGAGTATATAGAGATTTAGTTCTCACGGAGATGCACTGCTTTTTGCTGCTAGAATGTGGAGCAGAGAGCAGTTTTAGGCTCTGAAGAGATAAAGCAAGCTTTGTTTAGGAATGCTGGCTATGGAGGAAGGTGTATGTAGGAGATGAAGAGGAAGAAGAACAAGAACAAGAAGAAGAGAGAGATTGGAGAAGATTAGGATCTATGAGAGAATAATTGTGTGCCAATGCTTGCCTTTTTTTATTATTATGAAGCACTGTATTGATTGTAATCTGGGTACTAGCTGGATGTAGAAGGCTGATTGATATGTTTATTACTTTGTAATTAATTAATTCAGGTTAACTCTGGTTAAAGTTCTGTGTTTTGGCCTTTTCTTCTGTCTATTTTTAATCATCAAGAAATCATTTTTTTTGTAGTGCTTAATTAATTGTCACTAGTCTTTGATTAGGGGACTTAGATTATTGATAATTGAATGAGATCAAGGAAGTAATATCCTTGTCAAAAAGGTGATTCCCTGTTGTATGACTCCTTTTTAACTTCTTGTATTTTATACCAAAAGTTGTGGTCTGGTTAACTGACATCATGCTAGAGTTAGGGGTTAACTTTCATTGAAATCACATAAATTGATACTTATAAATAACATTAGTCGTAGGCTCGAGCAGCCGCGGCTTTTTGTTGTGGGCATTGATTGCGATTACAACTGGGCATTGGGTCGATCAGGGGTGTTGGGTCGAGTTCCATTACACGTCTTGATAATTGTGTATAATATAATATAATAATATTTTATTATATTACTAATGAAATAAAATTAATGATTAATATTGGAGTTTGTATAAAATGTGAAATAAAATTATTTTAATTATATAATATTATGTTAGATATAAAAAATTATAATTAAAAAGTCTTGGTTTTTTATAGTGTTGAAGAGTGCATAAGATTTGTTTCCAGAGCTATCTTTGATTTTTAAATAGATTTTACATGAAAATAAAAGCCTGCATAAAACAAAGCCAATTTTTTTTGAATGCTAATCATGCCTTAGAAGTTTGAGAAGAAAATAAAAATTATTTTGCATAACAATTAAAAAAATAATAATAATAGAGAATTTGCTAACAGTCTTTAGCCTTAAAATCCTCACTATTTTGAAGCTGTGCTTAACTCAGTTTGCAACTCATTTAGTTCCCCTAACTCGTATTTTATTTCTTTCAATAAAAAAATTTCAAAGACGTAAAATTTTATCTCATTTTTCGTTTCTTACCAACCTTTGTGGAGTGTGAGGTTAGCTTCAATGTTTCTAACTCTCTCCCAAATCTCATCGATAAATGCTTTACGCATGCATCGTAAAATTTATATATTATGAAAAATTATTATTATTTTAATAAAAAGTATCTAACTGGGTTCACTATTATCACACACACATATATATATATATATATATATATATATATATATAATATATATCGTATGTGT
>KZ452027.1:1093273-1137045 GCA_002786265.1 Apostasia shenzhenica
CATAAGAGTTCTTCCTTAGTACTGAACGAACAGTAACACGATTCACAACATAGCAAGCCGTGTTTACCGCTTCAGCCCAAAAATACTTTGGAAGTCCACGCTCATGAAGCATGGACCGTGCCATCTCAATAAGAGTTCGGTTCTTCCTCTCGACAACCCCATTCTATTGAGGTGTTCGAAGAGCCGAAAAATTATGTGAGATGCCATGTTCATCACAAAAAGATTTAAATCGTTCATTCTCAAATTCGCCACCATGATCACTACGGATAGATAAAACATCAAAACCTTTCTCATTCATAATGCGCTTATAGAAGGATTTAAAACAATCAAATGCATCACGCTTATGAGCAAGAAATAGAGTCCATGAGAATCTAGAGTAATCATCAACAATAACCAAGCAATATTTCTTTTCTCCTAAGCTAAGTGTCCTATTTGGACCAAACAAATTCATATGCAAGATTTCAAAGGACTTAGATGATGTTATAACATGTTTGGACTTAAAGGAATTTCTAATTTGCTTTCTTAATTGACATGCATCACATAATCTATCTTTTTCAAATGAAATCTTGGGCAAGCCCTTAATTAGGTCTAACCTAAATATCTTTTGTAGGGTATGCATACTAGCATGACCTAATCTTCTATGCCATAGTCAAGAATCACAAGTATAAGATGTCAAATATTTCACATTATTGCAATCAATAGAAGATAAATCAACTTGATATACATTATCACTTCTAAAACCTACAAATATGACAACATTATCATGCTTGATTAAATATTGAGATGCATCAAAAGAAATCTCATAACCATTATCATATAACTGAGAAATGCTAAGTAAATTATATGCAAGTCCATCAACCAAAAGGACCTTATCTATAGAGGTAGATGATTTTTTACCGACTTTATCAATGTCCATAATATGCTTTTTGGTATTGTCACCAAAAGTCATATAACCTCCATTTCTTGATTTTAGCGAGATAAACATAGATTTGTCCCCCGTCATATGACGTGAACACCTGCTATCCAAGAACCATTTACCTTCACCGGTCCCGGTGTGGAGGCATACCTACAAAAAGATCTCAAGTTTTGACTTTAGGTACTCAAATAAATTTGATTCCTATAGGGTTAGTTGCAATAGTATTATTTACATGTGTTATGCCTTTAGGAATCCACACATAAGATGTAATTCTTGAAGAAAACATAGATCTTCTAATCATACAAGTATGTGAAACATGACCATGCTTGTTACAAAAATTATAAGTAATATGAGGCAATGTATACATGTGAGCATGAGATAAATTTTTGGAGCTACTTCTAGTATTTAATTTAATTTTTGTGCTATGAGTAGAAGTAGTTTTATTTTTAATATTAATATTATGCATGCTAGATTTAACTTTAAGAATCTCATTCTCTTTAGTTAATCTACTAACATGCATGCTAAGTTTTTTATTTAACTTAGAAAGATTTTCATCATGCAACATAAGCTCATCAATTTTACTTTTCAATGCTTTGCAAGAAGATTCACAAGTAAGATGTAATTTTTTCAAAGAAAAATATTTATTCTTTAATTTATCATACTCATAAATAAGATCAAAAAGATTTTCTTCTAATTCATCATATGAAAGAAAGTCTTTTACCTTTTCCGATGATTCTTCCTCATTATCTCCATCATCTATATTGGCCATAAGACAAAGATTGACAATTTTATTCTTTTCATCCTCTTCACTTGTGCTAGTATCGGAATCACTCCATGTAGCTACAAGTACTTTCTTTTTCTTTTTTACCTTTCTTGTCTTGAGTAGAGGACAATTGGGCTTTATGTGGCCCAGTTTTTTGCATTCATAGCAAACAATATCATCTTTTTTATTTTTTGATATGCTCTCTTTCTTTTCTTTTGGCTTAAATGATTTCTTTTGAGCTCTTCGCGAGAAATTTCTCTTTTTCTTCATGAGAGCATTGAAACGCTTAGACACCAAAGCAATTTCGTCATCAATTTTACCTTTTTCATCACCACTAGAAGTGGCGTCATTATCGAAAGTAGTAGGTGAAGCGGCTCTTAGAGCAATGACCTTCTTTTTCTTGAAGCTATCATCATCTTCTTTCTTCTTTTTCTTTCTCTTCATTTCTAACTCATATGTAGTTAAGGAACCTAACAACATATCAAGTTCGAAGGTAGATAAGCTTCTTGCTTCAACAATCGTCGTTGCTTTTGCATCATACTCCCTTGGTAAGCACCTAAGAATTTTTCTAACAAGTACTTTATTAGTAAATGTTTTTTCGAGAGATATAAGTCCATTTGTGATATTAGTGAATTTTGTAAACATATATTTAATAGACTCCTCGGGATTCATTTCGAACAATTCATAGTCATGAATTAACATATTTATCTTTGATTCCTTGACTTGATTTGTCCCCTCATAAGTTATCTCAAGTTTGGACCATACCTCATATGCGGTGAGGAGGGTGCAAATTCGGTTAAACTCACTAGGAGATAATCCACATTGAAGATGGTTGAATGCTTTGGCATTTAATTGTGCCAATCTTTTCTCCTAAACCGTCATCTCGGAAAATTCCTTAGAAGTAACCCTATCTTCCTTCATAGGAGAGACAAAGGGCTTACGAGTTATTTCCCATAGCTATGTCAATTCCTTGAAGATATATCATCATCCTTCTTTTCCAAAAGTTGTAGTGCAAACCTTTGAAAAGAGGAGGACGATTAGCCGAAAGACCTCACAAATAGCATCATCGGGTATGTGCATGGGAAGAGCCATGGATCGACTCTAGGATGTTAATCCTAAAATAAAAATAGTGAAAAGAACACAAGAGCCTGCTCTGATACCACTTGTTGGCCCTTAGGCCTTCCCGAGAGGTGAATTGGAAATTTAAAAAAAATTCAAATAAATTGTACTAACGAAAACAACAGCAGGTAAAAGGCGTACTCAGTCAAATATTTAAAATAGATGAGAAGCAAGTTAAAGTTGCAGCAAAAATAAGTTAAACAAAGTGCGAAAAGGCAGATTGGTCGATTATACCAAATAGACCGGATGAACAGGAACAGTGCAGAAGGCAGAGAAGAAAACCGGTTGATTTGAGCAAATAGACCAAACCAGCTATGACACCACAAAAATAACTCAGAACAAAAACGTGAGAGATATGATTTAAATATTGTATAAAACAACTTTATTAAAGTAAATAGAGCTTATTTTTAAGTTAAAATCAGATTTAATAATTTTATGTATTGGTCAAATTTTATCGTAAAAGAGAGGAGAGAAAAATACACAAGCGATTTATAGTGGTTCAGCTTCCCGCCTAGTCTACTCCCCACGCTCCTCAAGTGGGATTTCAATCGACTAACAAACCGGCTTTTTAACGGGAACCAAAGCCGAACAAACCCGATTACAATTTCACCAGCTTTTTCTAGGAACCAAAGCCGACCAAACTTTACTTTGAATTTTTACACCGGAAAAATTCTAACCCTCTTACTTTCCCACTTAATGGGAAAAAACTAAACACCTCCACAAAAGGAGAGAACAAGAGAATGAAGTGATGCTAGTCTAGCTAGCTAACATTACAAACTTGAGAGCAAGAATAAAAATTACACAAGGAGCTCTATACGCGTAGAGGTTTGCCAAGAGAGAAAACTCGTGAAAACCGAAAAATGAGTTACCAACAACTCGTTTAAAAGAAACTGAAAGAAACTAGATCTTGAAGAGAAAATCATTTTCAAGAATTTGGAATGCTTAAGTAAGAATGTTTTCAAGTAAGAGCAAGAAAACTTCAAGAATGGCTCAAATAATATTTTTCAAAACACAAGCTTGCCGATTTCAGAAAACCCAAGTGCAGGAAACAGAAACAGAAAACCTGAAGTTGTTTGTCGGCAGAAAGAAAAATGCAGCTTCAGGTTTTTGCTTGATTGCTAGCCAAAAGCTTCTCCAAATGACACTTCTTCAAGAGTGTTTATAGATTTTTGCTAGGGAAGAAGTTAGAGAACACTTAGAGCTTGAGAGGAGAGTATAGAACACTTAGAAAATTTTTTACAAGTGAATGTTGTTGCATTCTGCAGCTTGAACAGCATGGAAAAAGGATTTTGCTTAACAAAAATATCTTTAATTCAAACTAATCAATAAGAGAATGCCATGTGTCCATGTCCTACCCAAAGGCCAATGAGAGGAAGGCAAGAGGAGGGCATTTTGGACTTTTTCGAGGCTCAAGAAACAGAGATGAAGTTCCAGATTTTCTAGAGACAAGTTCCAGAAAATATGGCAACAAAAACAAGAAAGTTGGAGAGAGAAAAATTATAAAAACACTAATGTGTGCTTGCTTAGCATGAAGACAAATAGAAAGATGCCACATAGAATTATTGTGCCCTTAAAATATGCTAAAAAGAACCACCACATCTCAGCACAAGTATAAAAATTCTGAGCAAAAAGATATGGGTTGGAAAACATCAACTCAATGTTTTTACTTTTGGAAAAAAGACAAAAGAGGAGAAAAATAAGAGCTTTGTGGACTTTTCATAAAGAGAGAAAAATGACACATCACAAAGCTCTAAGAATATCAAATAATGCCTTTTAACACAGCCAAAAATGGTGTAATAACGGTCAAAAGAAAATTCTGGGCCCAGCAGAATCAACCGGTCAATTTGGTGAAATTGACTGGTTGTACAGTTTTGGCTTAAAATGTGGGATGTTTGAAAGATTTTTAGGCCGCTAAAAAAAATAGAATAAGATAATATTCTAGGCCTACTAATGCAAGTGAAAAGAAGGAAAAAACATCTAGGAAAAAAACGAGTAAAATCTCTTGGTAAACTAACGCGTTTACATTAAGTCCTATGAAGTATAAGGAAAAAAAATGGTAAGTACCACTTCACTTGGACTTGAGAATATCCACTTCTAATGGACAATTAGCCTGTAAAAATATACTTAAAAGAGAATTAGTACTAAACTTAAAGTAATTGTAATTATCAAAATCAATAGAATTCAATATGAAGTGCTCAACTCACTACGTCAGTAATCTATTAGCATTTCAATATAATCCTACAATGCCAATTGAGTTAAAAAAAAGAGCAAAAGAGTCATAAAAATTTGAATGACTAATTAGATTTAGGGATAATTACGTACATATAATTTAAATTTTGATATTTTACAGCAAAAAAGTTACAACTCCAAAGGGCATCAGTTTTGCTCAAAATTGACCCAAAATTTACCATAAACAATACACAGCCAAAAGCACATCACATTGCAGATTTTCATTCAGGTAAAAAATTCTGCAATTTAACTCAAACCAATCAAAAAAATTTGAATAAAAAATCATCAAACTTTAGTTAACTTGCAATAAAAAAGTTAGCATTTTGAGTCTATTAACACAAAATTGACTCAAATGCAAACCCTAGTTATAAATGACAACAAATCTGAGGTACTTTCCACCTCCAGGAGAGCTGGAAGTGCTGCCTTTTAGTATTGAAACTGACAAATTGCCTTCATATTATTATCTGTACAATCGAACAGCAAAAATTAACTCCTGATCTCTAATGGAAGATGAATCTAGATCTTCAAGATCATTTCTTCAAACTACACCAGCGTGATCCTTGAGACTGGATAGCATGTTTTCGGTGCCAAGCTTTCACATTATTCATCATCCAGCTTCAGGAATATCTACATGTCAAAAAAAAAAAACGAAGGTTATTCATGGAGTTTGAGTGGAACTTTTTGCAGTCAAGTCAAAATATGAGATACTTGAGTACATCTCATACTGAACTTTTCTACTACTTGTTAACCACCAAAATAGCAAATTTTGCACTCTACATTCTCAACACAGAACATAATATTATTAATAGGAGTTTATGCTTTTAAAAAGAAATATGTTGATCTTGCCCTTATTAGAATGGTGTGATCATGTAGATAGTAAAGCTTAGAGCATCTGGCTGTAATTATGTTGATGCAAAACTAATTGTGAACTAACTAGATGCCAGAAAATATTAAAGGGATGCAAGCCTATGTAAGAGGTACATAATCAAATGAGGTAAGAGGAAGTTACCAAGTACCATGAAAAAACAAAATTTCAGTGAACATAGAGATAAAATAAGTTTTACAAGTTGATTAGGTGATTTTTGGGTACAAACAAAAGCCTAGTTTAGCGAGGAACTCAACATTCTAAGAAAAATTAGTTGGAGAATTAAATTAAGATTAAACTCCAAATAAAAGCTATATGTACTTACAAAAGTTTGTATCCACATATACACAAGTCCACAAGCATAAATAACAGAGAATGTTAATCAACAAGGTAATTAGGAGTTTTTTTTTTTTTTTGGGGGGGGGGTATGGAAAAAAGTAGAGGTAAGTGTAAAGAGAAGAAATAAACAAGAGAGGTATACCATGGGGCTCAAACCTATTGATCCATGGCTAGGATTGGTGTCGATCAATCACAAATGGGTCATCGCGGTGACGGCAGCGGTGTTCCCAACTCCGGTGGTGGTGGCTGCGTTAGTAGGGCGGCGACGCTAAGCTCAGGCAGCGGCCGCGGGCAAAAGTAAAAGTAGCGTCGACCTCCGATGATCTTCGGTGGAGACGGTGGTGGTCGGCGACCCTAGCTGCGACAGCTCTTTTAGGCGGCAACAAACACCCTCAAGCAAAGGGGATGCGAAAGTGTGGGTAGAGGGCGATGAAAATAGCAACTAGGGGCTCCGACGACAGCGGCCGTGGTATCGCAAAATGCTCAATTCAGTGAGAGCTCTAAAACCTAGGTTCGCCTAAACCACTTCCCATTTTAACCTATATATATCTAATCCCCTTTTATCCATGGCCATTAGATCAAATCTAATGGTCATGGTTAAATGAGGACTTTGAAAGTTATTTGAGGTCAATGGGTCTTTACTTTTATTGGGCCCAATAATTCACTCAAATCAAGTCCAACGCCCAAGTAAATAAAAAAAGAGAAACCCTACCCACATAGAATAACACAACCAATTATGCGCAACACCTACTATAACACCTCGCAAATAAATAAAAAAAACGGAAAAAAATAAAAATACACCATGATAAAGATAAAATCTGCAAAGTGACACTACTCCACACTTGTAGTCATGCTCGGTGCGTCAACGGAGTCGGTATCGAGGATGCTCTGTATTAACTCTCCCCGACTGCGAAGAACTCAACTCCGTCTAGTATATATCCAGTTAAGCCTCTATAGACCATATATCTAGAGTCTATAGATCCTGCATAGTGAACTAAGTGTCATCAGATAGAAGATAATCCTTCCATCTAATAAAAAACCTTTGAATGCCATCAACCATCAGTAGTGACTAGAGTCTACTCCTCAATAACACCCTCAGGAACGAAAGACATTGTGATGCTTCGCTCTGAGGGAAGCAGAGGTGTGGTTGCAATCGCACGAGCGATCGGTCGTGTAATCGAACCCTCCCCCATGGAAGGATGGGTAATATCTCCAAGTAACTCTCTGGGCAAGGGTGTAATAGGGCTATCATGTCTATTAGGGGTGGAGCTTGGAGGATTAAGTGGGGAACTTGGGGAGATGGTAGGGTTAGTGGGGGTCGGAAAAGGAATGGACACAGGCTTATGATAGCAAGTCAAATCAGTTATACTGAAGACGAGACTGATGCCCATCTCCATGGGAAGATCTAGCTCATAAACACTTATACTAATTTTCCTCAAAATCTTGTAGGATCTCATTATCCTAGCTACTAATTTTTTGTGGGCTCCCTGTAGGAGTCACTCAAAATGCAACCTAACCATCACCTCATTTCCTTATTCAAATTCCATTTGCCTCCTATGTTTGCTCACTTCAAATTTGACTTTATCATAATTCAAGACTAGTTTTCTTTCAATTTCGTTATGCAGCTCATGCAAATGAGATGCAAATGCAAATGCAAGGTCGTTTGTTTTATATATAGGAGGTAGCTCAACTAGATCTACAGGTAGATGGGAGTCATACTTAGTGACAACTCTGAACAGGCTCATGCCGGTAAACCTGTTAACAGAATTATTGAAGGTGAACTTTGCTATGGGAAACACGAGGTCTCAGCTAGATGGATGTTCACCAACCAAACAATGTAAAAGATTACCTAAGCTGAAATTCACTACTTCCGTCTGTCTGTCCGTTTACGGGTGGTAGGTGGAGTATAAGAGCTTGGTCCCCAGTTTCTTCCACAAGGTCTTCCAAAAGTAACTTTCAAATTTTATGTCACAATCTCAGGCGATCATTTTCATAAGACCGTGGAGGCACATTATTTCTACCATAAACGTGGCAATGTGAGACATCCGACACCTTAGTGCATGGGATGAAGCGGGTCCATCTTAGAGAAGTGGTCCACCACCACTAGTATGTTGTCAAAGCCTTCTTAGTATTCGGGGTAGGCCAAGCACAAAGTTCATGCTTAGGGCCTCCTATAGGCAATCAAGTATTGGGAAAGGCGTATATAGCCCAGTGTTTTTTTCTTCCATTGGCTTCCCATCTTATTTAGGTCAAAATGGCCAGTTGCACCACTATCTAGGTCAAAATGGCCAATTGCACCACCATTATGCAGCTCCTGGACAAGAAACTTGCGCATGGATGACTCTAGTAAGCAGAGCCAGGAGCTTTAAAAAGATAACCCTCTTTAATTTGGTACTCGGAGCCAGACTGGGAGGGTGAGCTAAGCACTTAAGCATAAGTGGTATTGAAATTCTTACAATCGATGTACTTGAACTTTAAGGCATCAAACCCTATGACTTGCATACGCATCGTATGTAAAAGTACAAACATTCGGCTAAGGGCATTAACTGGCTTGTTATTTGCACCAACTTTGTGCTTGAGTATAGACATGTACTCTTGTAGAAAAATAGCCCACTTAGCATGCCTGACACATTTTTTTGAGAACTCAAATATTCAGTGCCTGGTGATTCGAGTATAAGACAAACTCCATAGCAATGAGGTAGTGATGCCAGTAGCAGAGGGCTTGAATGATAGCATAAAACTCTTTATCATAAGTGGAATATCACTGTCGTGCCTCCTTCAATTTCTCATTGAAATAGGCGACTGGGTGTCCTTCCTAGCTAAGAACACCTCCAATGCCAACACTAGATGTGTTGCATGTTGCCTCAAAAACTTTTCAAAGTAAAAAAGTCTAAACATCGTGGCCTCAGTCAATCGTGTCATGATTTCACGAAAATTTTCTCATGTCATAGGACTACAAAAACTCCACAGAGATGGTCAAGGTGCTCCCCTGTAGATCTACTATAGATGAAGATGTCAAAATATATGAGAAAAATACCAATGAAGGGACGCAACACTCTGGTCATCACCATGCATGAGTGTGCTGGGCACATTAGAGAGACTGAATGGCATAATGAGCCACTCTAGAGGTCATCTTACTTTTTGAACACAGTCTTCCATTTATCTCTTTCATGCATTCTAACCTGGTGATAACCACTGCGTAGGTCTACCTTCAAAAAAATTCATGCCACAACTGTCATGTCAAGAAATCATCCAATTTGGATTGAAAACCAATACTTGATGGTGATTTTGTTGATGACTCGCAAGTCGATGCACATACATCAATTACTGTCCTTCGGAGTGAGAAATGTATGTACGATGCAAAAGGAAAGGTTTTCATGAATGAAGCCTTTCTTTAGGAGGTATTGCACCTGGTGTTAAAGCTCAGCATGCTCGATAGGGCTCATTTGATAATGAGGAAGATTCGACAATGAAGAGCCCAACAACAGATCGATAACATGTTAGATATCTTGCATTAGGGTTAGCTCATCTGGAAGCTCCTCAGGGCATAGATTAGTAAAGTCATCAAGGAGTTGGCTAACCTTATCGGGAATCTCAGGGACAGTCAATGTGGACTCTGTTGACTGGAGCATGATCAGTGCGTAGATCCCATCTTTGAACTTCCTCTCCATCACTCTTATAGAGATCAGATGGAGGCCTTTCTTTCCTTCTGAAGGCGACACTGATTCTTTGGTGGCTCCATTGCGAGACTCAGTGGTGGTTCAAGTGTGAACATGATTTTCTTGCCTTTGCGCTTGAACACGTAAGAGTTATTAATGAATGATCAAAAAAGACTAACGTCATTAAGTGAAGGTCAAGAGCGATCAAACTCTCCAAGTGCTCATTTATGATCTCTCTCCTTTAGTGCTTCAAAGATTCAATTCTAAGAAGGAGAGGTTAGTTTGTTTTGATTTGTTCTCATTATATATCCTTTATCATTTTTGGTTTGATTATTCCCTCACTTATAATTAGTGAGGAGATTTTTTTGTTGGTTTTATAGTTAGTTGATTTTAAATTGTACAAGCTAATCCACCTTTGGTCAAAGGAGTATTTTCTAGTAAATAGTTTGTTGGTTTGCCGTTAGGCCAAGGACGTAGATACCATAAGATATCGAATCTCATTAAATTGTTGTATTCTTTGTATTTGTGATTTTTCTTTACTTGCACATATTATCTCTTTCGCTAGCACCATCAAAATCCCCATGCGTTGTCATCATGTAGCTCCCCAGGGTCCAATGACAAAGGCATAAATCGCTCTTCAACCCAAAATGACTGATTGGTCAGACACATCCTCGATTTATCCACTAGCACCAACATCAACTGTTTTGGTGCCTTTTTTTTTGAGACTATCTAAAATTAGTATCGAGATATTGAACGGGAAAAACTACACTTCTTGGTCAGTAGTCGTGAAATTTCGTTTACAGGTTAAGGGTACGAGGACTACCTCACTACTAGGCCTGATGATATCCTTGGGATGAATCAAGTAGCTCGGAAGAAGGATGATGCTAAACAATTGGCTACCCAACAACATTCGATAAATACATCACTCTATGACTACTTTTAGGGATTTTTGGTCCCGCTAAAAGGTTTTGGACACATGCACAAAATTAATATAATAGTGATGTTATACACTAGGAATGGCCATGGTGTTGGGTGAGTATGAGTTAGCTTAAATCTGCACCCATTACGCATCTTAGATATCTTCATTTGCACCTGTCCAGTGTCCTATCACTCGTTTGGAGTTGTAACTACTCCCCCTATCCTCAACTCATGAGGACGGAATTCCACCAGTCTCTGATGCATTTGCCCCGATCAAGTAGTCAAGTGGAGCAGGTAAAGCTAGGTGGTGGGGGAAGGATGGGTCAAAATTAGCTAAATGAACAAAATCATCAAGGCACTGTATAGCAATAGGTTTATTTTTATATACAAGTCAATTGGGGATGGTCGGGTGGGTTTACCAAACTCGCACTCACCCCACACTTGTGTTGATAACTTATAATCATGGGAATTTTTCCTTTTTTTCTAAAAAAACCTTCCCCAATCAGAGCGGGGTGTGAGTGGAACTTCATTTATTAATTCAAATGTCTCAAATAATACGTCTAGTAATGTAGCTTCATTTACTCGTCTCAACAAGTCCATATCCTTCACCAATTTACCCTTGTTGACAGAACTAATTTCTTAACAAAATGTGTTAGAAATGTCTTACATTTTATCACTATCCTTGTCTTCCATTTTTTACCTCTATAAGTTTACTTTAAAAGACTTACTTTCACCAGTAAACTCACCAAAAGTCTAAACTGTTCAAGATTTAAAGATAGAAAAAGGTGATTGGTATTGAGCATGAGTCCACAACCTTTATTACTTGATAGTGACTCCTTCGATGTTTATACTAAATACATCTCCACTGCACGTGCATAGTCATCTAGGACATACTGGCTTATACATTTTGCAAAAGACGATTACTTGTTTGTTTATTGTAAAAAATCTAAACTGCGAGTTTTTCCCGTTTCCTAGACGTGTTAATAAGCATACTTTTAGACCATTTTCTCATATTTATTCAAGTGTTTGGAGTCCTAATCATGTTAGTTCTAAACTATTTTAAATAGTTTGTAACATATATTGATGATTATTCAAGAATGATATAGCTTTATTTAATTAAATATAGTTCTAATCTTTTTTCTAACTCCATATCCTTTTGAGTTGAGATTGACATACTGTGATATTGTTCGCATCTTGCGTAGTGATAATGCTAGAGAATATTTCACTAAATACTTTTTAGTCTTATGTCTTGCCATGGTAAATAACATCAATCTTTATGCTCCTATACCCTACAAAAATGGTATTATTAAATGAAGAAACAGACATTCAGTCTAAATTGCACATACATTGTTGATACATATGAGTGTCCCACTCAATTATGGGGACATGCAGTTCTCACAATGCATTATCTTATAAACCACATGTCCTCATCTATCCTTAATCACCATACATCTTTCAGTATTTTGTTCCTTTAAGATGCAGTGTATAGTCATCCATCATGTATATATGGTTATATATGTTTTGTTCATGTATTATTTCTTGGTAGGGATAAGATGTTAGCTAAGTTAGTCAAGTGATCTTTTTGAAAAACACCTGTTTTCAGAATTGTTACATAGGCTATTCATCAGAATATTGGAAATTTAACCACTACATTCTTTACTATTACATCTACTACTTAGTGTTTGCTCTTGAAACACTACCTACTCCTATGCTTCTATCTAACTCTATTCCTTCAACAAATCTAGAACCATTTGCAAATACTCATGATCATGCTGCAAAGCTAGTATAGATATATAATTAACAATCATGACAAGCGATAAGTCATAGATGTGCCTCGAGACTTAGTTGTTGTGCCAAATACTCATCCTTCCTTAAATCCATTCACCAAGTTTGACCTTCCTATTCCCATTGACTATGTCGATCATCACATATGTATCGACAGTATACCAGTTATCCTATTTCTCATTTTGACACTAATAATTCTTCATCCCTAGATTATTTTGCCTTTACATATTCTCTTTTTTCGATATTTATTAAGATATATAGGCTTTTTCACATCCTAGGTGGCACAAGCCATAACCAAGATGTTAGCATTGCATTCCAACTGTTCATAGGATTTAGTCTGACTTCTAAGAAAATTTACATTTAGTTGTCAATAGGTGTACATAGTAAAATGCTCCCATAATGGCACCATTGATCACCTTAAAAGACAACTAATGCCCAAAGGCCACAACAAATATTTAGAGTTATCTACATGAAGACATTCTCTCCAATTGCCGTAATTGCCTCAGTTCTTATTCTTGACTCTAGTTGTAGTATCTCATTAGCATCTCAATCAACTAGACATCAAGAATTCTTTTTTACATTGCGACTTAGTGGAGGAAGTATATATGAAGCAACCTATAAGGTTCATTACTCAAGGGAACTAAGATTTACTTTGTAAACTAACTCTAACAGTTTCCTAGGGGATGGTTTGGAAAAGTTTTGTATTGCATTACTAAAGTTTAGCAATAACTAGAAATTGGTCAAACCACTCCATATTCTATATAATCATAGATGCCATGAGACAGGTCCTGTTGATTGTATATGTTGATATGCTGGTTGAAGTAACAACTACACCCAAAATCCCAAACCAAAGATTTGGAGCATCTAACGTACTTCCTAAGCATTGAAGCAGTAAGGTGAGGGAGAGATGTCTTTATCTTCCAAAAAAAATACATCTCATCTCTCAAAGAAAGTATATCTTGGATATGTTAAAGAAGGCTATTGTGTTAGGATCAAAATTAAATATTCTAATGAATCCAAATGTTAAACTTGTACAAGAATAAGGGAATATTTCAAATCCTAGCAAATATCATAGTTTGGTAAGAAAATTGAACCACCTTGCAATGACTAGACTAGACATATATTTTGCAGTCAATGTAGTTACCTAGTTCATCTAGTGTCCACACACTACTCGTTGGATGTAATCATGAGAATGTTGCTTTACCTTAAAGGTGCTCCAGGAAAAAAAAATTTATAGCTATTTCTAGCTATTGTGTACTACTAGGTGGCAACTTACGACAACTTACTTTCCTTGAATAGCAAGAAGTAGAATGCAGTCGGTCTAGTATTGAGGCAAAGTATAAGGTACATTCGGTCTAGTATTGAGGCAAAGTATAAGGCAATGGTAGTAGTCACTTGTAAACTAGTATTTCATAAGCAATCGATGGAGTTGGGTTTCACCAAGTCAAAACCTACGCAGGCATTTTGTGATTAGGAGTGTGCATTTAATAGTTTAAGCAAAAAAAAATTAAGGGGCATTTACATACATACCCCTTAAATCATCTTGAATTACATATTAAACCCCTCATTTTTAAATTTTACAACTTAACCCTCTAAATCATCCAAAAATAAAAACTAGTAGAATACATGTATTTGCAAATATATTTATAATATTTGTATATACATATTATTGGTAATAAACATCCAAATAATTATAAATCAGCAAAAAATATACTTTGAAAATCTTGAAAAAGACCTAAATATGTTATTTTTGGATGATTTGGGGGGTTAAGTTGTAAAATTTAAAAATAAGGGGTTTAATATGTAATTCAAGATGATTTAAGGGGTATGTATGTAATTCTCTCAAAAATTAAACCAAGTTGTTTAAATTTAGCGGCTTGGCCTGGTTTAGATTCATCAGATTAATGGCAGTTTAATATTTCAATTATTCTGATTAATCGATTTGGGTTCGATTTCATGTGTTTGAAAACCGAACTAATCGAATTAACTAATTATTAGCACTCAAACATATTGTAACAGTTTGATTGAATTACTTATTATGCTAAACTATTCTTATGCTAAGATTATTATTTCTCATGTTGAGTGAATTTCTAATGTAGTAATATTTAATATCATTGTAAGAAGGTTTAGATTTTTTTAATTTTTTGGAAAAATTAAAAAATATGATTTTAATCAAACCAAATAAAACAAATCGATTTTTATTTGGTAGGTTTGGTTTTGGATTATAATCAAACTTGGTTGATTTGACCTTTTAAAATAAACTAAACTTAATTTTTATTTTTGATTTAGTAACCAAAATCGACAGAATTGACCAAATACTCACTCTTATTTGTGATAATAAAAAAACCAAGTATATTATATCTAACCAAATTTTTCACGAAGAGAAACATATTGAGATGGGTTGCCACTTTGTTAGAGAAAAGATGTAATCAGAGGAAATAGTTGCAGCATACATTAGCTTTAATTTTAGTTAGCTGATCGATTGACAGTTATTGACAAATCCAAGAGTGAGCTATATTTATAATAAACTAGGCTAATATGATATATTCTCTCCAACTTGAGGGGTGAGAGTGTTGAGGATATCATTGTAATTATGTATTAGACTATGGTCATTCATGTAAATGTGCACACAAACCAAACATAACTAGAAGGTAGCCAGCTAACAGGCTATTGATTTGCTTCCCTCAAAAGTATACAGCATGGAATTTTTCAGATAAATGCACGGACAAAAATCTTCCATGGCAGCCCATATTACAATTCAAATACAGCAACACAAATGTAATTGTGCAAAAAACAAGCAGGCCAAAAGTACTACTCACGCATAAATTTTATCATTTTTATAGTTCATAAGTTAATAAACAAACTTATTCTGGTATGTAAAAGTCCCGATGTTAGAGCACTCATGAATCCACTACCATGAATAACTTCCACTGATTGCAAAAAGGCAGTATCACAAGGGAATCAAAAAAGGTAACACGGACAGCTCAAAGGAAACACTTATGAGCTCAGTAATACCTTGAAGAACAAAAGATTGAGGAAATTGATTAGATTTCTCTATAAAATCAAAGCATCCACCAAACAACAGTTCAAAGCTTACCTTCAAAACCAGGGCATCCACCATATATACATCTTTCCCAAGTTCTTATGCGAGACAGCTTCAGCGATTAAGCGCCGAGCTTGCCCTTCCACAGCTAAAGGAAGAGAAGGTGCAGCTCCTACACCAACTACTACTCCTTCAAGCCTTGCTTTGATGTTACTCATAGCTCTCTGAAATTATACAAAACAAAAGATTTTCTTTTGAATTGGAAGGTTTACATATCGTTCAGAAAATAAAGATAAAATTAGGAACTTTTGCAAGTCTTTAGCTTTTATCCCAATTATTTTGGGTTCATAATCTGAATCATTACAATTTAATGCACAAGTACCATTTATTCTACTCATGTAGGCAGGTAACGAATCGAGCTTGAGTTTGGGTAAACTCAAACTCAACTAAGAATTCTTTGCTGGACTCAAACTACTTCGATTTTGTGTTGACAATAGTCTAGAAAAAATTTGAGTCAAAAGAATTATATAAATACGTGAGTTGCATGTCATAAATGTTTTCCTCAATTTTATGGAGATCTTTGGGTCCTTCCCTACCAAAACTATTTCACTCAGATCTCTGAGGTTTACATAAGTATTTCATAAGGATCTTCGAGTTTTCCCCTCTATAACCTTTATTTTTTTATCATCTTTTTCCTTCGCTGCTCTTCCACTCCATAACCTCATGCTTTTTTAGTAATTCTTCCCCAAGATGAGGCTTATGCATCTTCCAAAATGCTTGTTCCAAGGACAAGAACTTGTTTTCCAAGAGCTCTTTTTATGTGTATGTGCGCGCATGCGCGCATATATGTAACCTTGGAGAAGGTTCAAGGAAACCCGGTGCATGGAACTTGATGCGGTGGCTGCAATGCAGTGGTATAGAATGGTTGCAGAGCATTAAAGGAAAACAATTAGAAAAAAAAAAGGAGAAAACGTGGAGCTCCAGCAACTAAGGTTAGATGGAACAACTGCAAGAGAATTATGTATTTTTTAAGGATAACTAAGATTTCAAATAAAAATATAATTGAAAAAAATAAGACTTACTTAATGATAAAAGATTTCATATGTATTTTTAATAGAAAATATTTAAAACATGGTTTCATTTTGTGCTTTTTTTTTATAGACATTTTGTGCTAGTTACAAATTGACTTGGATCGACTTTGCTTTAACTCATCTCGGCTCAAAAATGATTTCACCTCAAAAGTATGACACTGAGCTTGACTTGAAATTACTTAATTTGATTTCAAGTAAGAAATCAAGCAAATTTCAACAACTGTCAGTTATGTTTGTCGGCCCTAAGCTTTTCCATATCTGTTGTTTAGAACCTCTAACTGATTTGCTTCAAGCCTATTCATTTTCTATATTCCTTTGCACTATTATGACATCTTTCAGTCACACAATGTAGGCCCCCAATTTTATTCTACCATTTCTAACCATGTCTTCAACAACAACAAAGACTTAGTCCCAATCTAGGACCAACCACATGATTTCTCTTCAACCACATGATTTCTCTTCAACCACATAATTTCTCTTCATTCAGTTTTCTATATCTTATCTTCGAATTAATATAAATACATATTGCTGAAAACAGAGATAAAATTCATCAGTTACCTGTGCATGGGGATTTTGTACTTCAGTTCCGCTTGATTTGTGAGACTTTGTCCACTCTACAAGAGGATCATGGATGAAGGTTTCAAGAACACTCATTAGAGTCTCCTTATGTGTTCTAAGTACTGACAGGGTTATCTCACAGACTTTCAGAAAAACACCTTCATACCCGGTTATCCCGAGACCATCAATCATATTCTGCAATCCAAGGAAAATACATAAAGCACTAGAATGAAAGGTGTATTTAGACAAATATAGGAACATGAAACTATAAAGTACCACCTGAGTTAACCTAAAAGGTACTAATTCAGGCTTCTCTAATTGCAACCCCTTATCAAATAGGCAACTAAAATCAACATGAACACAGTCTCCAGTTGTTGAGTCAAATAAAATGTTTTCACCATGCCTATCACCCAGCCCAACTATATGGCCAACCATAGACCACACAGCAGTCGTTTGAGCATAAGTAACCCTGGCTCGGAACCAGGCAGCTGGCTCGGAGAACGTGGTCAAGAACCATCTGTGGAAAACAGGAGGGAACATGGGCAAAATTTTCAACTTAAACACCTCATCATCAGGCATCTTCCCATGGAACTGATCATAGGTTCGCTTGATCAACGGATTTGTCCTTTGACGATCAAATTTTCCACATGTAATGTAGATATCTTGAAGAATATGCCGCAGACCACGAGTGTAAGGTACCCATTCTACCATGCCACAATCTTCTGTAAGAGGGATTACAGCAAATGTACGCATATGAAGCTTTCTCCTTCGACTCTCAGGGAATTTGGACAAGAGATGATTTATCATGGCAGTAAACTCCATCATACGAGCATCTTTCCTAAGGTCATCCTTCGGCTTGCAAAGGAATGGACGCTGAACACCATCACTCCCAAGAAAAACAACCTGGAAAGTGGAAAATAATGAGATACAAAAAAAGCAATAACCATATCAAGCATGTTTATTATTTGCCATCAGGGTAGCATCTGACAGATTAATTGCCTAAAGTAGTTAATTGTTAGTCTTTTCAAATGAAAATTCATGTCTGCAAGATCTCACATGAAATCCGATCAAGAATTTTGAAAGGGGTAGGGATTTACTTCCTATGAGAAATCAGAGTGCCATAAACCTTTGATTTGAATTTGTATGACTATATTGTGGAGAGGCACAATTGAAAAAAACAAACAAATGGATGAGAAGCAAGGCTGCTCAGCACATGTGACCTCTCAGCCAATTTGACCACTAGAGCATTAGTTGTGTCGAATGTGACATCTCAGATAATTGGATCCCTTCTAGTAAGGGCATCTTAGGTGATATCTCTGATATAAAGCCTTATTACTTTTGATGCCTGCTATATCAAGCCACTTACATTGACCTTCTAACATGCGCCCCTTTGTTAAGGCAAGACCCCCGTTGTGACATTCGAGAATTTGATTTGAAGTTAAAAGAAATTGAAACAGAATTTGAATTAAGGTTTAAAAATTAAAGTTGATTTGGACTGAAAATGAAGGATTTTGGACTTAAAATAAATGATTTTGGACCTAAAATAAATGATTTTGAACTTATTTATAAGGATGTGAAAGTTGGGGCGGCTAAAATGCAATTTTCTTAAAAAAAATAGATAAGCTTGCGCTGCCAGCTGCCAATTGCAGCAGCTGGCCCGCTCTCTTCTCTTCCCTCTCTGCCGTTAGGTAGAGAATAATATAAAAAAAAGAGGGGGTGGAATTAAGTTTCTGTTTTGCTCTGCCCTGTGTGCCCCTGCCTTTGGTTCCGCCTCTGTCCGCTGTTCCGCCCAAGCAAGAGCAGCAGCAGCGCCAGCTGCAGGAAAACAAAGAGGAGGAGAAGAAGAAGAAGAAGAAGAAGAAGAAGAAGAAGAAGAAGAAGAAGAAGAAGGAGAAAAGGAAGAAGAAGAAGAAATAGAACAAAGAAGAGATTCCAAACTTTGTTTAAACGATTAATTGGTAGGTAATTCTTTCCCTAAAATTGATGTATATCAATAAGAAGTAATCAGGGGATTTATTACAAAATTTCACCAAATTAATCCTCTCAACAATATCATAATTTCTCATATTCTCGAAATATTAAATTATGTTCACAATATAATATTAAATATACATAAGGATGTGAAAGTTGGGAGACTAAAATGCAATTTTTTTAAAAAAATAAATAAGTTGCGCTGACAGCTGCCAATTGCAGCAACCAGTAGTGCCAGCCAGAGAAATCATGATTGCAAATATCTTTTCCTTATTTACTTAGTCAAAGACCTTGTAACAACTAATCACTTATTTATAATATTTATATTCCATATCATAAATATTGACGTCATAACAACAAATATAATATACATATATTAATTATAATATTTTTCACGCACAATACGCTGAGAATCAATATCACATTATGAATTAAGCATAAATGTTACAAACATCATGCATAAATAGAAATACATTTCACATAATTTTACTAACTGACTGAAAAGATATCAATTACTTTCTTAAGTCTCATCAATTCATTTCTCCATTTGTCTTAGTAACATATAAGAATCAACTTTAACAATTTTTTCAACTTCACAATAAATGAAAAGATCACCTTTCTGACCTCAGTTATGAGTTTTGCTTACTCCTCATTCTTCTATTTTTAACTGGATCTCTTCGAAAGTTTGTCCCTTCGAATTCGATGGCAGGTTCGAAAATATTGAACCCTTCAAAATATCATCTTCGATAGAAGGCTCTTCGAAAGCTTGTTCCTTTGAAATCGATGGTTCCTTCGAAATTAAGGTTCTACAAAATATCCTCTTCGATAGAAGGCTCTTCGAAAGCTTGTGCCTTCGAAATCGATGGTTCAAAAATATCAAATCCTTCGAAATATCATCTTCGATAGAAGAATATTTGAGAGCTTGTGCATTCGAAATCGATGGTTCGAAAATATCGAACCCTTTGAAATATCGTCTTCGATAGAAGGCTCTTTGAAAGATTATTCCTTCGAAATCGATAGAAGATTCGAAAATATCGAACCCTTCGAAATATCGTCTTCAATAGAAGGATCAGTTTTGTAGAAGCTTCAATCTTAATTTGTTCGAATCTTCGAAGACTCTGGATCTATCGAAGGAACTATTGCTGTGCTATTCCTTAGAACTTTATTCCTTAGATCCCCCTGGTCCATTTGGGTCGCTTCTTCGATGTTTGCTCCTTCAAAATCAGGGAATGTTCGAAAATATCGAGCCCTTAGAAGAGCCGCCTGGGATTAGGAATGGCAACGGGGCGGGTTTGGGTCGGGTTTATAAATACCCATACCCGCCCCGCTATATATCATTCATTACCCATACCCATCCCATACCCGTTTTCGCCCCGCCCCGCCCCGCTTCTAATTTTCATAAACCCGTACCCGCCCTGCCCCGCCCCGTTTCCTCACTCAGTTAATGAAAATCGAATTATTTTATTCTATTTGAAACAACAAAAATCGTAACCACATGGTGTTAGTGACATTTTCTATAGAAACCATTCATTGTATGTAAATATATGTAACAAGATCAGGAATAATAAATAACTTTCATATAAATTCTTCAAATTGCCAACTTTCTTAGCATGAATTTCTATATAAAGCAAGCATGATTAAAGAGAAAATCAAATATGAGGTAGTTATAAGACCTTGTAGGCAACATGTATCAATTGATTTAAGAGCCAACTGGAAATATCAACTATCACAAGTAAAAAAAACTTTACAGTAAAGAGTACATGCATTCTCTTTCCAAAGTATTATTTTTATTTAGGTATTAAAATTTAAAATTTTTAAAATTTTTAAATTTATTAAATCGGGTACGAGGTGGGACGGGTCTATATGATACCCGAACCCGCCCTATTTCATAACGGGGCGGGGCGGGGCAGGGCGGGTGTTCCGGGTAAAATTTGAGTACCCATACCCGTCCCATTAGGGGCGGGTCGGGGCGGGTTTATCGGGTACGGGTACAAATTGCCACTCCTACCTGGGATGTTACTGTTACTCATTTTGAAAACGTTTTAAGTGCAAACACTTAGAGATAGAGAGGAGCCTCTCCATACACCACGTACCTTTACTAAAGATGATTGTCGTGCTTCTGTCATCTCTTTTCCACCATTCTCCTAGTGCTAGGTGTCATTAGTAATTGCAACTCCGTGATGTTCTTCTAGGAGTTCCTTGAGTGTCTAAGCACCAAATATCATAGAGCCCTTGGGTTACCTTAAGCGCTTAATGTGTCTGTAGTTCCTTATTGCTTGGTAGTGGTTCTCTTGAGTAGAGGAGTACTCGGTAAAGAATTCTCAAGCGCTTGGATGACTTGTTCTTACAACACCAAGTTGGTTCTCTCAAGTAGTGAATTACTTAGAAGTGACATCTCAAATGCATAGATGATATGTCATCCCATAGCATCAAACTAAATCGCTTAAGCAAGGTTGCTCAACACATATTACCCATTAATTTGGTTAACCACTTGAGTATCTGTTCTAGAAATGCGACATCTCGAGTTATTGCATATCTCATTTCTGATTGAGACGTTGCAAGCAAGAAGAATTATTAGTGATGGATGGTGGTAAAAACATGCTAAAGCACACAATATATGAAGCACTTTAGAATCTTAGATTTATTCCTGATCATACACATCTTCTATCTCAAAGAACTCCTAGTACACTCCTCCTAAAAGTGCTCATTCTGAGGTTGGCTAAGCAACTTAGCATCCTCCTCTATCCTCTTATTACTGTAGATAATAAATTTGATGTACTAGAAGTTCTCATATGATAGAATGATAGTCGCACCTAGTATAACAACATCATCTCTTATTTCTTCCAGATTATTCTTATTTGTACTCAATTTGCATCTCCGTTTCTAAAATATTCCTCCAAGATTCCAACTTCTAACATCTAATTAACTTCTTAACGAGTCCCTTTGATTAGAATTATCATATACAAAAAGCATACACTATAGGATTTCATCTTGAATATGCATAATCAACTCATATATCACCAAAGTGAAGAAAATAACTCAGAAAAGCTTCATAAAAATTGACATTGCCATAGCAACTCAAAAAAAAACTTTGGTGTACTCCGAATTGCCAATAGTAGCCCTCACACTAGTAAATAGTCCAGCATGCATGTTATTAATGAAATTATTATATCTGATAAATAAATATTTCGTTTCCAACGCCCATCAAAGAATATCCCATAGGACTCTATCATACACTTTCTCAAGGTCAATTATAACTCTCGTTAGAGCTTCACAGGATAGCTCATAAGCTTGATACCTTAATTATCACAATTTCTTATATCACATTCTTCTTAATAAAAGGGCAAGAATATTCTCCCAGCACTCATCAAGCATCTTCTTAGCCTGAAGCATATTATTAAGTACTCTTGTAAACTATTTAGCACCAATGTCACCTATAGACTCCCACACTTTAATAAGGATCCCATTAGGTTAACAAGTTTATCGAAATTCATCTTCTTTAAATCCTCTTTCAATTTTGAAACTCAAATCTCTTGTTTATAATTGAAATTCATTTCCTCCTTGGCCTAATATGTTTGGGAAGAGGGGCATGCCCCACTATAACCACAACGCTCCCTATGGTTTCATAGATATATTCCTTACCCAGCCAATAAAATTCTCAGAACACTGTGAACCACTTCTAAGATGTTTGGTAACATTGGAAAAGCCTTCATTCTCTTCAAGTCTCTCATGCGAATTTGGTTTCCTAAAAAAAAGCATCAATGCAGCAGTCCTCCCTTACCTTCTTCGGTCTCTGGAGGGACGAGAGAATTTCAGCTTCATCAGCAATTCCGGAAATAGTAGGGTGATCGGCAGCTGAAAATGAGAAATTTGGGAGATCACTTCTGCTTGAATCATATGAGGGAAGTGTAACAGTAAGAGCCAGCTGAATAGGCAATATAATCTCTAATGGCATCATACGTTTTAAAGCACTGAACTCGGTTGAGATATTTATCTTCCTTGCCTTGGGTTGACCTGGGTGAAAGCACAGTTTAATAAGGTGATCGATCAAGCCAGCAAACTGAACAAATAAGCTGCTGTTATCACTCCCATGACGTGGCCCTTTCCTTGCTGCCTGTATTATCTCAGCAGCAGCATCACGCCTTGTAGAAACTGTAGACTTAGATACAGCAGCCATCATCCAAAGAGCTTGCTGTGGATACTCCTGCAGAACTGATGTAATAATATGCTTGACAATCCTAACAATTTCTTCATTCTGATGACAGATGCGAGAAACAAGTTGAGACAGAACTGTAAGCCACTGATATGTTGGAAGATCTTTCAAGCATCCACGCATGATACTTAAAACCTGAAGCCAAAGGTCAGAATATTTAAAGAAATAGGAAATTAAAGAATTGATTACAACAATACAGACAAGCCTTGATCACAAACTACTTCTATAAGTTTCTTTCAGTGATTCAGTTCTATTCAGAGCAACACTATCTGTAAATGCACATGAAAAAATAGAACCTGAGATCTCCCAATACATAACTTCTCAATTCTACCATTATGCTATATGATTGCTTTTCTCAAAACACAGAGAGAGAGAGGGAGAAAGAGAAATATGTTCAAAAATAAAAAACTACCCTTGTATGGACAGTTTTCATTGTTTTATTTGATGATGAACCATCTCTGTGGTACATGCTTCCAAATTCAAACCAGAGGGTTAGCAACCTTGGCAGTGCTTGGAATAAATTTTTGTGCCCTTTGTGAAGCCCTTTAGCATAAAATAGTAAGACATCAGGAAGGTAAGACCACCATGGCCTCTCATCAGCAGTATTAATTAGGGAACCACCAGAACTAGAAGATGGACCATGTAAAACAAGCAGATTATCCTCCTGTCGTTTCCTGGCATCAACCAGCAGATCATCACAATATTTTGCCATGAAAAAGTATGACTTTTCCCATTTGGGTTGCAACTCTCTAACTCTTGAATAAAGATTTATAATGTCTTCCTTTTGCTTTTGGCCTGTATAGTGGATCCACCTTGTGTAGAGAAGAATTGTTTTAGCCACATCTTGGTTCTCTTTTGATACTTGTGTAGCACAAAGTGATGGTGGATTTGGTAATCCAAGTGACAGTCTAGTTAATGATGAGACAACTGCATTACCTAGCACTTCCACAGGCATATTTAGAAGGGATTGCTCCAATTCTGAAATGGCAGAGTCAGATTTCCTAGTGCTCCATAAAAGCTTTGCCTTCTCCACGTTGACCTTAGGAGCCCCTGAAGCATTTGCTTCCAATATTGCACGATAAGCTGTTTCATAATGACCAGCACTTCGGCAAAGTTTTGCATATTGAAGCCAACAGTTTCCTACCAGTGCAACCATGTTACTTGCACCAAAGACTAGTCTGCGTAAAGCCAAAAGTGGCTCCCTTGCCCAGAGTGATGGTTGCGTAAACCGGAGACGATTATCCCAATCCTTCGTAATTCTAGCAAAACTTGGATCGTCTGAACTGAAAGATTTCTCCTTGAAAGATTCATTCCCTAAAAGAGCATTGAAATCTTCTAATTCGCAAAGCATATGAAGTTTTACAACATATGGGTATGCTCGCATATATGAATCCATACCAGCTGCTGCTAGGGGTACAAGTAATGCTTGTTTAGAGTAAGCAATTCGCTCAGCAACCAAGAAGTGATCCTTCTTCATCATTGCCTGGATAATCTTCGCTAGGCCCAAGTCAAAAGATGCATTATTCTCCAAATTACCACAAACTAGCCCATCAATTTCTGCACCAGAAAGGTACTCATCCATCAGATCCCATTTCCCTAGTCTCCAAGCTGCCTGCACGCCATGCATGCACCAAGTTTTCTTATACTGGGGAATTCTACACATCAAACCATCAACATGAGTCACCATTGCCTGAAGGTGGCACATATTGAGCAAACAGTTGAGAACACCGAAATGCCTTTGAACAGAATCAGGCTCCATCTGCAAAGCCTGCTCACAGTACGTCAAAACTTCTGCCCAGTTCCCAGCCTTCTCATTTATTATTAGCTGGTCTTGAAGGGTTGATGACTTCCGCAGATTTGCCAAACCCAAAAGGCCATCAGGCTCATCTAGACTACTATATATCTCCATAAGGAATGAGATATCATCATCAGAAAACATACCACTACTCTCAGCAGCTGGATTGAAGGACCCACACTTCTCCCTCACATGTGACTCAAAGTACATTAGTGCACGGGCATGAGCATGGCACCTTAAGGAAGCTTTTGAAAGTGTAACTTTAGGAATGGCAGACAATAGCTCTGAAACATTACTACACTGAACAAGTTGCAGATCAACACTAGAGGCAAGCTCATTCAAATCTTTCACTCTAGGTTGTTTAGAGTTAGAAATCTGAGAAGACTGAAAAAGAGCAATTTCTTGTTTAAGATCATCCACCCACTGACCAAGATTATCAAGCAGAGTAAAGACAGCTTGGATACAAACTTCATTCTGACCCCCAGAAATTCCTTGAACTGTAGCTCCACTGTTCTCGGAAGTTGCAGCATCGAGAACAGAGAGAATTTCTTCAGTTATGCTGTGGCGAGCCTCAGAAGTTCCATGGCAAACAGCATTAAGGACTAAATATGGCAGTAGATAGATGGCTGTTTGCATGTCATGACGTACTATCCCACGACATGAACTGAAGATACTAAATCGAGGGCCAGTTGCATGTGCAGTAAGTTTTCGAATCCAGAAGAATATCCATCTTCGAAATGACATAGATGGGCAGTAAATCGGAACAATAGGATTTGCATCGGATATGCTTGGAAGTTGAAATCTGGAGGTCAAGCACGGTGCTATAATTTCCTTGATATAATTAGAAAAGCGATCCCAAAACCTCTGACCTCTTTTGTTCATCTCATTGTAAAGCTCGCCACTACCTCCTTCAACGACCTCTAGAGATTCCACACCAGAACTTTCATTAAGAGATGCTTGGCAACCAACTAACTTCAAAAGCTCTTGTATAGCCAAAGCAGCTGAATCTTGGACAACAGTATCAGATGCAGCTCTGAATGCCCTAGAAAGATGCTTGTTTATCAGTTCAAAAATGAGATCATCATCTGAACACTCAATCTTAAAACGCTGACAAGAGAGTCCCTTAAACTTAGCAGGATCAACTGCACCTAGTGCTCCCAAGCAATCAGCACAGACTAATTTCAACCTTTGCCCAACAGCAGTTCTTGACTGCTCGCCACAGCCCCTAAGCAAGGATGTGATAAGAGAGCTAATGACATCTAGATCCAGCATTGCTTCACCAGCTACCAGAGCAGTAACATCTTCTCTTCTTGCATTAAGTAGCTTGCTCAACTCACAAGCCATCATGTATCTAACATTTAAGCTTTCATGGTTAAGACCATATGTGGCATCTTGCAAATGTTCCCTTAAATTCAGTGATCCCCTGGCATTTTCTATAACCTTGTTCACTGCAGACAAAACTGAAATACCAGGTAAAAGGGGGAGCTCCCTGATTTGTTGTTTTAGTATCAACCTATTCTTCACAACAAGATCTTCCAAAATTTCTACAATCTTGCCCAAATGTGGTGATGGTTCTTCTTGGTAGCGCTCCAAGCACGGAATAAAGGCAGCTACAATCTGAGAAATAACATGTTTGATGCTTGAAGGAGAGAGTATAGCTAGTTGCTTGACAAATACATGCAGTACACTGAGACCATCAGACTGAAGTGCTTCTTTTTCAATGGCATATAGAAGAAGAACCATAATTTTAGGCACGTGAGTACTGAGGTAAGATCCCATCATCTCTATCAACTTCTCTATACGCCTGAGAGCCTGTTTTTGAATCTGGATATCATCAGCATGAAGCATTTTCCTGTCAATGCTATTGAGGAGTCTGACAAAGTGGTTCTTTAGAAATGATGGAAGTTCATCAGAACCAGTCAAGATTTTAGAAATTTCCTGGACCACCATGGGAATTCTAGCTGTACTGGAAAAATGGTTGGAAACAATAACTAGATTTAATGTGGATCTTATACTTCATAAGGAAATGCAAACTAAAATGAAATACATTAATACCTTCTATTAGTTTCTTCACAGTCATCTGCAGCAGGAAAGCACAAAAGTTCATCTAAAAGTGCAGGTAAAGCAGCTGCAAAAATTTCCTTGTTGTCAGATCCAGTCTGGAAGTGGTAGAATTGTAAAACAGAGGTGAGCTGCTCTCCATCTGCGCTAAGGAGAGCAAAAGCCAGAACTTTTGGCAACCAATTGACAACCAATGGTATTACATCAGTATCCAAATGGTTTGCTAACTCATGCATAGTTATTAATGCTTGATCATTATTTTTATGTGAAATGATAAGCTGTGGTATAATAGAAGGAACCATTCTTCCAATAAACTCTCCAATCTTTATTCCAAGAACAGTCTCTGCAAATTCACGGATCATGGAAGGACGGGTCACAAGCCTTGCAGAAAAATATTCATATAATCCATCTCTAACATGACATAACTTTGAAAGGATTAATTCCAACCCTCCTTTAACCTGAAAATAACAGGATCTTTGAATTAGATTAGATGCAGTCAATCTAACCAAGTCGTTTCCATTATCAAGCTGATCAACCAACAAAACAAGCGAGTAAAAGAAGAGCTGCCCATGAATGTCACATGAATTCATTATCTGAGCTATAGTTTCCAAGAGAGTCACCAAGATATGTGGATCCTTAGTACCGGCCAGTGCATGTTTGAGCCTGTCCAAGAACTTTTGCTCTTTTGTTTTTACATTTGCCTCACCATCCATAAAAAGTAACTCCAAAACCGAATCATTGAGAAAGCAAATTATTTCAGCACTAAACGCTTCCCTGACAGATTTCAATTTATGGATAAGGAAATAGTCTATACATTCTATCCATTGAAACCTTAAACTAATTAGGTTGCTTCTATCAGCATGCCTAATGATTTTGGGAATAACCTGAACAAAAGCAATTACCAAATCGTCAGACGATTCTTTGTAAAGAAACTTCAAAAAGAGAGAATGCAAATCTGTGCAAATAATATTTCTAGCAAGTTTTGGTTCTTGAATCTTAGTAGTGGCTACGATCGGTAGACCTTGATATGCTCTTTTAGTGCATTTGGGACACCAAAAACCGCTAGAAAGAAGATCAATTGTTGAAACATGACTTTCATTATGATAACTTAAAAACAACTTGCAATGGCTTCCATCTCGCTCATCGGAAGAAAAACTGGAGTCATATAAGCATGATAAGTAGCCTAGCGAAGAGAGTATTGATCTACCAACTTGATCACTTGTGTCCGAACACAATGTCCTGAGAATAAGCCAAACCAAAATTAAAAATATATACGATATATAATTAACAAATGATATAACATACGCTTTCGCACTTAATGGCTGATTTTTTAGTGTAAATTACATACAAGTCTCTGAGTTTAAGACATAATAACATTCAGGCTCCTGATTTAAAATTTAATATTTGGGTCCCTAATTCATATATATATATATATATATCAAATTAAAAATGGACTTGATTGTATATATATGAATTAGGGACCCAGAAGTTAAATTTTTAAAATAGTGAACCTGAATATTATTATGCCTAAAACTCAGGAACCTGTATGTAATTTACCCCTTTTCTATATTATGAATTACTAAAAACACAAACTTCAGTGACTTAGAATAGGTTTGGACTATAGTTTCTCCATAGCTTTTGGATATCTACCTAGAACTTTTGATACAATCTCATGGTTGCTTGTGGGAAACTTTCAAATTAATTCTACGACTCTCATTGCTTCTAATAAAAAAAATATAGACAACCCAACTGACTTTATTCAACATTGGAGATGTTAATGCTTAAAACAGAGATTAGGCAAAACCTTACTGATTTTGACAAATTATTGACCAAGACAAAGTTTATTGCAACAATCATTTCGATGTTTAGAAAAGGAAAGGCACAATCAAGAGCCAAAATATAATGAGATAGTGATCAAGGACTCTTAACTCACTAAACAAGCAATATAATAAGTAGTCTAACACTTGGTATCAATGTGTTAAACATTTGGTTACTGACCTAAAATCTTAAGCTTATAGGTTACAACAAAAAAAATAAGTTTATATCTTTACATGCTATGTCGCCATCCTATGCTTAAGCTGATTTGCTTTGCAGCGTAGTTTTAATTTAGCTTTGGTCTTTTAATTTTAACCTTATGTTAAAGATAAATGAAAGTTATCAGTACTTGAACTTAAGATCTCTGGCTCTAATACCATTTTAGATGTCCATTTACTAATTGACCTAAAAGCTTAAGCTTGTACGATATGGCAAAAAAAATTTTTATATTTGTTACAGAATGATACCTAATTGAGCAAGAAATTAAGAATCATAAAGCAACCAAGCACATACTCAAGTCTTCTAAGTATGTCTCCCAAAATATGGTAACCAGAGTACAAAATAAGCATAGGCAATACAGCAGCAGCTTCAACTCTCACTTGTTCAACTTCATCAGTAATAGCCATATCCAGCAGGTCAAAATTACATTCAACACTTAATGCACCAACTTTGGAGAGAACCTGAACGGCGAGGCATTTTATCTTCATAGGGTTAGTAAGAGCAATATCAGAATCATGCCTCCATGGTAACTTCAGCAAATATATCAGATCATCATAAGTCGAAATGGGAAGGTTTGTTTCAATTCCACCATCTAAGTAACTGTCTTTCTTGAACACAATCTTCTGAGTTTGAGCTACGTCTGAATCATGCATAAATTTTGACATTATCTGTCATGCTTTACACAACGTATACAATGCCGAAACAGGCAGCTAATAAGTAGACATAAACAACATAAACAAAACCGTAATCCAAAACTAGTTGGGAACAACTAGACTTCTTTTTTTGAAACTTATTTCTCTTCTCCATAATGCAAGGTAGAAAATCGATGGAAAGAAATAGTTTATTCCATCCCTGACAATAAGTTTTCTGCAAGGGTTGCATAGACCTATTTAAGTAATATAATTTATGCTTCTTGAATTTGTAAAGCCCTATAGGTGTCACATATAAACTTTGCAAGAACTATGCTCATAAGATATAAGTTTTGGATGCTTTACATTGAAATGTCATTGCTTTATCCCTAGGAATATTTCGAGACCTTTGATGCAAGTTTCAAGGCTATGAGGCGTATGAAAGGGACAGGAGACCTAAGAAGAAACTAAGAAAACTGTCAGGAAAAGCAAGGGCCAGTCCTGTAGAAGATCAATATAGGAAGTTGTCAATTAACAAGAGGGATACAAATATGTGTATATAAGCCTGATTAAAGGATAGGAAGGGTTGACATTTTTTTATGTTTTTTTGAAAATTCAGGGTCGACATTTTTTGAAACCTATTCATCAAAGAAATTAAACATATGATAGTTGAAGGTTCAATTAGAAAGTTCAACAAGTGCCATAAAAATCCTTGCCTTGTATAAGCAACATCATGTCAATAGCTTCCAAAAATAGAGACCAATTGAGTGAAGGTAATCTTGTAATTTTTTCCTGCAAAATTCTTATCACTTAGCTAATTGGGTTAGGGTGGACTATAATTTTCTTTAAAGCAAATAATTTATCAAAAAACCTTTCTAATGTTCGACATACCTGCCTGAAAATCCAAGGAATCCAGGAAAAGAGTTGTTGAAAAATTCTAGAAGATAATTTGGTATTGGGACATTGACAAAACGCAAGAGAGAGCAGACTAAGAGCCATTATAGAAGTCTCTGGCCGCAGAGGAGAAGCTTCACCACTATCAGGTTCTGAAAGGTTGAGAAATTTGCATATTGAACTTTGAAGTTCACTTTCATGTTTTTTATTTTGTTCATATGCAAGAGATCCAATAAATTCATCACATTTCTGAGCATCTATACAAGGAAATCTTTTTATATTTTCTGCCCTTTGACGCTTCACTTGAATCTGATAACTGTTCGGAGCAGATCTTTTCTCACCAACTTTAGATATCTCAAGTTCCTTGGCAGCAGTTGGTGATATGTCTTGACTAACAGTATGATCAGTGGAAGAACAGCTAGAATCCAGACATTTGATGGAAATTCGAATGCACTCTATAAGAGATAAACATGTTTCTGGATAGCAGATCATAGAAATAAGCATTGCTGGCTTCCAAATATGTATGGGACAAATTTTGGCGATACGAATGTATGCATTACACATTGCCATCTAGAACAAGATACAAACTCAGTAAACATATCTGGCACTAAAATATTCGGAATAAAGTGTGCATAAATTACTAGGAAATGTTGATTGAAAACAAGAAAGCAAAAGTCTGACCTGAAGTTCAGTGCTTTCTGTAGTTTCCAATGTTTTTGAGAAAACAGAAACTATTTCACTGGCTGTGGATTCTACAATGTCATCTTGACAAGAAGAATGAAGTATGTGAAGACATGCGCCAACTGACGAATCATACATGGGATTTCTGCGAGAAACTGGTCAGATTGTTCCAAGAAGTAGACATGTTCATACAATATCAATTGAACTGTAGGACAATGCAAACATGTAAGATGCATTATATCTAGTGCAGGTTACTATGCAGATTTAAGTCTTTGCTGACAGATTGTTGTCGTTGGATACAAGCGAGTTGAGTCCAAATATGTTCAGCAAATAAATCCAATGTGTACATTATGCCAAACAAACAACCACACATTATTATCTCTTTGCAAAAGTATCTATAGGTGAGCAAACACAAAAATAATTAAGCGCATGATTTCCATGTCTCTCAAAAAGTTGACATTGTTAGATGACAGAAATTATGTTCTAGCATCAATATATGGGTATAGTCTTTGTATGGTCCGGCTAAATAATAGAAAATCAATAGTGGTTTCTAGCTAAAAAATGTTCAAAAATATTTTTTCTTGCAATTGATTTTGAAACATCATACTATGTATTGAATTTGACTTGAATTCTTCATTTTTTCTCTGGTTTGTTCGACAACAAAAATCTTCTATTTGACATTGCCGGACAAGAAAGGGAAGCCGGATTCGAGGTTGAAGAAATGTTTATTTTTCGGATATAGAAGAAAGACAAAGTTAAGGCTTTTCAACATTGTAGCCCTAATGACTTGAAGATCATTTATAGTATGGATGTTTTTTTGATAAACAATGTCCATTGTCGAATGCATCTAACGTCTCAGAAGTTGTAGTTCCAAGATTCTCAACAATGTGGAGTTGAACAAAGATGTTTGAGAAAACCCTTATCCCTATGAGGTTGAAGAGGGAACTACTCGTGATAAGGCTCACGCAGAGTAAGTGCCTTCAACAGCACCTTATTCTATTGTCAAGGATAAAGATAGAAGAACTATTCCATAATCACAGAGGTACAAAGGTTATGGACTTGTTACTTATGCTTTTATAGTTACACTAGAAACAAATACACGACTTTGAAGGAAAAAAAAAGACTTATAGGGAAACAGATACACTCGAAGCTTGGAACGTTCAAGGAACCAATTTAATACCCTGACTCTTCAAAGTGGTTATTCTCTGTGGAAGAAGAGGTGAAATCTCTTTGACAAAACTAGACTTGGGAAATCACCAAACTTCCCAAATGTATGAAAGCAGTTAAATGCAAGTAGACCTTCAAGAAGAAAAAAGGAATACCGGAAGTTGAACAAGCCTGTTTCAAGGTTAAACAATGATAAAGGCAGTAGCCAAATTCCAGGTGTCAACTTCGCTAACGTGAATTTTCGGTATTGTCAAAAATCCCTAGTGCATAGTCTTCCATTGTTCACTCCATCTCAACAATGTGATTAAGCATAGAACAAACAAAGCAAAATTCCTATTTGGCAACTATTTAGGACAAATTCATGACAATGCCGATGAGATTATTATAACATCAAACGCCTCCATTAAAATGGAAGTGCAGGCATGCATAGGAAAAAATAGAATCTCATTTTATTTGGTAAAATTAAGTATACATGACCCAATGCTCTTTAAGACACTACAAGAACATGGCATGCGGCTAAGAAGCAGATTTATTAAATACTTAATAACACCTTGTTCAAATATCATATACTAGAACAGTAAAGTACCTGAAAATACCATGTTCTTTCTCATGATCAAACTGCAGAATGCACACAATTGAACGAATCATTTTCTCCACAGGAATGATTTCCGCATCGACAACTGACATTGTGATACGCACAAAATCAAAACAAGCCTGCTTCATAGCAGAAGGGCATCAGGAAATGCAGGAGAAAGAGCCAAAGCTGATTAAGATTAAGACAGAATTTAGGACAGAAGAACAACCATATGCAATTTTGCATCGCCATAGCAAAATAAGGAACAGGCCGCAGAAACAACTGATGAGTTCATCAGCCCCTCCAAATACAAGGTTCCTTCGGTTAGGCATTTGCACATAAGTCTAATAACCCACGTAGCAAAAGACTCCCACCGAGTTTTACTGCCGATTTCAACCACAATGCCCTCGCCATCCTCTGGCCGACAACAAACCGGAATCTCACTGAACAGCAACGAAGAAGCAGAAACCTTAGCTAAAGACTCAGAGAAGCACTTCAAAGACACTCTCCGGGATGTTACCATGTCCCAGTCGAGCGATGCCACAGAAGAAATATCTGCAATTCGACCAGAATAAGAGAACTGGAGAGCAATAACGCGTAGATTGGGACTGGACACAAATCACACCTTCTACTGCTACCATGGCGTCCAAAAAGAACAGGCGATAGGCATCTCGTTCACCGGTGCGGAGCAGCGAGAGCAGGGTAGCTGCTGTCTCGAAGATGAGCTCGTGGCGAAAGCTGCACGAGATGGAGAAAGGGAGGAAAAGTTAGCCGTACTTACATCGCTATGGGGATCTGTGGATACAGTTTTATTGCAGAGGGGAGACCAGAAGGCGGGTTCGGCGAGAAAAGGGAGGACGCGTCCGAGAACAGGCAGGACGGCTGCAGCTTTCCCGTGAAAGAATACTCCTGGGAAGTTCCGGGCAGTGTGCATGAGAAGTTTGAGGACGGCAGTGACCTCGCGCTCTCTGGCTGCCAACGGAGGAGAAGAACAGGGGGATTTTTGTTACTGATTGGGTGAATCGATGGAAGAAAAAGGGAATAGGAGTAGGGTTGGAGAATACCCGAGGATGAGGGTACGACGTACGCATGGAGGAGGTTGGGGAGGACGACACGGAAGCGCACCTCGAGCGGATCCTCACCGGCGTCATCGGCGGCGGCAGCTGAGGAAGAGGAGGAAGAGGCGGCAATGCGCTCACGGAGCTCATGGATAAGGGTGGAGAGGTTCGCCATTAGGGCGAGCACCGCCGATCTCCTCTTCCTCCCCCACTGAGAGTTCAGTTCGCGCTAATTTCTAATTTAAACTCGCCGGCGGCCTGCTGGGAGATGGGGAGATTCCGCCGGCCTGAAGACCTCGCACAACCTAAAATGGCAACTTTGCCCAATTCTTATATCGTAATTGATCGGCCCTGTTTGGCGCGAAGAAATGATACGCCCTGTTTGGCGCGAGGAAAGTGACCAAAATAATACTAATTTAAAATATAATAATAATAAATAATTTTTTTAAATTATTTTACATAAATTTAAATATAAAAAATATTATTTTACTTTATATATTTATTTTTTTTACTTTATATATTTAATAATTTAAAATAAAAATATTAATTTTATTTTATATTACCAAAATATTCAAATCAAGTATTTTGATCTAAGATGTGAAATAAAGTTTATATTTTTATTAAAAATATTTGAATATATGAAGTAAAATATTATTTTTTATATTAAAATTTATGTAGAATAATTAAAATAATTTATTTATTATTATTATTTTTTAAACTAGTATTATTTTGGTCCTGTTTTGGTCCTCGCGCCAAACAGAATCTAACCTCGCGCCAAACAGAATCTAACCTCGCGCCAAATAGGGTATTGTTTTGAGTTAAATTATGCCAACACTTAACAATCTTGAATTTTAATATAATTATCAAATAAATTAATTTTAATTTTTTTATTATTAAAATTTTTTACAATCATGTCTTTTCCCTCTCTCTCCTCCCGCACACTCTCACGTCATTTATGGACCTCAATATTACAATTTTAAAAATATAGATTTACATATTATTAGGTTTTAAACTAAAAAAATTCAAGTATAATTTACCCTATTTTTTAATATATATTTACACAAATTTATGATATATAATAGTTATGTTTTACAAAGATTATATTCACGTGTAAAAATTTCTAAATTTATATATATATATACTCAAATACTAAACTATCTTTAATATAAAAAATAATTTTATTTTATCTTTTACTTAATGCACTTCTTAAAACGTTTTTTTATGGACACATTTTAAAACATTTGATGTAATAAATTTTTTGATAGAAAACTCTAATGTACTAAATACATAGCTATTTGTCAGAATGATTATCAGTCATTTGCTTCTTTGAATTTAAGGCACATGGAAGTTAGGCCCAATTGCTATGTTAGGTCCAGCCCAAAATCAAAACCCAATAAGACCCAATGACAATCTATGGGCTAAGTTAGGCCCAATAGCCAGATTTTGACCAGCCCAAATTCAATTTGATTAAATCAAAGCCCAATTAGAGTGATATTAGTTCAATCTCATAGCTTTCTCGTATTTGAATGTTGGAGATTAATCAAATTAAAATATTAATCTATTAGAATTAGTCTTTTTTTCTATATTCTCGTGCAATAATTTTTTTCATGTAAAAATATATTTCTCTCTTTGTTATTTTTTGCATTTATTATATTTTCTTCTTTGTATTTTAAGTCTTAAAAGGGGGTGGGGTTTGGGTCGGATTTATAAAACCCATACCCATTTCTGCTCAGGGCCGTTCGTCACTAATGTTAATAAAAATTGAATTATTTTATTTTATTTAAAACAATAAAAATTATAGTCACATGACGAATATTACACTATAAAAGTCCTTATATTTTTTCATTTTCGATGCACTCTTTTTATTTGACTCTATATAAGCTTATATAAGAATAATAAAAATATATGTATAACGGGGTGGAGCGGGCCGAGGCGGGGCGGGTATAATTGATTCATACCCGTACCCGCCCCATTTCATAACGGGGCGGGGCAGGTTGCGGGTCGCGAGTAAAAATTGAGTACCCATACCCATCCCATTAAGGACAGGTCAGGACGGTTTAATCGGGTACTAGTACAAATTGCCACCCCTATTCTTGGGGCAGGAGTTAAATATACAGAAGATGGGAAGCTTAATTATGTTGGCAAGTTTCTAACCTTGAGGTCTATTTATTTACAAAATTTAATTTTAATTAAATTAAAATTAAATTTAGATAAAGATAATTTTTATTAAAAATTGTGAATGATATAAAATAAAATTAGTTATTATTCTGGTAAGTGTGTAGGTCGTGAAATAAAATTAAATTTTTATTTTGAATTATGTGTATAATATTGTGAAATATAATTAATTTTTAATATTAAATTTTATATATAATGTGACATACATGTGTAAAATTAAAATAATTTAATTTTAACATGCCAAATAAACAGATCCTAATTACAAATACGGGGAGAGAGAGAGAGATTTTATATATAATGTGACATACATGTGTAAAATTAAAATAATTTAATTTTAACATGCCAAACAAACAGATCCTAATTACAAATACGGGGAGAGAGAGAGAGAGAGAGAGAGAGAGAGAGAGAGAGAGAGAGAGAGAGAGGCTTGCATTGAGTCAAGGTTGAGTCAAGGTCCATTTCATTCAATTAGAGAACAACTTGAGGTGACTGAATCTAATCAGATATCTGACCAGATTCATAAGATCTCTTAATTAATAGACCAGAAACATATAGTGAATAGAATTGTGGGGGAGGTATTCTTGAATGAATAAAGTGACTGTTGTTTGCTACAATGAACAGTTTCTATTAATGAATTAACCACGAAAACGCGCACAAAAAGAAATGTATATCTGACAACTTTCAAACAAACTCGCGTTGGAAATGATTGTTGCTAGTTGCTACAATCGACCTATTTGATATATAGAGATGTCATGAAGGAAATATAATGCATAAAAAGATTAACAAATAAAAAATACATATTTAAATGAAAAAAAATTGTTTCTCTAATAAATATATAGGTTTATTGCATTTCCTAATTAATTGACATCTTTAGCGAACACGTTTTTTTTTTTTTTTGAAAAACTTTAGTGGACACAATTACGATGAGACGACTATAATCAAGGTAGTTAATCAACCCAAATTTAAATTAAAGTTCACGATCGATGCAAATTGTGTTTTGTACATTTCAACTTGACCTTACAAAATCTTCTAGAAAGATCAAAATTGCCAACTAAGATTAACTCAAACTTAACTATTCAGTAAACGTGTTATAAATTAATTATAATTAATGAGACTACCAACAACAGTACTAACAATTACGTCAATCCTTTATTTTTTGTTGTACTCTATCAAATAGTAACTCATTATTTAGCTCAAAGTACGTATGCAAGATTATTTTTTATAATTTATTGTAATACTTTTTAATTCTTTCTTTTCTTTTTAATTTTTATATCAGTAAAATTAAATAATTTTTATATATCCAAATCATTTAAGTCAACTCTTTGATCTAAACTTATTCTAAAATTGTGGCTAGATGTATTTATTTCTTATCACGTATGTCCTTTTGTGTACACTTATTAATCCGTCTCACTATATATCCTGCTATGTTTTTCGTATGTTTCTACTAAATTTATATATATGCTAGCATTCGAAAATGAGGTTTGCATTAGTTTGTTGAGTTGGCATGAATATTGTCAATCAAATATACAATGTGGATGATATTATTAACTAACTAGATGTTTGATTGCATTTACATAGGAACACTTTTAAAAATTTCAAATCTTGAGTACATGAAGCATAATTAGTATTCAAAATGAGAAAGTGAAGGACAGAATAATTAATATATGTTGTTGAAGGAGGAGGAGGAGGAGGAGGAGGAGGAGGAGGAGGAGGAGGAGCTTTTCACGATATTAATGGCGCAGCCTGTCTTTCTTGGCTTGGTAGCCAAGTGTTATTAATGCCAACTCCACCTCCTCCCACCATCATAAATTTGGGCAAGACATTCCCAAACCTCCTCTCACTTCTCTCTCTCTCTCTCTCTCTCTCTCTCTCTTCCTTCTATTCTTCTTCTTCCTCTTCTTTCAGCCATGATCTTCATTTGAGATATTCTAGGGCTTGCAGAAGACCCGTGTGATTTCCCCGGTTCTCTCTCTCTCGTCCTTCTTTCGCTCCCTGCCTTTCTCATGAGCCTCCTCATCAATGTCTTCATATGTACACGAAACCTTCTTCCGAGGGATCTCTTTAGGGTTTGCAGATCATGAGTACTCCATGAAGTAGAAAGGCTCTTATAAGGATTTGTTCCTTCTCTTTCTCTCTCTCCCTCTCTTCATCTCTTTTCCTGCTCTTCGTCCTCTTTTTCTCCTGCCAAAATTTTGATGTTTGATGATTCCTTATAGGGTTTTCACGCAGAAATCTATTAAACTTGAAAAGCTTAATATGATCAATGTTGGCCAACTTTGTCTCTCTCTCTCTCTCTCTCTCTCTCGTACGAACCTTGGAAGAACCAAAAGCCTTAATTTAGAGCTCAAATTTATATAAATCCAACGTTAGGATCTCAAACTTTTAATGTAAATTCCCCATTCTCCTATTTCTCTTCGTCTTCTTCTTCGACTTCTATGATCTTAATTAACTTTTGATATTCTCCTATATATATAGTTTGTAGAAGTTCCTCAAGAACTTGTTTTGTCTCTCTCTATCAATCTACGGTTTGTAGAATCTTGCTAGTAATTCCTCCATAGAAGATGAAAGTGATACTGTGATGTTGGCCCGGTTCATTCAGAAAGCACTTAATTAATTAATTAGCTTCTGATTGAGCCGCGTCAATATCTTAGTTTCTCTCTCAACCCTAATAATTTATACGACAAAATCTACAAAGGTGAGCAACTCACATGTATGCCATGCATTAAAGTTATAAGCTTGCTTTAGTTTCTGCGTGATTGTCTTATGCATTCAATTTTTTTTTTCAAACTTTAAAATGTACATAAAAATATCTATAATCTATATCAAAATAATCAACAGCATTTTCTTCAATATTCTTGATGCTCGCAGCATAAAATTATATGATGTTGTGCCAGTGTATGTGGGAATTAATTTGTATATATATGTTTGACTAGTGATCTTTCTAGCTAGGGCTTCAACTTTAGCCATTTTCATTATTAAAATATTAATGTTATAAAGTTGGCACTGTTCCTCAACCTATATCCATTAATGGCTTGATCATGGAGAAAGCTAAAAGAGAGAGCAAAAGAAAGATCAAAGCTATATGTGGAAGTATTAGCTAGAAAGGGAAGAAAATCACTCTCTTTTTGGCTTTAAAAAAATCAGTATACAATATAAAAAAAAATCAGTATATTATATGTATATTAATATTGAGTACAAATGCGACATTACGAGATCTTGGGGGTAAAAAAGTAACAAATTAAGAATAGTAAAATATACTTTGTAGCCATCATAAATAAACAAAAACTTTGATTCTAATTGATCGGATCTAAAAGATGGCCCGATCTACACCCGACAACATCTCACCAGTAAACAAGCGTCATGGATAACAGGTGCAAGGTCGAAGCCATATCAACAAAAGGACTTAGTTCTGGTACACATGAATATTTATCATTACTTTATTTCAATTTTATAAATTATGATACATATCACAAAAAAGTAAATGAACTATCTATCATTTTAATTTAATGCCTAAGGCCTAGATATAGGCTAGGTATTAAAAAAGGTTATTCAGAAGTATAGTTTTTTTGGGCATGTTATTTGAGGCATTATGCCATGCATGTACAACTAAGATAAGTATCGATTAATTCTAACTATATTAACAGTATAGATAAATAATATTGTGAGCATATATATATATATATGTATATAAGTTTTAAGATTATAATTGGAGATTTTTAATGAGCTAACTACATCTCCAGTTTAATTATTAAGATCTCATTTATTTTCAAGTTAAAAATTAATCTAGTTTAATTTTAACCTGATATATCAGATCACACATAAAATTTAATATTAAAAATTAATTTTATTTCACATTCTACGTAAATTACTAAAATAATAACTTACCTATATCACATCCTTCATGATATATCCCACATCCCTCGTAACTTTCAATAAAAAATATATCTATCTAAATTTAATTTTAACTTTATTAAATTTAATCTTACAAACAAACAGACCCTAAAGCATAAAAAAAACAGAGAGATCTAGAGAGACATTCTGATGATTAATATATTGAATTCACACTGATAAAATAAGTTATGAACTTTATCACCTAATTAAAGTTTTCAATAGCACTGTTGTTATCATGACTTTAATGTTTTTGGTAGGCAAATTGATAAAATATTTAGGTATATATAATGAGCATAAAAATAACTCAACATGAAAATATTTTCTATCACAAAAAGATCATGCATGCAAAATTTTATAAGTCAAAATTATAAGTTTTAGCAAATTATTGATGGCTTTCATTCACCAGCATTGAAAACACTGCAAACTCATTGAAATGTGCCATGAAATTTGATGTAACTATGCATTAAATGTATATTGTTCAGTGATAATAATTAATGTCACCATTCTAAAACTGACAGGCTTGTGGGGTCCTAAGGAATTTTCTTCTCTTTGATGAAGGAATCCTTTTATGTTGCTAGAGAATAGCCTCTTTGTTTTACTTAAATTTTGAAGAAATTATAAGTTTCTGTAGGGAGCAAATTAATTCAACCCAAAATTTCGATTTAGCGAAAGCAATTTTAAGATTTTTCTTTACGACATTTATATTATCCTTAGGTTTCGTTTGTTTGTTTGAGAGAAATTTCTTCGCTAAAATGTCTCTCAATTAAAAACTACCCTATATTATATTTTTAAAATAAAATAATATTTTATATCTTATTTTATATAAATTTTAATATTAAATAATAACTTTATTTTATATTTAATATAATTTTTAATATAACTAACTTACTTAATTATTTCACATTATATATATTTTTCAAATTATTTTTTTTCATCCAACTAAAAATGACTTAGTTCCTAAGAATATGGAACAAAATAATTTAGTGTAATCATCGGTATGGAAATGATATCGGCCTGTCAACCCGAAGAGAGCTAGAATAAGTAGACTGTAACTAATGATACAATTGAAGCAGGGAGAGCAAAGATGTTTAGTAGGCTTAATTCTAGCTAGAATTACAAAACGACAGCAATTTCTGGCAAGCTTCTAAGATGAGATGAGCAAAATCTCCTGATTACATGCTTCTGGGATCGATCGATGACAAAGAGACAACTATTAGGGCAACATCAAAAAAAGAAAAGGAAACTAATTGTGTTGCATATTTGAGATCCTATACTTAACATATTAAAGTGTTTTTTGAGAAATAAAATGACGCGTCAGTACTATCGATCAGCTGGGTTTACGATATTATAGCCGACCACTTAATTACACAGTAGGATGTGATTAAGGGCTAGTCAAAAGCTGGTGAGCCTACAATTAACGACCTCGCCCAATTACTAGGATTGGCCTAGAGAGTGGGGAAAGAGGTTTCAGATTTCTACGAAAGGATTGGATTTAACTCCTTGTAGGTTATAGGGCAACAAAGCATGCATTAAGGCCTACAATTTACATTAATATACCTCAATAATGTTGCTCAAAAGTCTGAAGACAGAGAATACCTCGCTAATGATGAGTTGGATCGTTATGAAATTCAATATATTTTGGGAGGTGTTTATGACAATGTCTAATTTTAATTTAAAAATTCAAGTAATTAAAGATATATATGCAGACTTATTTTCAAACTGCCAAACGTAATTAGTTATATATCTAATTATTCTGAGTCTGTGCATGATCATTTCCATTATAGTTGTTGATGTAAAAAATATGTCAAAACAGAATGAATGAGACGATAATTTTTACGTGAAAATCCGAGTGTTCAGGTGAAAAATCACAACGCCGTTTAGGCGATTTAAATCCATTAATCGAATCTCTTCTCTTACAAAACTTGATCTCTAAATGAAGACCGAATGAGTATAAGAGAGAGAGGAGAGCGGCTCGGCTAGAGAGAGAAAATGGTCTCCAGAGAGAGAATATGTCCAGCTTCTCCTCCTCTTTCTTATTTATAGTTTGAAGAGGAGAGGACATAATAGGTATGGTCTATCACATCTGACACCTATTCTTGCAAAGGACGATTAGACAGTGGGCCCTCATGCCACCTTAAATGCTGAGTTGACATAATAGTACGGAGAGTACGATTTGGTGATATTTCTCTGAGCTGTTGTTCGACTTGAGCTGATGTTTGAAAAAGGGTGTTAGAGAAGGTTCTAACAATAGCTTAATTGAATTATTACATCTTTTACACAGATAATTATCTTAAAAGAAATAAATTAAATGAAGCAATTTAATATTCTAGACCTTTACATTTTTAGGGAAACCAAAAAATTAAAATAAATTTTTTGAAATCATGCCATTAATATATATTATTATGTAATTCCTACTACTTAACTTTGTCATAAAATATATAATCTAGAAAAACTCAAAAGTGATAAATATAAATCTAAAAAAAGGACATTTATGAGAATTTTGAGAATTTATGTTTGAATTTGTTATTAATATTTCTTGGTGGATTGAAGAGATCGATTGGTAATAGGTTGGAGGCATAAATGGCCATAAATGTGGTAGGAAGCATTTATGCACATTATATCAAGTAAGAATTATAACAAGTTTTTTTTTAATATTTTATTTCACCTCTTGAAACTATAAATTTTTTCATCTTAAAAATTATGGTAACAATGTGATTCAAATCTGAGACCTGGTCCTGTTTGGCGCGAGGACCAAATTAGGACCAAAATGATATTAATTTAAAAAACAACAATAATAATAATAAATAACTTTTTTTAATCATTCTACACAAATTTTGATATAAAAAATATTATTTTACTTCACATACTCAATAATTTTCAATAAAAATATATACTTTATTTCACATCCTAGACCAAAATATTCGAATCGAGTATTTTGGTCTAGGATGTAAAATAAAGTTATTTTTTTATTGAAAATTATTAAATATGTGAAGTAAAATATTATTTTTTTATATTAAAATTTAGGGTAAATAGCATCTGGGTCCCTCTAGTTTGGTCGTATGTGCAAATAGGTCATTCGAATATTTAAATGTAGCAAACTGGTCCTCTAATTTGATGAAATGTGCATATAGGTCCTTGGCCGTAACAGACGTTAGAAATTATTTTCTCTCTCCTCCCTCTCTCTCCTCCCCGCATCTCTCTCTCCTCCCCGCATCTCTCTCTCCTCCCGATCGTAGGCCACGGGCATCACCGCACGGCCTCCAGCGGGTTGCGCCGGCGTCGCGCGTGCGCGGAATCAGGCAGGCAGGCGGGCGGGCTGCGACGGCTGGCGCGCGAGCGCACGC
>KZ452027.1:1137465-1219647 GCA_002786265.1 Apostasia shenzhenica
CCCGCCCGCTTGCCAGCCTCCGCGCCCGCCTGCGCTGCCTGCCCGCGCGCCATCCTCCGCAGCCCGCCCCTCTCTCTCTCCTCCTGATCCCGCACACGCGCGACGCCGGCGCAACCCGCTGGAGGCCGTGCGGTGACGCCGTGGCCTCCGATCGGGAGGAGAGAGAAAATAATTTCTAACGTCTGTTACGGCCAAGAACCTATATGCATATTTCATCAAACTAGAGGACCAGTTTGCTACATTTAAATATTCGAGGGACCTATTTACACATACGTCCAAACTAGAGGGACCAAGATGCTATTTACCCTAAAATTTATGTAGAATGATTAAAAAATTTTATTTATTATTATTGTTGTTTTTTAATTTGTATTATTTTGGTCCTGATTTGGTTCTCGCGCCAAACAGGGCCCACTTGAGCCAGTATCATTTATAATTTATATATTATTTTTTGAATATTAAATTCATAAATTTTAAAAAAAATATTTTCACATATTATAAGAAATTAAATAATTATTTTCTTTAAATAAGATAACTTGCATCAAAATAATATTGAATCAAACAACCCCGCTCCCTAAATGAAAAGTGTGGCAGTTAATTCTCTTCGAATATCATTTGACATTTAAGAGAATTATTATTAGGGCACAGTTGGTTCAATTTTTTTTTTATCTAAAATTTAAAATTTTAATTGTAAAAATCAATTTTATTTCACATCAATACAAATACAAATATTAGAATTAAATTTATTTTATATTTTACATACTTTTCAAAATTAAACTTAACTTTTTCTTATTAAATTTATAAAATAAAATATTTTTTTCTTTTATCCAAAATTCAACTCTAAAAACAAACGAGGCCTTATAGTTGAGGATACAGATTGTCAAATTGACAGAAAGAAACACCCATCTGAAATGGGTTTCGTAGAGTGCAAGACTTCATTCACTTATCGAAGAACTCACGATAAAAACTTCACGTGCATGCCACGCATACGATTGAGATTACCTGTTTGGCGCGAGGACCAAAACAGGACTAAAAAAGGACCAAAATGATACTAATTTTAAAAGCAACAATAATAATAATAAATAAATTTTTTAAATCATTCTACACAAATTCAAATATAAAAAATATTATTTTACTTTACATACTCAATAATTTAAAATAAAAATATCAACTTTATTTCACATTCTAGACCAAAATATTCAAATTGAATATTTTGATCTAAGATGTGAAAAAAAGTTTATATTTTTATTAAAAATTATTAAGTATGTAAAGTAAAATATTATTTTTTATATTAAAATTTGTGTAGAATAATTAAAATAATTTATTTATTATTATTATTGTTATTTTTTAAACTAGTACTATTTTGATCCTGTTTTGATCCTCGCGCCAAACAGGGTAGGATATTAGTGCATGTTCACAGTATCATTCTGCTTTTAAATCAAATATTGTGTTTGTTAACATTTTCACTATAAGGCCATTGTCAACACATATAAAAATTTTAAATCTAGGTAATTGTCAACATTTCACTCTTTAGATTTAGTGGTTAGGGTAACAATCTAGCAGTGATCGAGTCGAATCTGACCTGACATTGATCAATCTGAATTTCTACGACTTGACATAGTCAATCTGAACTATGACTCAGATCGAGTTTGGCTTGTTATGCTTAAGATCCCTATACATTTTCTACTTTCAATACATATTATATTATTTCACTTTTCAAAAAAAAATCTCAAATGATATCTTTAAATATGATGTTAACTGACTTTTATATTTTTATAATTATTTTAATATAATTCTATGACACTTTAATAAATACATATATATATATATATATATTGTATTATTATGCACAATGATTGAGATCCCTATATATGCATCTTCCACTTTCTACTTAGCATCCTATTATAACTTGAGCATAATTATTTTAATTTTGTGAAAGTCCTGTTTGAATCCCTTTGGTGACATTGTTACTCTTCTACGTAACTACTTTCGGTCAAAGAAGACAAGGAGTAATCGCTAAGTGTCATCATAAAAGGAGAATTACTAGAACAAAATATAGCACCTAACAAACTTCTAAGCTGAATAATTTATAGTAAAAGAGGCACAAAAATGAGTCGTACTATATCAAAAAGAGAGAAAAATTTCTGAATTGTATAATTCTAATGATGAAAAATTTTATAATTAAGCATGCTTGACCTAATACTGGAATGGGTGATCATCTAAGAAATACTGAAATTATATAATTTTTTATAATTAAAGTGGATATCTCTACATTTATACTACGAGATGTTACAGCTAGGCACCTAAATAAAATTGACCGATATACAATTGGGTCCATACCTCATATATCCGGATGATATTGACCCTAAATCTTTTTTAGGTCAAAAGACTAACACTGAACAAGACAAAGAACTAATTTAACAAAACCAAAAAAATAAGACTAAAAGGATTCAGTATATCACTTCTTATAATATATTAGTCAACAAAATAACATTTCAACTGATAAATCCAAATAAATGTGGGATTATTTAAGAATAAGGACAACATTGCAAGCATGATCATACTTCTTGTCTTATTGAAGATCTAATTGAAATTTAAGAATTGTTATAAAATGAGAAGTAAAATAATAATTCAACTAGAAGTAGAATTTATTTGTCCTTTCTGTTCTTCATTGTCTCTATTATCCCCCATTCCTTTAGCTCAAGTTTTTCAAAAGATACCTTGAAGTTTTCAGATGTAGTCAAAAAATCTCGAGGCAAATAAAATCTTTCCAATATATTTCATGTCAGTTTTTTTTTGGTACAATACACAAGAGATCAAGATGACGAGGATTAAGAGAGGATAAATTTACATATTTAATCTGAGATGTGAGATGTTATAATATAATCTCAAATTCGATCCTAATTTCTGAGCTCTTATGCGATGTGGTGTTCATGAGAATCCAGAAGTCACATTTTCTAGATTCCGATCTGGACTTCGGGATGACTTACAACGCAAAATTATTGTGAAACAGATCCCAACCCTTGAGCAAGCATATTAAAGATCTAGAGAGGTATCAAAGGTCGATCATACTATGTAAAGTTGATCCGCGCCTGACAATAGCTCCAACAAGGTCCATGCCCTCGGGAACCAAGCCAGCTGATGGTTCATCAACCACTAGCCTGCCTCTTGCTACTAATAAAGGCAAGACTGTTATCGGAGAAACCTCTCGCAGTGGTGGTAATCGTTATATACGCTGTTTCAGGTATCAGGGAATCGGTCACATGACATCCGAATGTCCTTCAAGAATAATAATCATATAGCGGGATGATGATTCTCTAGGTTATGAGGATGATCCACCCACTTATGTGGCTGTTGAGGCACTTGTTGATGAATTTGAGGATCCCGAATGTGAAACTTTAGGATATGTTGGATTTACTTATGAGTCTGAATCTCATAATGATTCAAGAATCAGGATTGTTAGCTGTGCTCTAACCCAGCCCAAAGAGTGTGGTGATTGACGCAGAATTTTCATCTTTCACACTTATATAAAAATTAATGAAAAGGCATGTAAGATTATCATTGACAGTGGAAGTTGTGCGAATATAATCGCTACAACGACTTTGTCCAGGGTTGGTTTAATTTTCGAGAGTCATCCCAATCCAATAAAAATTTTCTTGGATTAATGCCTCTTCCTTAGAAGTTACACAACGATGCTTAGTCCTGATTCAATTCAATTTCTATCAGGATAAGGTTTGGTGTGACGTCCTACCGATGGAAGTTGGTAGTATCATCTTGAGTAGATCTTAATTGTATAATTTGGATGTCACTTTTCGAGAATGATCCAATTCATGTGTATTCATCTATAAAGGTGACAAGATCGTGATAGATCCTTCTCCTCCTAAGACCATCAACAAGAAAGAAATTTCAAGTAAGAAAGAGGTCTCAAAGAAGAAAGACCTTCATTTGATTAGTGCTTGAAAGTTCGAGAAGGAAGTAGATGAAAATTTCTTAATTTGGGCTATTGCTATTAAGGAAGTGAAGGAGAGTGATCCGGTTGAACCTTCACGAGAAGCAGTTCCTATCCTTAAGGAATTTGCTGACGTGTTCCCGAAAGATTTTCCTAATTGCTTACCCTCGATGCATGATATCCAGCATGCGATTGATCTCGTGCCTGGAGCAATGCTTCCAAATCTCCCACACTATCGCTTGAACCCTTCTGAACAAACAGAGTTAAAAAAGGCAAATAGATAAATTGCTCCAAAAAGAATTCATCCTAGAAAGCCTTAGCCCTTGTGCTGTCCCAGCCCTTCTGACTCTAAAGAAAGACGAATTGTGGAGGATGTACGTAGATAGTCGCGCCATCAATAAAATCATGGTCAAGTATCGCTTTCCCATCCCTCGTTTGGATGATATATTTGATATGATGGTTGGAGCCACTCTAATCATATCAAATTTGGTATTAAAGCTTTAGGTCAGATTAAGGCATATTCGCATCTGCATGAATTAGATCATATTTATTTTTATTGCATGCGCACTCGTTCTGGTTTCGAGTATTTCATTTCTGACCTCAAACCAATTGGTAGTATGGATCCCGAGCTTCAGAAAGCGTTAACTGAGATTATAACTAAATTAGACTGTATGGACAATATAATAAACCGACTTGAGGGCCAAAATAATTAAGAAAGTAAAATCGAACAACCTAGGCAAAATTATGAACCTAGGAGAACAGAGCATAACCCTATGGATTATCAAACACAAGTCATGTGAGCTAGAAGAAAATAATTGGCGTGGTGTGAAAGTAGAGGCCCCTACCTTTGACGGTCGTTTGGACCCAAAGGCTTACTTAGATTAGGAAGCGAACATGAATCATTATTATGAATGGTACATGTTGAAAAATCGAAAGATTAGATTCGCGAAGATGAAGCTCACTATACAAGCCAAGCTGTATATAAATAATGTTGAGCGAATCTTGCAACACGATCGACAAGAACCTATTAGATCATGAGATGAGCATAAAACGAAACTTAGAGAGAAATATGTTCCCATCTCATATCAGCATCACCTATTAGGTCAATGATAGAGGCTAACTCAAGGCAATAAGATTGTTACTGAATACATCACAAAGTTCGATGAATGATCACATGTGAGATGTGACTCAATATCCACTTGCTTTTGAGTTGTAGGAGAATAAAGAGTACAAGAGGGAGGTACCGAAGAGATACTTTTAAGTAATCCTACAAGGATAAATATAATGAAATAGTCTCACATAAACAAGTCCAGCAAAAATTCTAATCAAATTAGTAATAACGTGATATCAACTTATATGTCTTTTGACATAAAACATGAGGCTAACGATGAGAATTCCACTGGTAAACATGATGCTTGCGTAAAAATAATTCTAGAATGGGTGACCATTTAAGAAATATTTAAATTATATAGTTTTCTAAAACTAAAGTATACAATATTTCTACAATTAAGACATGAGATATTATAATTAAGTGATTTTTTAAAAGTGTAAATAATCAACTTTTTGTCTTGAATATGCAAACAAAAAAGTTTTGAGTGGCTTCTAAGTAAAAATAAACATTTCAAGTGCTACATATGTAAATTGAAAGCTTCTAAGTGCTATGAATGTAAAAGTCTCTCATTTTGTAACACAAAAGTATAATAAACAAAATAATAGATATGATCAAATTATCCTTTTAATAAACTGGTTAGATTCAAGTATGACAATATTGCAATGCAGATAATTATCAAATTCACTAAACCTACCACTTAAGCCCACATTACCACCCCACCGACTTGAAATAGCACATTCGTCTTATTAATTTTGCTCAAAACTCGAAACTCACTTTACCCATATTTGACTCAATGTTTTCATAGATTAGAAAACAACTCACTTGATATAAACTCAACTCAATTTTTATAAATGTATTATTTCAAAAATTGTATTACATGTATATATAAGGTAATCAAGAAATATATTTTTAGATATTGAAGTATAAATAATGAAGGAATGCAGTTTATAATTATATATTTAAAATATGAAATGAAATATATAAATATTTAATTTCTAATTTACATGAATAAAAAGCCTTTATTTTTTAAAAAGTATAAAGAACCATTCTCTAAATACAACAGACAAACCAAGCATATTACTATACTCATGCAACATAAAAAAATTAATCTTATTTCATATCTAATATAAATTTTAATAATACTTAATTTTATTTCACAACATACAAATATAAATAAAAAAAATTTTATTTAGAGAGAGTTTGATTAAATGCCATTCCGATTTTATATCATATCATCTAAATATTATTTTTTGAGATAATTTTATAATTTTCTACAAATTTACTTATGCATGTCATCAATCTAAAATTTATTTCTTCTATATAATATGACATAACATCACAATAATATTAAATCAAATACTCTCTTAGTATTCTCAAACATAACTAACGCAAAGAATAGAAACAACACGGCTATATCCCCTACAAGTTCCCACCAAAATTTTCAAAGCTTTGTTAACAAAATTATAGGGCCAATAGCCCACATAACGCTGCTCAAAAACCTAAAATCAACGCAAAAATATACTACTACCAATCTGCTGAAGGCAAGAATAACACCCACAGAATTTCTAATAGTTGCCTACTCTTCTAAGACCCATAGCTCTTAACTGCAATATAATAAGCTATTTTAGCCATTTGCTGAACAGGGGTAAAGTAATATTTTGATTCTATGTTTAACATTGAAATATTTGCAAAAAATATTTTTAAAAAAATACTAAAAAATTTGGCCTAAATTGAGTTATTGGATTTTGCACATGTACAAAGAGGAAGAGAGACCAAAGAAGACATGACAAGAAACTATAAGGAGTAATCTTAATTACTTAAACTTAGATAAGATTTTTTTTTTTTTTTTAGATAAGAATTTGGTAACTGATAGAGCGTAATGGAAACAAAGGATTCATGTAACCGACCCCACCTAGTGGGATTAAGGCTTTGTTGTTGTTGTTTACTAAAAAATTTGGCCTCTTTCACGTGCCACATTGGTACATTCTGCATCTTTTCTCAGCAAATTAGTGTTCTCTTTCATAAGCATAAGCATATCTAGAAGGAAAATTACCCTTCCACCATCTCCAGAAGCTTGATTTCCTCATTGAGTCGCCTGACTGGAGAAGCCTCTCCCAGTGCACTTTTAGGAGAAATTATTAGGTTCGAGCAATGCAATGGGATACCTTTTCAGTGTACTATTACATTGCGCCATGTGACACTACAAGGCCCACATGTATTTGCTTGAGCAAACAATGCTACTACATTGTGATAAATATGATGTCAAGTATTGTGCTAAGTATGATCATAAAAATGCTAAGTATATATTGTACGGTGTTAAGTATGATTATTAAAAAATTAAATACGAATTGTATATGATCAAAAGTATTAAATGCAAATTATATGGTGCTAAGTATGAATAAAAGGTATTAATTATAAATTAATGATATTGAGTATGAGCACTGAGAGCTAGTTATAGACTGTATATAATAAAAAAGTACTAAATATGAGTAAAATAATAGTAAGTATGAACATTATAATACTATAAGTACAAGCATGATAGTGCTAATTATAAGAAAAAAATACATAGCATAAATTGTATATTGGTAAGAATAAATTGCATAGTATTAAATATCACTAATGTACTCCTAAGTATCATGCCAAAATCTTCTTCTTAATAATACGCAGTCTATACTTAACACTTTGCTGCTCATATTTGATACTTTTACATTCATATTTAGTATTTTTGTATTTAAATTTAGCATAATATTTACTGAAATAAATTACATTACTTCGTTAGTGATGTCTGCTCTAATAGAAGTGCGTGTATCCTACAATGGCCATATGACCTAGTGTGTTGCCGAAATCTAATAATTCTTTCTATTCTAGATGAGAAAAATGCTGATGTCGTAACCAACTCGACCTACAACAATGTTTAATTCCTTGGTTTCATCGTTGTCTAATATTAAGTCATTGATTCGTGAATAGCTTTCAAGAATGGAGTGCTCAACATCTGGATGAAACAGAAAAGTGTAGCTCAATGACTTCAGACTTTGATTATTCAATGAGTAGCTATTGCTAAATCATTGATCAGGTTAGAAGAGAAGAAAATTGATGTTACTGTTCTTGGTAAAATATCAAATGTTTTTCTCATTTGGAAAACAAAAGTTTTCCAAAAGGACTAGGAAAAAAAAAATCTTCTTGACAAGTTAGTCTTGGAGCTGTTGGAACTTATAAAAATTAAACTAAAAGAAAATATACTTCAAGACATACAATGAAGTTTTGAGAGAGAGAGAGAACAAAGGCGAGGAAATCCCATTAATGTTAGAAAATCAGCAATTGGTAGCAAAGTAGAAAGAACAGACAAAAGATCATTTCAATTTTATAGATTCTGAAAATGCATGTGATTGGAAATAACTTCAATCGAGAATATATATGAGAAGCAGCTAATATTAGAACTATAAGCAAAATAATTGAAAAAAAATTGATAGCTGTAGGCCTACAATTAGGATCAACATGAATTTTTTGTTTTTGTTTTGTTAGCCTTATTATAGCTATTAGGAAAAAGTACTTTGGTGCAAGATACTCATAGATAATATAATTCTAATAGATGGCACAGATTACAGGTTAATGATAAATTAGCACAATAAATAAAAAACTAGAAAGATAGAAGTCAAAGAAACTAGTTCAAAAAATACACATGTGAACCGTAATTCTAATGGAAATAAAAATAATAGCTTAAAACAATTATGAGCAATTGGAAGTAACACACAAGTGTTATAGTTTTAGATACATTCATTCTGTTGTTGAAAGAAACAAAGATAATGATGAAAAATCATAAATAAATTACCATTGGGACTCTCAGATGAAAAGTGCCTCAAGCGATGTTATATGTGATCAAAGAAAATCTAGAAAATATCAATTACACCAGCTTAGTCATACACATTAAAATGTAAGACAATAAAAAAGCACTAGCTAGTAACAAGATTGTATTACCAAAAAGAGAATGCTAAGAATGATGCTTTGGAAGGCAAGAAAACAATGTAAAGGAAAAACAAATGTATTAAAAGAATTTTGATGTAATGACTATCCAAAATAAGAATACACAGAATAGACTCAATTGATATATGCATGTAAAACTTGGAGAAGTAAGGGACATAAAATCAGTAGATAACATTTGGGTTATAAGAAAAAGAAGAAAAATTTATAGGCCAAAAAACATTTGCTTAGATGTCATATAAAAAATTGGACTAGTTGGATTTAACATCATAGGTTACATTGGACATTGAACAGGATTAATTAGTGAAATACAATTCATAAATCCAACACGTATCAGTTGAGACAAGGAAATTAAAAATGATAACCATGATGATTTTCCCAAAAAAATAGCAAAGCTATGTTAGGTCTTAAACCATAGCACCAATTCATTAAAAAACACAATTTTAAAAAACATGACATTCTCATGTTACCCAAAACCAAAGAAAGTTTTAAAAATTATCATTAGTGGAGGGTTATGAACTCTAGTTAGCAGCTATGAAGCATAAATACGATATAGAGACATGGGAACATGAAATAGTGTGACACTGTGACACGTCAATTTTCTAAAATATGAGACATACACAGCACAATACATCAAATATAATAATAATAGTAACAATACATATTTAAGAAAATACATAAAGCATAAAACAAATTTGATTTTTTGAATATAAACTTGTAAGTAGTAAAGAAATATAATAAGATGAATATGAGAATTTGAGAAGAGACGTCGTTGGCATTGAAAGGGGTTGAGATGTAAATTTAGGGTTCACTTTATAAAGTTAGTGGAAGAATAAGAAAAATATGATTTTGCTTTCTAAGACAACCATCGTGGGGACAATAATATGAGTAGGTAAGAGCTCATCGGCGTTGAGAGGAGAGAAGGACAAAGGAAGAGCTAGAGTTTCAAACTTTTTGCGATTGGTTCATTTTGTGAGGCTCACGGACCACGGCACGTCAAATGATTACCAGATAGTAACAACCTCCTTTGAGCCTCTAGACAACATTACTCAACTAATCGACTTCTAAGAAAATGATAATAAAAGCCCATCCCATTTTTATGCTCAATCTCTTCCTATTTTAGGACATACGAATCTAACCTTGTGGCCGTTTGAACGTCATTGGCTCACCATAAAAAAATAGACATTGACCCTCCCCTTTTGGCTATGCAGAGTTAACCTCTCCTACAGAATCTCAAATGGTCCTTCAAGATGTATTAACTCTATCAAAAAGGGATTGCCACTTCCAATCACTTCTCTTTGGCCACACAAACTTAGCCAATCGGGTTGGCTTTATAGCAGACCCTATCCATTCTATAAATCCTAAGTCCACGAATGATCCCTGAAATGACTTTCCCATGATACATTTATATCATAAGCGAGTAGTATTTCCAAAATTCTAACACATGCTCTCTTTTTAGTCTCGAGATGATAATGATTTAACTTTAGAGATAAAAGAAAAACTTTGAAGAAGATGATGATTCCCTTGTACCTAAGAACCATCTTAGTGATATATACTTTCATGTTTTTAAATTAACAATGTGATACACCATCCACCCCATCTATCACCACAATGTGGAAATAACAAGCTGAAGCCTGAAGCTTTCATGCAGACAGAACACCGATTGGTTTGGGGCAGGGACCAATGAAACACCATTACCACAATATCAACCAAGCGCCTTTTCCATGTGTCTACATTAGCTACATAAGTCTACATAAATCATGGATGTTGTGTGGCATTCGATCTATATGGTTTAGTCATCATACCTTGAATAAGCTGAAGATTTATAAATATGCCTATGAAAGCTGATAAAGCTAAGTTAAAATGATGTCCACTTTCTATCCTTTCTCTAATTTCTTATCATCTTCATGCTATTACCACTGCTTCCCTATTGTTTTAAGAGATACTCTGTGATGTTAACTAATGAGGAATGAGGACTTCCAATTTACTAAACAACGTAAATCTCTATATGTTGCTTTGGTCCACAATCTAAAAAGAATGGTTGGTCTTCAGTCTAGTAATTTTTGCTAAATCTTGAGATGAAAATTATGCAAGCATGATTCAAGGTTTACTTTAATTTCTATTTATATCTATGGTTCAACTAAGCTCTATCATGTAGAAGCTTCGTGGGGTTACTTGTCCCAACTTTTACATGTAATTTAAATCTAGTGTCCAGGGTTAAAGGAAAAAATTATTTTTTGAAATAGAAGATTAATAATAAGCTTGGGGCCAAGTCAGCCTCGAAATGAAAACTTTATCCCCTCAACCAATGGATTTATAAAATCTAATGTTAATGGGTATAGGAATATTCTTTTGCATTTCCATTACTAAGCCCTGAATCTAGTTTGATTTTGAACTCTTAAATTGCACTTCATCTCATCTTGTATGATATATTCTTCTTTTTACTTCTCTCTGATATGAAGTCATTTGCCACATCCAATTATGTTTTAAGTGAGCCATCCCAACTTAGATGCCACCATCCTGCAGCAAAATGCTTCAGGGTTAACGACGTTCAAGCACCAAGGAGATAAGATATTCTAATTTAAGAAGCATTTGGTTTAATGCTAACTATGCGTTTGTACAATCTAAATGCCAATGCTACTAAATATCTATACTATCTCTAAATTATTATTGTTTGGTATAATGTCATTATATTAAAATATGATAATGAAAAATTAACCGAACTTCACCGCTCTCCATCACAGATGTCACTCAATTTGATGTCATCCAATACTAAGTGAGACATTTAGATGTCATTTTAGAACATAAATCATGTAATTTTTTTACAATATTATCTAAAAATGACATCAAATTAAACAATTAATTTCTCCCAATAATAAAATAGAACAACACAATAACATTTAACCAAATACCCCATTAATTGATATTGCACTACATACGCTATGGAGTAGCGCCACACTGAAAGAAACTATAGCTCCCACTTTATGCAAGGTCCATAATAAAGGGAAGTTAAAATATAAAAAGAAGTTTTAAAAAGTTCAGCCAATAATTATTAAAGTAGCAATAAAATTCATTTTGCTAAGTAATAGGTCATTGCCCAAGTAACATCTGTTAATGTAATACCCCAAATCAGGCAATGTTTTATGTAATTGAGACATGGCATGTGAAAAAAATTCATCCAATAAAGAACTGCTTGTCAATTATGTATACCCTGGGAAGCATCTCCGAATAGGAATTGATTGAAAAGGTTGTTTCCAGTATCGGGTTTACACAATCTCTGCACTCCCGTAACTTCCTCCCCGTCTTGTTCGACGGACAAGTCGGAGGAACCCTAGGGAACAGAAGCCACCATTTTTCTCTTCCTCCAAACGGGGAAAGAAGGCCTCCCAAAAGAGGAGGTCACTGATCTCAATAGAAGCAGCAAACAAACTCACCATCTCGGATCGGAAGCCATCCGAGATGCATATCGATGAGCACGAGAGGCCTTCTTTCCACCCAAAAAGGGAAACATATCGACGAGCATGGCGTCGCACTTCTTGAGCTGTGGAGGACTTGCGCAGCCATCCGTTCGTAACTTTGCGGATCTCTTCTTGAACATTATGTTCTAAGAATCTTTTGCATTTAGGCCTCGGTTCGAGTTTTTTTTAAATAAAAGAAAAAATTATATTTTATTTTTAAAATTTAATAGAAAAAAATTGTAAATTTTTTTTGTAAATCGTGCGGCCTCACGACGTACAAAATTTTGTAAGTCGTGGGACCGCACGATTTACAAATCCTTAGTGCTTTTCCGTGCATGCTTGTTAACCATCTAGAGAACAACCAAATGTACGAATCAATTATTCCATCAGCATGCAAAGCACAACCTAACAACATAAATTGACCGTAATGATTCACTCCTACAAATGGTGCAAATGACATTGTATATCTATAAGTAAGATGAGTGGTGTCAAATATAATAACATCTCCAAAAATAGTGATATACGGCTCTTGAATGTGCTTTGGCCAAAAACACATTACGTAATTCTTTACCTTCTAATAATTATATATATACTATATAAAAAGTTAGTGTCGAAATATTTTACCAATGCATTTGCATCACCATCTCCCAGTCTAAGTATCCTTTGCTTGGATATGAAATTTCGATAATCTTTCTCTATAAAAAAACAATTCTCATATTCATCAGTCATCACCTCCCATAAACATCGTATTTATAGACATATTTAAAGATATACCAGCATTGTCATTAACTTCAAGTTGCTTTTTAACAAAAAGGGGAAGCTAATGCAGAGCCAGATTACCAGCGCCAGCGACTGCGTTATAATCTATGACCTCGAACTTAGATTATAATAATTTATCTTGTATATAGTTATCTTCATTTCTGCATATTTTATTTGGGTTATTATTGAGTCAAAATTGGGTTATGACGGTGGGAATGCCCACTTATGAGTCCTGTACATATTTTATTTTCAATTCAGGTCAGTTGGAGTCAGAAAGATTCAATTGAAATCAAATTGACTTCGATTTGAACCCAATTTGAATCTTTTATGAGTTAATTAAGAATGGCAAGGACCTACTTGTAATGGGGTAGAAAATATCAAACTAATTATAAATTATCCATTAAATTCCTAAAATGACTTCACTGTGATCAGGAGAAGCATTCATGGCTTCTTTCCTGCGGCTGCTCGCACGGTGTCCAACCACGATGCCAACTCCACCGGATTCGGCGGTTCTCTTCGCCAGCCACGTTCCCACGAAAGCAACCGCCGACCACGATCGTCTTCCCCAACCGCCGGCCTCACATCTTGCGCAGATAAGTGAACTGCACCCTCTCTCACTCTCGGCTTCTTACGCAAAGGGATGATCGCAGCCTTAAGGGGTGGATGATTTTTCTGTGAGCGATTCTACCTTCAGAGCAGAGGTTGAGGAGATCTGGACAGGTGGTCAAGGATTTATCGCTGGCACTGCAACAGGTGGCTGCGTTCGGCATTCTTCCTTTGATCGAGCCGAGCAGGAGGTCGTCGCTTCATTTCGAGGACGATTTGTCTTCGTCTGAGGCTACGACAAGGGGCTGAGACTTCGAATTCGAGATCCGATTTTCCTTGGTCTGCTTACAGAGTTTCTGATTTTTCTGAGTCCTATTGTGTGTTTTCCCTGTTTTTTCCCTTTCATGGTGCTGTTCACATGAAATTCTCAATTCAACATTCCATTAATTCTTGCGGGCTGCTATGATTCTCAAGTAGACTTAAATTCTATAATGCCATGAACCTGTCATTTCCCTTCACAGTAAGCCAAAGTTGAAGATGAATTTCTGTGCTTGGTTTCGAGAATTAAATTCACTGTGAAGTTCATGTTAATTTTCTGTCCTAAACAGAATCATATCATGTTTGGTGAAAGTTTATATATTAATTAATTGGGTTAAAATTATCATGTGCAGGAATTTCAACTTGAAATGCATATATGTTAAATTTTCTTAGAGTTCGACAGTCTAGATATCTTATTGTATAAGTTTCCTGAATTTAATTGACTAGAATTTTAATTATCGCATTAATTTCATGACACTTATATGAATATGCAGATGTTTATATGTAATATAATTTGAAAAACTTAGTTTAATCTCCTCTTCGTTTGCATCTAAATATATATATATATATATATATATATATATATAATATAAACTTAGGCGTTAATTTAATATTAGTAGCGTTAGGATCGCCTTAAATTGATCCCCACGCTACATCAGAAACTCTCTAAAGTATTTCATAAATCTAACCATTTGAGGATCAAGTGGATGGTTATGATCCACCACAACATCATCAACCTTCCAATGAACATCCAAATGATCATCAATAATTACCATTCTGGCATTTTCAATAATTAATTAATATAATTAGTCAATATTAATAAATTAACAAAAGATGTCAGGAGACTTCTCAAAAATAATTCCATGAGAGACTTTTATTAAATTATTTATTTAATTTTTATTTTATATATTTTATTTTTAAAATTTTAATAAAATAAAAAATATTTTCCTAAATTTATTTATAAATATATGAATATATTTATAATCAAATAAGTACATTTAATTAGATAATTATATATAAATTACATTTAATTTATATTTATATTCATATATGTGTAAATTAATGATTTTTTTATTGATCAGTTTATCTATTAGTTTCGACGATATATACAAAATATTTATAATAAATATGATATGCTTCACTAGATCATAATAAAATTTAGTGCAATGATTAATTTTAAGATGTATAATATTTAACACAAAAAACTATCATTACCTTCTATGATGTGGAAGTGGATCACCCTCGAGTGTGTACCTATTAGGAGCGGGTCGTCGTCTTTACCGATGACCAGAAGAGTTTGGCATATCAGCGCTACCATTCGTCGAGTAAGCGTGACCTGTAAGATCGTCAACTATTGATGTAGCGGGGAGAACAATTTGAGTCGATCCTCACGCCACCAATTCTAGGATAATGCTTAAGTTTCTATTTAAATATATATATATATATATATATATCTAAATGTAATGGAGAGGAGATTAAACTAAGCTTTCCAAATTATATTAAATATAAACATCTGCATATTCATATAAGTGTCATGAAATTAATGCGATGATTAAAATTCTAGTCAAATAAATTCAGAAAACTTATGCAATAAGATATTAGACTGTCGAACTCCAAGAAAATTTAACATATATGGATTTCAAGTTGAAATTCCTGCACATGATAATTTTAATTCAACTAATTAATATATAAACTTTCACCAAACATGATATGAATTTGTTTAGAATAGGAAATTAATATGAACTAAAACAGTGAATTTAATTCTCAAAACCAAGCACAGAAAATTCATATTCACCATGGCTTGCTGTGAAGGAAAATGACATGATCATAGCATTGCAGAAACATTCAGTCTATTTGGGAACATAGAAGCAAAAAGGAATTAATGAAAATACTGATCTGGGAGTTTCATTTAAACGGCACCATGAAAGGGGAAAACAGGGAAAATAATATATAGCAGGACTCGGGAAAATTACGAAATACCATAAGCAAACCAAGGGGCCTCCAGCCTCTGATCGAAGCCTCAGTCGAAATCGAATCGTCCCTGAAACAAGCCGCAGCCACCTGCCCGGCTCGAACAAAGGAAAAGAAGGCAGAACGCAGCCGCCTGCTGCTGTGCGCGGGAAATCCTTGGCCACCTGCCCGGATCTCTTTAAATCTCTTTTCTGAAGGTAGATTTGCTCACAGAAAATCCAAAACGCCCCCTTCGCCGTAGCCCCCGTCGACTGCTTTATAGGAGAGGAAGAGTTAGGGCGGAACTAACAGTATGCGTAGAATCGGCGGAGGAAGAGCGCTGTTGTGGAGGAAGTGGCCGGCGACGTGCGCGAGTACCACGGAGAGACCGGCGACGTGCGAGGAAGGATCAGCCGGTTGGCGCGGCGAGGTCTGGCTTGCGTGAGGAGGTCCGCCAGGGCTAACAGAGAGAAGCCCGAACCCCTCTGGAATTAGGGTAGGGAATTAATTGGTGAAATTATTAGCAAGCCCTCCTTTCTCTGCCCCTTCACAAACAGCTTAAAGTATATTTAACTTAAATTTAATTTGATTCGAATTGAACCAAACTCAATCAAATTAGAATCAAATCGACCCAAAATGACCCAAACAAGACTCACATTAATCCCAATTGATCTCAATTAAACCTAACTCAGTATACCTGGGCTCAATTGAATCAACTCCAAACTAATTTAATTAATTTGAGTTTAATTTGAGTCAAATTGAATCCAATTAACCCAATTTAATCAAATAAGACTCAAAGTAATTACAGGACAACAAAGTGGGTATTCCCACCGATATAAAAATATATTATTTGACTCAACAATAACCCAAATAAAATGTACAGAAATAAAGGTAACTATGTACAAGACTAAAATAGATATAATTTAGGTCCGAGATCGTAAATTATATCTACGGTCTCGATGTGTCTGACCAAGCGCTGTATCAGCTATGAGCTATGTTACAGGAGCAAGAGTAGATGACTCCATATTGTACTGTGTATGAGAATGTGATAATGTTGATGCACCATTATAACTATAAATTACAGTTTACATTTCATGATCATTCTCCATAATCATCTTTAGTTGGAACAAACTATTTTATTTATATTTTGGTCAAATTTTGACATAATATACCATCTTTCATAATGAAGTGGGGATCATCTAATTTAGCTTTTGCTGGCTTTCGGATCACATTAATTTAAATTAATGATTATATATTATTATTATTTTGGATAATTAGATTGTTACTTCAATTAAACCAATTGTCAGTATTTGAAGTTTCTAATAATAATTAAATTTAAATAAGATATTATAATTGAAGTAAATAGGATCCTTAAAATATAATTTATAATTGAAATTATTTTATAAATGATATAATTTTAAAATTTATAAATTTATTAAATATCATATTATATACTTTTATTTTAATAATTTGAATTATATACATTATTTTTTGAAAGGTGGTATATACATTTTTTTTAGCAGTATTACTTGGTTGCCCTAAAAGTTTTGAGTTTGAGTTGATGAGCGAGTAGACTCGTCGTCAACCTCAGAGTTCTTCGCCCCTCCTCCCTCCGTCCACTGCCGATCAGAAAAGCGAGATCGCGTCACCTAAAGAGGTATCGCCATGCCGAAGAAGATGGGGACAAACTCAAAGGCAGAGGCGGCGCGAGCTCGGAAGAGCGCAGCGGAGGCGGAGAAGAAGGAGCGCGAGACTCGGGAGACAGAGGAGCGCTACTGGAAGGATGCTGAAGGAAGCAAATCCCGCGCTGCCAAGAAGCGAGAGGAGGAGGCTGAGAAGCGCGCTGAAATGGCCGCCCGTCGCGCTGAGAATCGCAAGATTGCGGAGCAGGAGCAGCTGGATCTCGAGAAGGCCGCCCGCAAGCCCGATCCCAAAGCGAACCGAGTGTCCGCCCCTGTGCCCAAGGTTACCGAGGCCGAGTTAGCTCGCCGCCGTGAGGAGGAGCGCCTTCGCCTTGAGCGCGAGGCGGAAGCTGCCAAGAAGCGTCAGAGTCGGACCGCAGAGGAGGAAGAGTACGAGAGGATGGTGCTCGTCAGCAACACCAATAGGGACGATTCTATCATCGAAGCTCACTCTGTAGATGAAGCAATTGCGAAGATGGTGGTCACTGATGGGACTCTGCCGCCCGATCGACACCCGGAGAGGCGGCTCAAAGCTTCGTTTAAGGTGCGTATCTTTCCTTGTTTCTTTGTGTTATTATTATTTGTTTCTTACATAAAATATTTGCTTTTATAATAGTTTGATAAATTGGCTGCTAGAATCCTTTTTAGTGAGAGTTGGATGGTGGAAGCAAATTAGCAACATACATACCTACCATGAATAAAAGTTACGTTTGGTTGTGATTTTCAATTTGTGAGTGGCCAAACTATGCATGATGATTGCAAAACTTGTCTAGTATGCCTCTTTCAATGGAGTACTAAAGTTGGCACCACTATTTCCCTTTTGTTGGTTGAATTTTTTTAGAGTGTAATAACTGATTGTTTCTTGGTGTTGGATCAACATAGAGGAATTGATGCGGGTGACACCTTGGGTCTGAAGTTCAGAGGATTTGTTCTGTATTCTCTTTAGGTTTGTGGTGGATAGGCTGGGGGCTGAAATTCATTCTCTTCAATTTTTTATCCTTATCTGCATGTGACTTGAACATTTTGCTATGTTCATATTCTTGCCTTCCAGCTCTTTGTTAAAGATTTTTGCTGCCATGTTTGTTCTACCATGTTTTTACAAGCTTGCTTACAACTTTTTTTATGCCCCATGGCTGTTTTGAAATCTTTTTGTTTGTTTGTTTTGCCTTATTTCATTGACTCAGCATATAAAATCGGTGGTTTTCACTAAGTGTTTAAGGTTTATTTAAGGATGAATTACTTATACACCATGAAAACTTTTTAATTGTATATGTCGGACGTTAACATTCCTTATGCCACATGGTATATTCTGTGGGGTCTTCTCAGTTCTTTAAATTCTTAAGTAAGGTTTACGTACTCGTACAACTATACATGTGGAATTTTGTTCTCACACTGCCCTCCCTTTGGGGCACAAAATCGATCAGGATGTTGACACAAGTGATCTTTGTGTAATATCTACTAGTTTTATCAAGTTTAATGTAAGAAATGTATCAATCAGCGAGCTTAGCGTGCTATAAATGTAATTCCACTATTTAATTTCATGCCTAAAGCAATACCTCAACCTAAGCTGGTTGGGGTCCTACATGGATTTTTCTTTACCATTTAACCATAATCCCTCTTTATTTAATTACAATTTCTAGATTGTTCAATTGCATTTTGATGTAGCTTATGGGATATTTTCACTTTGATTGACATCTCAATTACAGATGAGAAACAAAGCGATAGAATATGTATGTGCATAAGGACAAGTTTATGAATGGTTTGGGGCTGGTGGTGGGGAGAGTTGTTAGCATAACTCTTAGGCTCTGTTAGGATAATTCTTTACCATCTTGGCCATGACCATAGCCAAAATAGCCTCAAAACTGTTTTATTAAATAATTTTTTCATTTTTCATCCTCAATACATAAATTTTAATATAAAAAATTCACTTTATATTATATCTATATAATTTTTAACATGTTATTCTTATTTTTTTATTATTATTTTTTAATAAAATAGTTAAGAGGCCATTGGAGGCTATTTTGGCTATGGCCTGGCCTCCAACCAAACAGTGCCTTAAGCTAGTTCTAACTATGGTGGCATCAGGCTACCAATTTAGCACTTAATTGCCTTTATTTAGAAGCATGGTTCTTGGATTTTTATTGTTCTTCTATTAACTTTGTAGTTTATTATCTTTTGTTTATCGAAGTATTTGACACATTCATGGTTTAATTTGCAAGTTTCTGACCAGGATTTCATTTGTTTGCCAAATTTGCTTTCCACTTTCTAGCCCTGTCAAGCATGTTGATGTTGTATGCCTTTTGTACTAGGTTATCAACTATGTACTACACGCCATGCTACTATTTTGGTTCACTTTTATCACCTTTTTTTTTTAAATTAATGTGACACTCCTATCACTTTGACAAATATGCTATTTCTAATCCTTATTCTATCTGATCTTACCATACATCATTGGTTCCTACTCATTAGCTAACTTATTCATTCAAGTGCTTAATTTGTCAACAAGTGTATTTGTTTGTAAGGCTAACTTTAAGAAGTTTAAAGTTAACTAACTATATATGAAGATGTTTGTTTTAAAAATTGTGTATGATATGAAATATAATTAGTTATTATATTGGGATGTGTGTGGGATGCAAAATTAGTTGTTATTTTAATATGTGTGTATGATGTGAGATATAATTACATTTTAACTTTAAGATTTTTGCATGATGTGTTATGACAAATCAAAGTTAATTGTAAACCGACTAAATAAATGCATTATAAGATATAATTCATGCATTTTGTACTTCTAGTAACAAAAATGTATAAATTAAGTATGCATTTGAAATTTTATAAAACTATTATTGTTTGCAATCAAATTTAAAATTATGATTTTAATTTTTCCTGCCTTACTAGACAGAGCAATGTCGTAATGCGGTTCATAAATCCATTAAGAATAGGTTTCATTGCTCCAGTCTAACACTATATACTAGTTTAACTGCAATCTATCTTAGTATTGTCAGTCTACATACCCTCTAATTCTGATAACTATTGTTCTTAATTGCAAATGTGGTATTGAGTTTATGTGGTTTTATCCATCTTATATGATGGTGAATACTATAGGTAATTCTAATCAATCTTCTTACTTAATCAATCTTACTGCATAATCAGGCCTTTGAAGAAGCAGAACTTCCCCGGCTTAAGGAGGAGAAACCAGGCTTGGCACTCCATCAGTACAAGGATATGATATGGAAACTATGGAAGAAATCCCCTGACAATCCTCTTAACCAGGTAAATTACAGAGAAATTGTTTCGGTTTTTCTTGTTTTATAATAATAATGTAATAGATAATGTTTTCTTGTTTTCCTCCTTTTCTTATTTTGGCACGATTTTATTATTTTCCTCTCTTTTTGTCTTGGCAATCTCTACAAAGTGCCCGACTATTCAATATTAACATTCTATATGAAGTGTCCCACTATTCAATATTTTGTAGATTCTGACGAAATCAATAGAGTATACCACTTCTCTCTCTCTCTTCTCTTCTATTTTTTTTTTCTTTCTTCTTTCTTCTTTTTCCGTCTCCATTCTTTCTATCTTGGTGTCAGAGCCAAATAAATTTGTCTACATCAGTTGTTATCACAGCATTTTTTTTTTGCATCAAAGCTAAATTGCTCCATCTGCATCAAGCAAACTTAGGTAGAATTTCTTACAGATTATTGTTGTTTCACTGTATTCTATGCATGTATATCTGTGCATTTAAACGTACTTATTATGAATCTTATGCTTATAGTGCACTGTCAAAATCATATTTCAGTATATTTATTTGTCATGTGTGCCCTGTTAAACGTAATTATCGTTTCCCCAGTTAGCTTTAAAGTTTCTAAAACTATTAAATGCAACTAATTGAAGTGCAAGCATGAGGTTAGTCATCACTTGTGATATAAGGTTCCACAAGTATTCAATTTGGGGAAATTAGTATGGTCATGCCACTTTTTACCTTTATCTGCATCATATTCTGTTATGTTAGCACCAGAAATATTTCCAATTGTATTATCAATAAAAAATTTGAGTTTCATCTTCATGTTCAAATAGTTTGTTTTTATTATCTTTTATTTATACACACGTCATATGATTTCCAGCAATGTCAGTATGATATTTATTCAGAATTTTGGTTTTCTTGTGTGATATTGTGCCTCTTGTTTAAAACATGACTAAAACGTGAAGTTCTTCCAAACTATCAATGTATAATAGTATTGAATCAAAAGGAACTCGATGGCCAGACAAAACTTTTGTAATTACTTCTATTTGTGCCTTGTGATATATACATTCTAGGATCATTTATCTGCTGCTCTTATTTTTCCTTGTGAAGCTTCTACCTGTCTCATTCTTATTATTGGGAATACCCAAACAATTATCACACATTGATAGTACAGTAAGTTGTGATATATAAATGGTAGTCCTTTCACTAATTTAAGCTTTTGGGTTAATGAGTATCTATTTACTTATATTTTGGGCCCAACTTGGGCCTTTAGGTATTTTTCTCCAATAGGTTATCATGTACTTTTTGAGCTATTTCAATTTGCGTCCCATTATTTGGTAACAAACTAGAGAGTTAGTTGTACGAGGAATATCGTGCATCTTTGCAAAATGTTTGCACTAATTTTCAAAAAGTGTTATCAAAAGTTCAATTTTTTTAGACTTAAACTTGTTAACAAATGCATTCAAATAGTGTGAAGAACCTTGGAGGTTATTACAAATTGTTGAAAAGGATCAGATTGAAATGACATGGAAAATTAAGAGACCTATGTAAAAAATCAAAGATAGCATTAATGGACCTATGTGAAAGGAGGACTGTATCTGAGGGACCTATGTATAACTTGATAAAAGTTTTTGGAAAAAGCTATGTAGCCCAATATATTGACTTGGGTTAGGGGTCTAATCACTAAATTACTCAGTAAATTAAACCCCATAATCTACTAGATGATCCAGTGAATTAAGCTCGTAACTCTAAATTGGTTAATTTATCGAGCTATGTAGCAAATTCTAAACTTTTCATACGGCCATTATATAACATATTCATCTAATCTATAGCATTAACACAGCTTTACATATGTGCAGGCTACTGAGTAATGTGTTATGTTTGCAACCAATGCATGATAAGGCAAGTTTTGAATCGGGAACTTACTCGTAGCTCTCTTCTGTATGTTGAGTCGATTAATTTCCTTCCATTTGCAGGTATCTTGGATCTTTGCAGTTCTTTGGAGAAAGTTCTACAACAATACTGATAGTAAGTTGTTGAAGTCTGTGAATTCTGGGATAATGTGTACAATATTGGGTTATTAGTTATTAATACTGTGATCTTTCATAATGGTAGGATCCTTTTTTGTGCCAGTTAGTACTCACAATGGCAAGAAGAGTTGTTTCATTTTTTATTTTTATTTTTATATTTTGAAAAGCAGTTTGAGGTTGCTTCATATTGATCTAGAAATCAGGATTCAAATAAAAATGAAAAAAAAAATCATGTCGGAGTTGTAAGAAGGTAGGAGGGGGACATGTAGATGTTCAGATTTAATTAGTGGTCATGTTTGAGAAATAATTATACCGAAAGATGGCATGCATGGAGCTCATAGAGAATAATGCAGAGAAGAGGGTAGAAGAAATGCGAGAGAGATTGTGCATGGGACTTAGAATGATGATTTTTTTTTAAAAATTAAGCATAATTAATTAATAATTTAAGTATCATTAAAAAATAATTAATAAATAGAGCATGTTTTTTATGCCGTTATTGCCAGAGTTGTTAAGCAGAAGTTGCTCGCCTGTGCATCAGGCAATTTCTTGTTATTAGAAGTTACCAGAGCGTCAAGCAATTAGAAGTCACTCGATGTATGGGTGATTCCTTTTTTTTCTTAAAAAAATTAAATTTTATTTTAGAAATATTTTTATTTTTCATGTGTTTTAGTATATAACAAGTATTTGCAGTGAATTTGTATTTTTTTTTTATGAAATATTATCTTATAGTTTAGAAATAAAATGAGTACATTTTTAGTCTCATTTTTGAATTGTAGATTTTGTATTTCATGATTTCTTAGTAGACTGAAAATTTTGAAATGTGATATCATTATACAAAAATATAAATATGTATTTTTTATTTTTTTTATATTCTGTTATATAGATCTTCTATATTGGTCATACTATTTTTAAATTATTTTTCTATAGTTGTTACATTCAAATATTCTATTAAGCTAAAACATAAACGCTTATATTCGAACATACTTTAAATTAAAACTCAATAAAATATGTAAAATATAAATAAAATAGAATAAATACATATAAGATATAGCACAATAAATTTTTAAAATGAGTTTAAATTATTTAATATAGCTAAAAATATTATAATAATATATTATATAAAATGTGTACATCATCTTTGCCTTTTTTCTACGTGGTATGACGTCACTCCCAAGCGTGTATGAATCCGGGGCTCGACAATGTTGGTGTAGTGCATGCACATGTACCATCATCGTTATCATCGACGGAGTCTTCTTGTCCTTAGGTCGATGAAGACCATAATGATAATAAGCACTAAAACTGCCTTGATTTTGCTGTGATATATGAACTATAAGATCCGAAGGCGAATGTCTGACGAGTTCTCCTAGAGTGAACAGCTCCTGCTCCTACGGAGTGTACGTCTCAATCGGACCATAAATACGCCTAGCCACTGGAGGGACGTGAAGCTGTGAGCAAAATTGATTACATAACGATAATAGTTGATCATGAGAGTCCATTTATATGTTTGGGCTACTGCCTCTGTACACCTCTCAACATCAAACAACGAATATGCAACGCCTGTAATTTCATCCTCATACAAAAAATAATTATAAGAATAGTTACTGTAATAAAATTTAAATGCATAACAAAAACTACAGAACTCAGAAATCTTCTAACAATAAGAGTTGAAAGAAAATATGAAGTAGGCTCCTCCATTTCAATAAACACAAGTGAAAGATATGCCTAAGATCTGTACTAATTCATATATAGTCTCAATGCATCAGTGTTGTCCCCATTAACTATCTGAGGTTGCTGAACAAAGTCCAATCGTTCTTTCCATAGACTCATGTACAAGGAGTGCTCAGCAAACCAATCTGTCGACACTCGTTTTCAAGCATCAATCCTCCTAAAGTTCAGATTCGCCACCTCTAGTGGGAAATGCTGCACCACACGATCGGGTAGGTGCAACTCAACTACCCAAGCTATAAGTGGTGTATGTGCTAAGTAAATAACTGATCCGACAGTGCAGATAGGTAACAGAATATGTGACGTCCTGGCTACCAATATTTGACTTCTATTTTACAATTAGCCGAGCTATCAGTAATCAAGACGTCAAACATACAATTTTCAAAATATGCAACATATGATTAAATTCACTTGCCGCAACTTTTGATATCTCTCACCATGTCATGTGATTCTTCTCATAAGAATATGTCTACTAAAATTTTTTTGTAACTTAAAATTTAGTTGATAGATCATTAGTAGAAAGATAATATGAAATTCATTTTAATATTTCAACGCATTAATTCATTCTAAAAAATATCATAATTTTATAAACACAGATTTTAAGGGAAATAATTACCTGAATGATAAAGATAAGATTTTTCTTTATCTTCACACAAGCCAAAGAGAGAGAAAGAGAATACCTTTTTTCCTTCTTCGCTTTCCTTCTCCCCTTTTTTTATTCAAAATCACGACAGAGAGGAAGAGAAAGAGAGCTCGGCAACTAACAGCTAGCTGCCGAACTAGTCCATAGTTATCCCTTTAAGGAAAATTGCAAATTGGTCTCTCAATTTTTATTTTCTTATAAATACATTTAAAATTTTTACATTTAGGTATAAAATTATTTATTTTGGGTTCAAATCAGCTTTAATTTTAAACCTTAAATTAATATTTTTAGATTTCACAGAATACCTAAAAGATCAGCAGTATATGATGTCCATATCATCTAACCCCATAACATATCGATCTCATTAAGATAAAATGAGAACGTATGATACGATGTTGCTCAATGACACACTACCTGCTAATACAACATATCACATAAAAAAGAGTTAAATATTTTAACTAATAAAAAATTTTAATATTAATGTAAAAATATCTGTAGTCTAGTGACCTCTATACAAGCTGATCTAATAGTAACTGTCTACTGAAACGACTTACATATAGTTACTCTTATGCTCAAATTTGCAATAGATGCAAGCAACCAGTAATAGTAGAATTTGTAGGTGCGACAACACGAGATAATAGCCTGTACAGAGCTATGCTAACACTGCATCATAAATATTATAACACCAACTGTATAATAATTTAAATGAATTCATCTGATACCACTTGTTGGCCCTTAGGCCTTCCCAAGAGGGGGGGTGAATTGGAATTAAAAAAAATTTCAAATAAATTGTACTAACGAAAACAACAGCAGATAAAAGGCGTACACAGTCAAATATTCAAAATAGATGAGAAGCAAGTTAAAGTTGCAACAAAAATAAGTTAAACAAAGTGCGAAAAGGCAGATTAATCGATTTTACCAAATAGACCTGATGAACAAGAACAGTGCAGAAAGCAGAGAAGAAAACTGGTTGATTTGAGCAAATAGACCAAAACAGATGTCACCACAAAAACAACTCAGAACAAAAAACGTGAGAGATATGATTTAGATATTGTATAAAACGACTTTATTAAAGTAATTTGAGCTTATTTTTTAAGTTAAAATCAGATTTAATAATTTTAGGTATTGGTCAAATTTTACCGTAAAAGAGATGAGAGAAAAATACACAAGCGATTTATAGTGGTTCGGCTTCCAACCTAGTCCACTTCCCACGCTCTTCAAGTGGGATTTCAATCCACTAACAAACCGGCTTTTTAACGGGAACCAAAGCCGAACAAACCTGATTACAATCTCACAGGCTTTTTCTAGGAACCAAAGCCGACCAAACTTTACAAACGCACCGGCTTTTTCTAGGAACCAAAGCCGACCAAACCTTACTATGATTTTTTACACGGGAAAAAAATTCTAACCCACCTACTTTCCCACTTAATGGGAAAAACTAAACACCTCCACAAAAGAAGAGAACAAGAGAATGAAGTGATGCTAGTCTAGCTAGCTAACATTACATTTTGAGAGCAAGAATAAAATTACACAAGGAGCTCTATACGCGTAGAGGTTTACCAAGGTAGAAAACTCGTGAAAACCGAAAACGAGTTACCAACAACTCGTTTAAAAGAAACCGAAAGAAGCTAGATCTTGAAGAGAGAATCGTTTTCAAGAAATTGGAATGCTTAAGTAAGAATGTCTTCAAGTAAGAGCAAGAAGACTCCAAGAAAGACTCAAATAATCTTTTTCAAAACACAAGCTTGTCGATCTCAGAAAACCCAAGTGCAGTAAACAGAAACAGAAAACCTGAAGTTGTTTGCCAGCAGAAAGAAAAAAATGCAGCTTCAGGTTTTTGCTTGATTGTTAGCCAAAAACTTCTCCAAATGATTACTTCTTCAAGAGTGTATGCAGATTTTTGCTAGGGAAGAAGTTAACACTTAGAGCTTGAGAGGAGAGCTTAGAACACTTAGAAAAAATTTGCAAGTGAATGTTATGCCAATCTGTAGTTTGGACAGCAAGAAAAAAAACTCACCTGAAGGAAAAAATGCCCTTAATTCAAATTAATCAACAAGAGATTACCATGTGTCCGTGTCCTACCCAAAGACCAATGAGAGGAAGGCATGAGGAGGACATTTTGGACTTTTCCGGGCTCAAGAAACAGAGATAAAATTCCAGATTTTCTCGAACCATGTTCCAGAAAATATGGCAGCAAAAACAAGAGAGTTGGAGTGAGAAAAAATATTAAAAATACTAATATGTGCTTACTTAGCATGATGACAAATGAAGAGATGCCACATAGGATTATTTTGCCCTTAAAACATGCTAAAAAGGACCACCATATCTCAGCACAAGTACAAAAATTCTGAGCAAAAAGATATGGGTTGGAAAACATCAACTCAAAGTTTCTTCATTTGGAAAAAAACAAAATTGGAGAAAAAATAAGGGCTTTGTGGACTTTTCATAAAAAGAGAAAAATGACACATCACAAAGTTTTGAAAATATCAAATAATGCCTTTTATCACAGCCAAAAATAGTGTAATAACGGTCAAATAAAATTCTAGGCGAACTGAGCGGATCTGTCCAGGCCCAGCAGAACCAATAGGCCGAGACCGGTTGTGCAGCTTTGGCTTAAAAGGTGAGATGTTCGAAAGATTTTTAGGCCACTAAAAAGATAAAATAAGATAACATTCTAGGCCTACTAATGCAAGTGAAAAGAAGGAGAAAACATATAGGAAAAACGAGTAAAATCTCTTGGCAAACTTAACGCGTTTACATTAAGTCCTATGAAGTATAAGAAAAAACAAATGGTGAGATCGGCTTCACTTGGACTTGAGAATATCCATCTTCTAACAGACGATTAGCCTGTAAAAATATGCTTAGAAGAGGATTAGTACTAAACCTAAAGTAATTGTGAATGGGGTTCAATAATCTCCCCTTTTTGATGATGACAATTACTTTAGTGTGCTAAAAGGGTTTTAAGATGTATAGGCAAGTGAAAAACTCCCCCTTAACAAGGCACTAAAATGTAATTGATAAGTAAAGTAGAGTATTATAAATTTAAAGAAATAAACTCCCCCTGAATAAATGCACAAATAAAAAATTAGAGGGTTATATTGCAATAAAGGTGTAAATAAATTAGATAATCACAATAATCATATTGACTTCATCTTATAAGAATATAGTAATAGATTTCATAAGCAATGAATAACACACTAACATTTATACAATTTCTCCCCCTTTGGCATCATCATCAAAAAGATGACCAAAATGAAATAGAACAATCTCAAAAGAATAAAATAAAACTTATTTTCTATTACCATAACATAGCTCCATAATAAGAATTCAAGCATAATCAGAAGCTTTTCAAGTTATAAATGATTATAAGTCTTGAATTCACATGAATCACATAACAAAAATATCACAAGTCATAAACAATACTACTGTTTTCAAAATATTACATAAACATAATATAAAAATATATGGATAACATCACCATCAGGATTGCATAAGCAAATAACTCAGATTTGATCACTTCTTGCCCATGGGGGAAGAGGGTTTAGACTCTTTAAGATGAGATAAGATTTTAGTGCAAAAGTCAGTCATATTGTCTGAATTGTTGTTGACCACTTTTGCAATCTCAATCAAGAAGGCAGATTGAGAATCAATTTGAGCTTGTTGAAATAAGAGATGCTGATGATTTCTTTCAGCCTTTTCTCCTAATTCACGAAATGAGTCCACAATAAAATTGGCAAATTTAGCTGTGAAGAGGGACTCAACACTTGAAGTGGATGGAGGCTGAGAGGTAGAAGGAGGTGGAGCTGATGAGGATGGCTGAGTGGATGTAGGTGGAAGGGAAGACTGACCAAATGTGTGAGTAGAGAATGAAGGCTTGGGCTGACGCAATTTGAAGTTGTGCATGGAGAACTGATAGTAGAAGGCTCCAACAGGTTCAGCTGAGAAATCAAACCCAAGTCGTGCAGTAAGGTACTCACAAATTATATTCCCATAGAGACTTCGCATAGAGACACTTCTCTGTGCAGCATTATGGCATTTCTCTTCCCAAGAGTCTTAGCATGATCACTACAGAATGCCAACTTCTCTACATGCCTGGGTACATGTTTATTGGCACCAAGAGGATTGTACTCTTCTTCAAAGCCTAAAATAACTTCAACATCTGTAAATGAGCTAGGCTTGACACCAAGGTCAGTGAGTGTGATGGAATCAACACGAGTAGTGAAACCAAAAAATGAGATCAAATCATCCTCAGTGATGGTGACAGGAGTTCCTAGGACGATGGTCTCTAAGAGCCTTCCTTCTATGTCACTTTAAGATTGGCATAGAAGTGCTTCAAGATACTAGGATAGGAGGGGAGCTTACAAGCTACCCATTTATCCCAATCATGACGATCGATAATTTCATTTATGAAACTATCCATCTCATCTCTATTTATAGGCCTCACATTAAGGACAAGAGCAAAGAATACCAATCTGAGAAATTTTTTAGCTTCTGCATCTCTGAACAGTGAGGCAATGGGGTCATCTGCCTTTTCTTTCCCCTTGGCCAATGATCTGGTCCTCGGTATTGCTACAAATGAAGGAGGAGAGGCTTCTGCATCAGAAATAATCACCAAGGGAGGCTCCTTTATAGGCTGAGCAGAAACAGGTTTGAAAGCCTGGGATCCCTTTCTAGGCCGCAATCGATCTCTGCGGCTATACTAAGAGATGGGAGGCAAGGCTGCAGGTTGCAATTCTGCAGGGAGAAAATGCTTCAACTTCTCTGTTTTGGGAAGTTGATGCTTCCTTGTAGCTGCTATCTCCTCAAGCAGTCGTCTAATAGGAAGGACGACGGATTTGCGAGGTGAGATAGTGAGCCTGCACACCACAGCCTTCTTCCGCCCTCTTAGCCCAGACGGTGGAAAACCTGTGGCCACAACAGCCACGGTTTTCAGCCGATCCTCACTATCGCTGGAGTCAGAGGAAGAGAAGGAAGGAGAAGAAAAACAAAACGACCCTTTGAACGGCCCTTCTTCTTCCAGTGGAGCTTTGCCCTTCGGTTGGCTTGAGGCGGAGCTCCCTAACCATTTCTCCTCCTCGGGTTCAGAAGAAGAGGACGAAGATGGAGGAGGCGCTCGCTTCTTGCCGTGCGCCATGGATGAAGGAGAAAGATGGTCGCGTTCTAGGGTTCGGCAGAGAGAGCAGAGAGTGCGAGTGAGGAATGAGGGCGACACAATGTGTGACGGGAGGAGAGAGAAGGCGCCGATTCATTTCCAAAATGCGTCGGGTAGCCGTTGGGTAAATGGGTTTCCCGTTTGACCCGAAGGCCCAACAGGTTGGGCGGCTCAGGTAAGTCCAACAGGCCAAGCAACTGACAGCTCAAAGATTACCTGGGCGGCTTAATAAACAATTGATTTATTATGTGAAATCAACCAGATTTCACAAGGCACAAGAAAAAAGATTCGATAACACAAAGACTCACATATGAAATTAAAATCAATGAGATGAGTTGAGACAAGAGATGAATCTGAGTTAATTGATGGTGAGTTTTAAATTAATTATTAATTATATATATTTAACTCAAAAACTGTGCATACATGAATATGAAATGTAGCAAGTCAAAGTAACGTGTAATTGATATTTTATGACAATATATTAAAAACAAGAACCATCTAACATACCAAGTTCTCTTACAATAAAATTGAATCTTTCTTCATGTAGAGGCTTGGTGAATATATCTGCAAGCTGAAAGTCAGTAGAGACATAATCCAATGCAATATCTCCTTTCTCTATATGATCTCTAATAAAATGATACCTAATCTCTATGTGTTTTGTGCGTGAATGTTGAATCGAATTTTTCGTTAAGCAGATAACACTTCTTCTTGTGAATAAAGTTGTGTCAACTTGTCCCTTGACAAAATTATTATCCATTAGAAATTTACTTAATCTCTCATACCAAGCACGGGGTGCTTGTTTCCAGCCATAAAGAGTCTTCTTGAGTTTGAAAACATAATCCGGAAAATAAGAATCAATAAAACCGGGAGGTTGCTCGACATAAACCTCTTTTTTAATAAAACCATTTAAAAAGGCGCTTTTGACGTCCATTTGAAATAATTTAAAACCTTTAATACGACAAAAGAAAGCAAAAGACGTATAGCCTCTAAACGAGCAACGGGTGCAAAAGTCTCCTCAAAATCGATACCTTCAATTTGAGCAAAACCTTTTGCAACTAAACGAGCTTTATTACGAACTATAACACCGGAATCATCAAGCTTATTTCAGAAAACCCATTTTGTATCAATAATGGAATGATTTTTAGGTCGTGAAACGAGTTCCCAAACATCATTTCTATTGAACTGTTCTAGTCTTCTTGCATAGCTAGAATCCAAAACTCATCTTTTTCGGCTTCCTCAAATGATGTAGGCTCAATTTGAGAGATAAAGGCAGAGTGAGTTACCTCATTTCGGAAAGATGCTCTAGTTCGAACACCTTGAGACGGATTACCCATAATTTGTTCTGGTGGATGAGATTCTTTGTACTTCCATTCTTTTGGAAGATCGAACTAATCACCACCATCTTGATTGCTTTGTATGGGTGCAACTATATCATGAGGTTCATCCTTTGGCTTTGCATCTCTACCTTCTAAAGAAAGCTTCTCAAACCCTATACCTTCATTAAGATCATTATCTTTACTAGAATAGTTAGGGTTAGATTCATCAAATTCAACATGAATGGACTCCTCAACTAGTATAGTTCTCGTGTTGTATACACGATAGGCTTTGCGAGTTAGAGAATACCCTAAGAAGACGGCTTCATCCGCCTTAGGGTCAAACTTACTCAAATCATCCTTACCATTATTCAATACAAAGCATTTGCAACCAAAAACTCGAAGGTGAGAAATGTTTGGTTTCCGACCTTTCCATAATTCATAAGGGGACTTCCTTAGTACTCAACGAATAGTAACACGAATCACAACATAGCAAGTTGTGTTTACCGCTTTAGCCCAAAAATACTTTGGAAGTTCACGCTCATGAAGCATGGACCGTGCCATCTCAATAAGAGATCGGTTCATCCTCTCGACAACTCCATTCTGTTGAGGTGTTCAAGGAGCCGAAAAATTATGTGAGATGCCACGTTCATTACAAAAAGATTCAAACCGTTCATTCTCAAATTCGCCACCATGATCACTACAGATAGATAAAACATCAAAACCTTTCTCATTCATAATGCGCTTATATAAGGATTTAAAACAATCAAATGCATCACGCTTATGAGCAAGAAATAGAGTCCATGAGAATCTAGAGTAATCATCAACAATAACCAAACAATATTTCTTTCCTTCTAAGATAAGTGTCCTATTTGGACCAAACAAATCCATATACAAGATTTCAAAGGACTTAGATGATGTTATGGCATGTTTGGACTTAAAGGAATTTCTAGTTTGCTTTTCTAATTGACATGCATCACATAATCTATCTTTTTCAAATAAAATCTTGGGCAAGCCCTTAACTAGGTCTAACCTAGATATCTTTTGTAGGGTATGCATACTAGCATAACCTAATCTTCTATGCCATAGCCATGAATCACAAGTATAAGATGCCAAGCATTTCACATCATTACAATCAATAGAAGATAAATCAACTTGATATACATTTTCACTTCTAAAACTAACAAATATGATAATATTATCATGCTTAATTAAACATTGAGATGCATCAAAAGAAATCTCATAACCATTATCACATAATTGAGAAATGCTAAGTAAATTATATGCAAGCCCATCAACCAAAAGAACCTTATCTATAAAGGTAGAGGATTTTTTACCGACTTTATCAATGCCCATAATACGCTTTTTGGTATTGTCGCCAAAAGTCACATAACCTCTATTTCTTAGTTTTAGAGAGATAAACATAGATTTGTCTTCCATCATATGACGTGAATACCCGCTATCCAAGAACCATTTACCTCCACCGGTCCCAGTGTATACACCTACAAAAAGATCTCAAGTTTTGACTTTAGGTACCCAAATAAATTTGGGTCTTGTAGGGTTAGTTGCAATAGAATTATTTACATGCGTTATGCCTTTAGAAATCCATGCATAAGATATAATTCTTGAAGAAAGCATAGATCTTCTAATCATACAAGTATGTGAAACATGATCATACTTGTTACAAAAATTACAAGTAATATGAGGCATTGTATACATGTGAACATGAGATGAATTGTTAGAGCTACTTCTAGTATTTAGTTTATTTTTTGTACTTTGAGTAGAAGTAATTTTATTTTTAATATTAATATTATGCATGCTAGATCTAACTTTAAGAATCTCATTATCTTTAGTTAATCTACTAATATGTATGCTAAGTTCTTCATTTAACTTAGAAAGATTTTCATCATGCAATATAAGCTCATCAATTTTATTTTTCAATGCATTGCAAGAACATTCACAAGTAAGATGTAATTTTTTCAAAGAAAAATATTTATTCTTTAATTTTTCATACTCATGAATAAGATCAAAAATATTTTCTTCTAATTCATCATATGAGAGAGAGTCTTTTACCTTTTCTGATGATTCTTCCTCATCATCTTCATCATCTATATTTGCCATAAAACAAAAATTAGTCACTTCATTCTTTTCATCCTCTTCACTTGTGCTAATATCAGAATCACTCCATGTAGTTACAAGTGCTTTCTTTTTCTTTTTTACCTTTCTTGTCTTGAGTAGAGGATAATTGGGTTTTATGTGACCCGACTTTTTGCATTCATAGCAAACATCTTCTTTATTTTTTGATGTGCTCTCTTTCTTTTCTTTTGCCTTGAATGACTTCTTTTGAACTCTTCGCGAAAAATTTCTCTTTTTCTTCATGAGAGCATTCGTGATTGTTCAAATTGACACGCATCGCTCGAAATATTTTATTTTTCAAATCAGCTAATGTGTCGCCCAGTTTTAATTTCAGAACCTTAGCATAACCATCAACATAATCCGGAGATCCATCATCCATAAATATTAAGTTTAACACTGAAATGAATGGTAACTCAAACAAATAAATTTGTCATTTCATCTACAGTATAATATGCTTGAATGCGATTTAATAAAAAGATAGTAACATCTAACTATTATTTAGTAAACAATAAAACAGTTAAGTAATTGCAATACTTAAAGAAAAACACAGTATAATGAATAGATCACGTAAGAAAATACTATACAACCAAACAAGCTAGAACTAATTAATAAAACATTAACTACTAAATAAGTTTAACTGGTAAGAAATAACTAATTTTGAATTTTTTAAATTTTTAAAAAATAAATTAATTATTATTTAATTATTTAAATAACTAATTAACAAAGTACTAATAATATGTAAAATTATTAAACAATTAAGTAGGAAATTAAGTAATAATATTAATAAAAATTTTACTTAATTATTTAGTAATTAACTAATAAATAAATAAATAATTAAGTTGAATTAATAAAAAATAGGGGTAATTCTATTTAAGCCCCTGAGGTTTGATTACTTGGACACAAAAGTCTACAAATTTCAAAACATGTCATTCACGTCCACAAAAAATATTACATAAGAGATCGTGGTCCTTCCGTGACCGAATCTGTTATGTATTTTAAAAATGATAAAAATACCCTTCTCTAATCTATTAATTTTCAAAATATGTCATTGAGGTCGTCGCCTCCGCCGGTCGCCAGCTACCCGTGCGCGGCCGCCCGTTGCCTGGGCGCGTGCGATCTCGCGCAACCATGAGGACGACAACGAGTAGGCAGCCACGCGTGTAGCCGCAAAGGCGGCCGCATTGAGGGTGACAATGGATCTCCAAATTCAGGAATTTAAATGCGGCATGCAAAAGTCCTATGACCTTAATGACAAGTGCTATAACAACAATAACTATCAAGCAAAATCTTACTAGGTGTGATTGGCTGCAAGAATTCAAAGACTTTATAATTTAAAATTTATGGACCAATAAATAAGAATCCTAAGACGTGAAGGACCTGAATGCAATTTACCCAAAAATGTTTTATTCCTAAAACCAGAAGTATGATAACTACGGGATCTGCAGGTTGGCAGTAAAACTGATCATTTCATCCTTTTATACTATATTATCAGTTCTGTATTGATAACAATCACATTCATTGTGAATTATATAATCACATTGATAATGATGTATACAATAAAAGCTTACTGAATCACATTCAGTTTAAAAGTAGTTCCTAGAATTTTCAAAAAAAAAAAAGGATTTGATCAGAAGTAATGACATAACAGTTGACCATAGCTAAAGAACATGAAATAACATAATTTCAAGTACCATATTTATATGCATGATCCACCAATATTACAGTTAATTAAAATGCTACATATTATCCTATCCTTTTATTATAACAAACATGGGCTATATCCACATCATTAGTTCAAGGAACACTACAACATCAAACGGCAGAGATTTATACCATTTAAAAGTTGTGGTAGAAAGTAACTTCACCTACAAAGATGATGGAATGTTTTTGAGGGTTACATAGCCTGAGAGCACCGCTCTATTCCTCTCCTTAACCTTTGTTTGAAATATCGCCCTACGGTAAGAAAAATCAAGATAAGCATTGGCGATAATTTTGCATAGTGACAATTATGCAGAAAATAAATAATATAACATATATGATAAAATATTTCAATTCTTATGCTTACATAAATAGCGGTGCACAAAATTTAATTAACTGAAAATCTGTTGAAGTACGGTGATGATAAAAGGTTTGCCTTCTTACGATCCTTGGCGTTAACTATTTATCCTAAAAATTTAAGTTGATTAGTAAGGCGCAACCAATCCACTTATTATACTGCGCACATAATGTCCACAAGTCAAGCTTAATGTTCCTTTCGATAGTGGCACACAAATTAACAACTATGTAGGTAGAGTGATAATACTAAGCTAGTGATATCACACCAAAGTCATCCTATCACCACTTTTTCCAACACTTCTTTTATATGGTCAATATAATTCTCGATTACAAAAACACATCAATCATAAAAATATACGAAAAGAAATCAAAACCTAAGACAGCATTTTTGACATAACATAATCAAAATAAGACTCGACTGTTAAATATATAAAATTTATGTATATAATTACCCAAAAAAAATAATATCCTCACCTGGACCCATCAATCCAAACCTCTGTAATCAAAGACTCTCCTGGGTACACATGGAGAAGAAAACGGCCAAAAATGCTTCTCAAAGCAGTGGGATCACCATCACAGATAGATCTGACGATAGCTCTCACAGCGTAACCCAATGTACACAAGCCATGCAATATTGGGCGGTTAAACCTTCAGATATAGAAAGTCTATATCAGTAAATAGGTAGAACATAGCATGTGATAAACAAGAAATGATTGACAAGAAAAAGAATTCATAAAAAACAGATCTTAACAGTAACAACAACTAATGATGAACATGATTATAATAGCATCTGTTCATTTGCAAATGAAAGGTAGTTTTTTTTTTATTGAAATTGTGGATTTGACCATCTATTACATAAAAAGTACATGTAATACAATCAAGTAAAATCCGTCTTGAGCAGGATCAAAAAGTCACTGGGGAGGGTTATTCCCACCAGTTAATCAAAATCACCTAAGGTGGCAACATGGGCTACATAGTCAGCGGCACTATTAGTGATTTTGTTTACATGTGTAAATTTATAGTAATGGAAGTAAGATATCAATTGGCCAAGTTTATAGAGAGTTACTCATATTAGCAATCGATTGGATAGTTTGTAGCGTATGAAGTAAGTCCCCCTTGGCCCATATGTCAACATCTTCAGCTGCATGCATAGCTACTTACTTGCAGTCCATAAAATGCAACATTTTTCTCCACGGAAGTGATAGTGTGTGAGCAATCTTTTGCCACCCACATGGTTGACGACACCTCTATAGTCTCTGATGGCAGAGCCTGCATTAGCAACTCCTTTTCCCTGAAGTGAGCAGTCAAAGTTGAGCTTAAGCCAACCACGAGGGAGAGAATCTAGTTATCAAAAGAGAGGATAGAAGGCCCTTGATGGGCTTTTGGATTCCAGCGGTTCGTTGGTTGACTCAATTTAACTCCAACTAGACGCTCAACAGAGGTTGCAACGACAATCAGGGTTGGGGTCAATTGTCCATGCACCTCAGCATTCCTGGCCCATTAACAGTAGTATATGATGCCTCATTGCAATAGCCATATTTTGGAGATAATCCTGCAAAAAAAAGTTAGTGGGAAAAGAGAGAATTTCTTTTGCAGGTCGCCTCTAATTGCTCTTTCAATCCTGCAATCCATAATGAGATGAAAAGCATCCCCCAAAACTCCACAATCCCAACATCGTTAGAATCCACCAATCTCTAGCGATACATCCATAACATTGTGGGAATAGCATTTCTACAAACTCTCCATAGAAGCGCCTTCATCTTCGGTTGGGTGGAAATCTTTCAACACCATCTAGTCATCCTGTCATCATCACTCTGCTTAAATGATTTGCGGTATAAGACAGCAGTTGAAGTCTTTTGCTTCTCAGTGTCGGCCCAAATAATTAGCAAACTCTCCATGGCCATTGTTTGCTATCCAATGGCCACAACTAGGATGACTGCTTGTGAGTCCAAGAATAGGTATGACCACTTAGATAGTCACATTGGGCTTTGCAAAGGATGTGATGGCGGCATCATGTTCTCTGACAACCAAGCGCGGTGTAGGGGGTAGGTCTACAACAATGACAAGTGTAAGGTGGATTTGGATTAGCTTGGTTAGCATATTGGGTTAACCTAGCTAATCCCGTATCTAATTGACAGCAAAATTGGGCCTATCATATGTGCAATTAGGTTTTGGCATATTTTGGGAATTTAATTTGAATGAATTGACCTTTTTGACCTAGCCTCAATTAAGTTGATCCCTTAATAAGCTCTTTTTTTTTATAACAAACCTTTAATAAGTTATTTACCAATTAATTGTGACATTCAAATCCAACCTCAAATATCTTGAGGCTTTTATTAAGCTCATCAAGATGAACATATCCACCAAAACTTTAGTTGTTGGTGAGCTCATTTGATTGATCAATTAAATAACCAAATTTATTTTCATTAATTTTGACTTTTTCACTTTCTTTCTTGGATTAATATCTCTCAATTGAAGATCAAATCAACCCATTTTTATATCACTATACTACAATTTAAATTTGGTAATATTTAGAGATCTTTTATGAATTTTTCCAAATTTTCAATCCATTAACAGACTTAATAAATCCATTAATTGTCTGTTTAGCCAAATTAACTCATTTGACATTTCCTCAAATTTGTTTTATTTTGAGGTAAACAAGTATATATGATGATGACATGAACTATGAGTCATGCATAACAATTTCTTAAATGCGAAAAGGATTGCTTATAATTATGTAAGTATGGAATACCTGCTCAAATACTACTCTGACGCAGGCACAAAGGTGGTACAATTACTTTTAAACAATCGCAACACATTTTCTATCAGGGCTAGCAGTTAGTCAAGCAAGAAAGGAAAACACTCATCACGGCGTGAAATTTTTGATTTTGTGTGGAGGTAGCTTCAAGTCAACAAAATATTATATGATTGACTTGATTTAAGTTGAGTGACCAACCACACATCATGATACAGCATGCATCATACAATATTACAAACACATATGTTAAATATGTATGTATGTGTGTGTGTACAAACTACAAATATATATATATATAAACCCTTTCAGATACCTTCTATATAACATATACTAAGGCACTGTTTGGCGCGAGGACCAAAACAGGACCAAAATAGTACTAGTTTAAAAAATAAAATAATAATAATAAATAATTATTTTAATTATTTTACACAAATTTTAATATAAAAAATAATATTTTACTTCACATACTCAATAATTTTTAATAAAAATATAAACTTTATATCACATCTTAGATCAAAATATTGATTTGAATATTTTGGTCTAGAATGAGAAATAAAATTGATATTTTTATTTTAAATTATTGAGTATGTAAAGTAAAATAATATTTTTTATATTTGAATTTATGTAGAATGATTTACAAATTTTATTTATTATTATTATTGTTGTTTTTTAAATTAGTACCATTTTGGTCCTATTTTGGTCCTTTTTTGTTCCTGTTTTGTTCCTTACGCCAAACAGGGCCTAAGAGTACAATAGATATACTCTTGTAAGTGTAAACACCTATACAACTGCACAAATCCAGTTAATTAGTAGCTGAATCAATTCCAATGTTGAATTAAATTTGTAAGAAAACATGCATCTAAGTTTTAATTGACTAAAATTTGAGCGATTATCAAGTAAGTTTCAAGTTTCCAACATAATTTCGTTCATAGGGATATTTTTCTTCCCATATAAAAACATCCTCTCTCTCTCTCTCTCTTGACAGTCTCACTTCACTGCACCTGAGTAGTTCAGATTATTCAGATTATTTCTCTTCAAAGATCTTTAGCTCAGACAATGTTACAATGCAGAAAGAAATTAAAAAATAAATAAAAACTGCAAACCATACATTGCATCCATAATCATGCCTAGCAAATAGAAGTTAAAGAAAAAGTGAAGTGAAAGGGGAAAGAACTCCATAAATTATCATGAAACATACATACAATTCTTTGAAAGGTCTTAGAAAAAGTATATCCAGTAAGATTAAACAAGCATGATTTCACTTCATCTCAAAATATTTTTAAACTTAAAACTTATTTGAAGATTGCAGATAGGAGGTGCCAAGCCAGCTTTGCTGAATCCTTCTTGGCATATAAAAAAGAACATTGGATGCCAACACCAGATTTGTTTATGTTATTTCATTCATTAGATTTGGGTGCATCATTCTTTTGTGAATGAGTAAAATATATTTTCTTGAAATTAATAGAATCGGGCTCAACAGGATTTTGAAAATGAGAAACATACTTTAATTTTCCTAAAGTATGATAACTTTTTCAAAATTTATATTTCTTTATTCTTTTCTGAGCAAGAAATTCAACTATTATTTAGTTATCTGCTGTCCCGATCTTAATTTAGTTGTATTACTGTATGCAACACAGGAGAATTAATAGCAGCATGAATCATCAATGCTGTGAACAGCATGACTAGCTGTTATGCCAGTGCCAGTATGCAATGTTCAATGACAGATCAAATGGTAGAAAAAAATAGGAGAATTAAAATACAGATGATTATGTCTACTCACCCAGCAATTCTTGCAACCATAGGATCTGAATGGAGGGGATTATAATCGCCAGATAGCCTGTAAAGCAAAGCCTGCATAATACAAAAAGCAGATGTTTAAACTGTCAGCCTGTTGCTAGCAAAGGATCTATTAGCCCTTCTGTGACTCACTCTAGGGGATGTTGTTTATGTTCCTAATTTTTTAGTTAACTTACTTTCTATTCATCGACTTACTACGGGTTTAGTTATTCTTGCAGTATATGTGGATGTACTCATTATTGGAAGTAATCAAAAAGGGATACTTGAAATCAAGCAATGTCTTCAAAATTGCTTTGTTGCTAAAGATTTAGCATCCAAAAAATTTCTTGGGAATTGAGATTGTCTATAGTAAAAGTGGTGTTGCATTGTCTCAACTAAAATATGCAAGAGATTTGCTTGAAGAAATTAGGCTTCTTAAGTGTAAACCTGTTGATACACCGATGAATGTTCAATTTGTTACTGATGATGGAGAGCCTCTTGAAAATGCCTCGGCATATAGCTTTTAGTGGGTAAGTTGGTCTATCTGACTGTGACAATGCTTAATATTACTTTTGTTGTAGAAGTTGTTAGTCAATACATGTAAACTCTTAAATAAAATCATTTAGAAACTGTTTTTAGGATACTCAGATACATCAAGAAGAGTCTTGGAAAGGATTGCTATACCAGAAAAGTTTTGATCATCTTGATTTTGAGGCTTATTTTGATCTTGGCTATGCCAAATTAATTGATGATAGAAAATCCACTTCGAGGTATTGTATTCTTGTGGGAGAAAATTCGGTAACTTGGAAAAGTAAAAAAACAAAATATTGTGGCAAGATCAAGTGTTGAATCTGAATGTAGGCCAATGGCCCATATTGCTTGTGAAATGATATGAATTAGGGCATTGTTAAATGAGTTGAGTTTTCCTATTGAGCAATTTATGGTGATACATTATGACAATGAAGTTGTTATTTACATTGCTAATAATCTTATATTTCATGAGCGTACCAAACATGTCGAGGTTGATTGTCACTTCATTAGGTAGGCTATGTTATCAAGGAAGATCACCTTATATCGAAACTGAGGATCAACTTGCAGATATCTTCACTAAAGCCTTGTCCTTCTTGTTTCTCATTTTTATGTGGCAAGCTGGTTTTAATGGATATCCATGCTCCAGCTTGAGGAAAAGTGTTAGAAATCCATTACTCTTTGGGCATCTATTTGTAATTTCTTTCTTTTTTAGTTCTTGCTTCTTGTTGGCATAGCTTAGCCTTGTATTACTAGGGTACAACTTATCTCATTTCTTATTTGAGTGAGATTATGATGTAACCAAAGTTAGAAAAAAATAATTTTTTTTTTCCATTTTAACAATGTTCATTCAAAGTAACCCAATTTTTGAGTTGTAACTTCATATTTTATCTGAGCAAAAAAAATTAAATTAGAAGCATGTGCATTAATGTCTGATTTAAACTTGAGTTAGGATTAACCTCAAGTTTAACCCAAAAATAACATAAGAAAATGTGATGCATGACAATAGTTATTCCATCTAATAATCACAACGCTTTATCAGTAAATTGATGAGCAAGCCTAAGCCAACCAAAAATAATACAAAGATGTTTGTGAAACTTGTTTTTTTCTTGTTTTTTGAAACTTGGGTTATAAAGGTATTTTGAGATAATACATACGCACACTAGGCTGGGTCAACATGTGACTACATTCACGACCTAATTCATTGGTTCAATGCCACCAGCATTGCATGCACTACGGCACTACTCACTTGAATGAGGGAGTTGCTAATGTTGCACCCGCACTGAAAGAAGTCAAATATGAACTAGTATTCACGTCATGCAATCAGAGATATATTTAAATTTACCACACTAAATCTGATAGTGTTTTGTTTGCTGACAATAGATGCAATAATGTTTATCAAATAGATTTGAGTTCTATTAATTGTAAAGATGTACAGTGTTTAGCATTATAAATTAGTGATTCATTCCTATAGCATAGAAGGCTAAGTTATGCTAGCATGCATATAGGGGTGGCAAAACAGATTGGCGGGTCGGGTTCGGGTCAAACCTAAATCCAACTCGACCCGAATAGCCACACTCGTTTATTAAACGAGTCAAAATCCATGACCCAAACCCGACCCAATTAATAAATGAGTCAAGTTGGCGGGTCAACTTGATCCATTTATAAAGTAATTTTTAATAAACGCCCAATCCAATTATGCCTAATCCGAACCTAACCCATTTAATAAACAGATCAAAATTCATGACTCATATTCGAAATTTTCGGATTAGGTTCGGATTGCGGGTCAGGTAGTGCACTGCCACCCCTATATGCATACCATTCAGGAAGTCTCTAAATTGGATCTCATTAAAAGTCTACCTAGTATTGCATTTGAGAAACAAAGATTATGTGGTACGTGCAACTTAGAAAATAAACTAAAGCTTCTTTCAAATCGAAGAGTGTTGTTTCATTCAAGCCACTTAAAACTTTGCATATGGCTTTGTTTGATTATAATAAGACTAAGCCTTGATAGTAACAAATATGTCAGCATTCCTTGGCAACACTAATGAGCGTTGTCGAAAGACCGTCAAGACAACCGTGGGCACGTCTAGGTGCTATAATAATAAAAGATTAGGTAGCGCTCTTTCTATCAGCAATTGTTTTTAAGCAAGTTGGTAAGCACCAAGATCTTTAAAAGAATCAGTACCTCTTCATATGGCCTTTCCTCTGATAGCTTATGCACCCATTTTGTGAAGCACTCCTTCGAGAACAAATTCTCCTTAAGGGGATGTTTCTAGAGGCGTTTTTGAAAATTATTTCTTTGAAAGTCCTTCTGGATGGTCATATTGCCCTCATCATAAAAAAGGGAAGGAAATCTTTTCAAAAAGTTGCTCAACCGTTTTGCTTAGCGATTAGTCGCTCCCCTAATTTGACAAGACAAACTGTCGCATTGAGAGCCAATGATTATGACCTCAAGTCCTTTCCTTTACCATCTCACCGCATAGCTATTATAAGTAGAGGTTAGGTGACAGATGATCGCTTGTGTGATCAAGCTCATTCAATAAATGATCTTTGCCTTTCTTGTCTTTCTGCTTTATAATTCCCTTCACTGTGAAGATGAAATTCTGGCAAGAGTGGAAGACCATAACCAGTTTATAGAAGCTATAGAAGTTAGCAAAGAACCATTCAAGATTAACTATGCCGCTCCTCTATTTCACCATCATTTTACTCATCCTGCTTGAATCCTGCTAATAATGTCATTATTTATTTCACCATTATTTTATATAAATGATCCAACGTATCTAAAGCGCTCACTCTTCTTAACAATTTGATCACCAATTATCATATCTCCAATATACGTATTTCTTTCTTGACTAAATGTGCACTCCATATATTCAGTTTTTGATCTACTGAGATAAAAACCTTTAGATTTTAGAGCATTCCTTCAAAGCTCTAGTTTCGCTTTAGCTCCTTTAGTTTTCTCAACAAGGACAATATCATCTGCGAAGAGCATACACCAAGGCACTTCATCTTGGATATGTCCAGTCATGACTTTCAAAATCAAAGCAAAAAATACAGACTTAAAGCCGAGCCTTGGTGTAATCCAACTGTAATAGAAAAATTCTTAATCAAACCTTCTTGTGTCCAAACACAGGTAACAACTCCTTCATACATGTCTTTAATAACTTGAATATAAGCAGTACAAATCCTTTTCTTTTCTAAAACTCTCTAAACTACTTCTCTTGAGACTTTATCATAAGCTTTTTTCAAATCAATAAAAACTAAATGTAGATTTTCCTTTCTCTCCTTAAACTTTTTCATTAAACTTCTTAATAAATGAATCGCTTTTATAGTAGATCTACCGGACATAAAACTAAACTGATTCTCTAATACCTTAATACTATGGCGTAACCTTTGTTCGATCACCCTCTCTCAAAGTTTTAAAGCATGACTCATTAATTTAATTCCTCTATAATTGACACAATTTTGTACATCGCCTTAATTCTTATAAATAAGTACTAATATACTCTTTCTCCATTCATTTGTATCTTTTTAGTCTTCAAAATCATATTAAACAATTTAGTGAGCCAAGAAACTCTTTCATCTCCTAAGCACTTCCAAATATCTATTGGAATGTTATCTGGTTTTACTGTTTTTTTATGCTTCATTTTCTTTAAAGCTTTCCAAACTTCAGCTTTACTAATACGTCGGATATAAAAGTAATTTTTCTTTCTTTTGGGGTGCTGAATTCCATAAGATCAATTGAATTTTCACAACTTTTACTGAAAAGCTGTTGAAAGTAACTCATCCATCTATCTTTGATATCTTCTTTCATGAAAAGTACTTTTTAATCTACATCTTTAATACATTTTACTTCAATTAAATCTTTAGTTTTTCTATCTCTTGTATTGACAATCTTATATAATTGTCTTTCTCCTTCTTTAGTGTCCACCTGCTTATATAAATCCTCAAGAGTCATATTCTTTGCATTGCTTACTGCTTTCTTAGATTCTCGTCGAGCCACTTTATATTTCTCTCACTTATCCTTATTTTTGTTTTTAAATTAATTTCTATGACAAATTTTCTTCTCCTTAATTTTTTCTTGTACATCATCTTTTCACCACCAAGTATCTTTATTATTTAGAATCATTCCTTTGGACACAGAAAATTATGACAAAATTTTTCAATTGTAATTAAATTACAACAAGGCTCGGCTTCAAATTCACATCTCTCGCATTGATTATGGAGATCCAGAATAGACATATTAAAAAAAAGTTCCTTGATCTATGCTTTTTCTAAATATTCTTTTTGTTGATAAAAATACAAATAGGAGCCATGGGAATAAGAAACATAGTTTATGAAGAAAATTTTAGAATATAAAGATTTTCAACATAGATCTAAAACTAAATATATAAAGTAAAAATTCAATCAAGATAGAAGCATTCATATTAGGGAGATAACAATTGTTGATTAAGCTATTAGCAAGAGTGACCATTTTAAGTACCCTAAATCAACAGACAAAATGATAATGAAATAGAAGATGTTAATAGTAAAATTCAAGTATTATGAATTAAGTAGAAGAATGCATCTAATGTATTATGATAGAAAAACCACTAAGGCTTAAAAGATAGATTTTATAAATAATAGTAAAGCACCAGTAGTATATGGTGTTAAATGTTGACCAATAAACAAAAATATATAAATAAAATAAAACTTATAGACATGAGAATACTAAAGTGGATGAGTATGTATACTGAAAGGATGGAATGATAAATGAGTATATCCATAAAAAGATTGGTATAGTCTCAATTAAAGATAAGCTAAGGGAGAATCAGTTTGGATGGTTTGTACATAACAAGAGGCTATAAAGAATGACCCTGCATGCTTGAAACTAAATGAAGAGTTGTTATTTGATAGGGTGTAATGAAAACAAAAAATTCATAAAACCCGATGATTGTTGTTGTTGGTTAATTCCACAAAATTAATTTCTGAAGGCATTACAATCGATTAGTTTCACAAAATTAATTTCTAATGGCTTTATATTTGATTAATTTCACAAAAATAAATTTTGAAGGCATTACATTCAATTGATATTGATGTATTAACTACACTTGTTGATCCCTATGCATGCTAAACCACATGTCTCGTATCCTATTGCTCATTTGAACATGCATCATCAAAACAAAATGACTTCTGAGTTTTTCTTTTTAACTACACATCATCCATGTATTCAAGTCCAAAGTAACATTTCAACATGCATTTTTTACAAAATAGTTATGTACAAAGGAAGCATGCAATAGGCACCATGCTAAATGCTCATTAAGTCAAGTTTGAGCGAGTTGACCTAATTTCAAAATCGAAATTTTTCATTTTGAGTCGAGTTTAGATCAAGTTCATTAAATAAAATTGCATCTCACATTCATTTTCCAGTTGATTTGAGCTGAATGATGAGACATATTTTGAATAAAAATCGTCATACACATTAAGCATGTTGCTAATAAATTTACTATATGGCTGAAATGTTTGCATTTACCCATTCTTTGACCTCCAACATGCGATTGCAAATACACATTGAATTCCTCATGATACATCATAAAAGTATAATGCATATCAAGTTGATTTAAAGTTGGATTTATTCTATATTGAGCAAGTTAACTTTGAGTTACAAATTTGAGTCGATCAATTTTTAAAGTATCTTTATCTTTCAAACATTCAATATATCTACCAGCCCTGACCATACCTGAGATTGCTGAATTTGTTCCTCATAAATAACAGAAGGTTTCTGTTTAGGAACTGATACAGGTGAAACCTGGTGGGAAGGATAGTTTGCATACGAATATGGTTGGGAGGACTTTGAGAAACCACCAGCACCGCGCAGGTAAATTGTGCTTCTGCAAGAAAAACTGCTCTAAAGACCCATGAATAATGAAGATAATATGTTAAGTATTAAAGGAGGCCAATTCTGAGCAGACCTGTTCATGCACAAGGCTTCCCCCGACTTTTTCGCATAACTGACGGTTTCCAGTTCAATAATAGTTGCTTTCCCTTGTAAAAAAAAAATGAAAGTACACTTTTTCTCGCTTAAACTCTAATAATTAGAAAAATGGATAAGTACAGTACACATATCATGGAAAAGAGAGAGCAAACATTTCAATGAAATGTGAAATAAGTTTTTATTAAAATCATATAAACACATGAAGAAGGATGCTATAGCTCTCAACGAAATTTTAGTGCAAAGACAGATAAATACCTTTGTCGTGAAGGCCAGCAACAGTCGTTGTATTCTTAACCTGGACAAAAAGAAGTAATTCAAAGGGGCTGCAGGAATTAAAGACCATAGTGGATGACATGATTTGATTTAATAAATAAATATGGGATTTGGTTTATTTGAAAGCAACAGAACATATAATTTACAGTTTATGAGCTAAAATGCAAGAATATGTAATTGGAGGGACAGAACTAGAAACTAGCAGACAGATTGCAAGCCTAGCGGAAAAATGCAATCCAATGAAATGCCTATTTGAGTAACAATGGGATACTACTGAAACTTTAATCGGCCTATTATCCGTGGGATACATATGTTCAAACCATCAAATTCTATTATTTGTCATCGTTCACGATGATTTGATCGGAAGCGACGTTTGACTAATCATGCTTTGCCTTCACAGATCTCTGATCTCGACCACGATGGTTCAACTTCTTGTGATGTCGGCCACGATATTTGGGAATTCGCACCCCCAGTAACATTAGCCACAATGTCTGTTTACCTTCAACTGTCTCTGCCTCAATCCAGTGGAGACGGCCACTTCAGCATAGCTTCCATTAAGTAAAAATTCCTGCCAGTCACAGAAACAAAGAACTCACATGCCTTTGCCATTATTGACAGTTTTTTCAGAGTCGGCAATGGTGGAGCCAATAGTATGAATCCAATGGATATAATATATAATAGTCCACCCTGAAAAATTATAAGTACCTCTGAACAGAGCCCCAGAGAGTGACGATACATCAAAAACACCACCTGAGATCAGAAGACTAAGAAAACCAAATTCCCCTAAGAATCATCGGGGACGAAACTAGTATTCATTGTTTTTTGCTCCTATGCTGATCCTTTAACTGAAACCTTTTTGAGCTTCAGTGAAATTTTCTTTGTTGACTCTTTGGTGGACGTAGGGGAAGCTATCCTGAACCACCTTAAATTCCTGTGTGCTTTTATGGATGATTATTAGCTCTCTGCTACTAATATTCTAGGCTAGAACTGTTGCGTGCAGCTAATTCTCAGGACTCCATCTCTCTCCGTCAACACTTCCAAAACTAAATTTCAAGATTTCCCTTGGCAAAACAAGGTACATTTATCTTCGTTGATTTAAATGGATTCTCTCCCACAAACTCTCAGATCTTGAGTTTCCTGCCACTTTTCTTTTCCACTGACTCCTTTACTGGCACATTGCCTATGAAAACGAGTACGATAAGGCGATACAAATACGACGATACAATAAATTTTAAAAAAGTAGGATACAGATACGTTAGGATACGACTGTTATATATGTGTGTATAATATCTTATATTCTCATATTTAAAATATAGTTTTATGATAAATGAGAATAACTTATATAAATTATTGCTACAAATTTCAAAAATATTTTTTAAATTTTCTTCAAATTAACTACAATTTTTCAAATGCTTTTTATAGCACTTTAAAAAATAATATGAATAATTTAACTTAAAAAAAAAATTCAACTAATGAATGTAAAAAAAATTATATTAATAATATCATGAAGTTTGTTTAATTACTTCCCAATCTATCAGATTATTTACATGAAATAAAATTTTAAATATATATCAATAGATTAGTTTCACTTTCAATTTAAATTCAATTCAAATCGATCAGCATGATACAATAAATAATATAGATGCTATGACATAAACCAAGATATACTGACCTAATTAAAGTATATATATATATATATGTTCTCTCTCTTCAAATTTTCAACTAACTAAATAGATAAAATAAACAGACCAAAATTTTTTTTTCCACAATATGAGCTTGATTAAGGTAAAAAAATATAATCGACGTCCAAAAAAAGTAAAGACAATAACAATTAAGATAAAAAAAATAGAAACAACATTAGTATCTGTAAGATCATAAAAAAATAGTTAACTAAAGTAGATGGCACAACTGCTTGCGAATACCAAATCTTTTTCTATTGCCGAAATTTGAGCGTGCGTAAAACTTGTTGTGATCTTAATTGCATAGTCCAATATATTTCTCTCAATTTTGACGTCCAAATATATGCATAAGTTGTATTTTATGTATGAAATATTTTTTTATTTTTTATTGTGTACGCCGAACCGATTGTTTTAATATTTTTTCTTTTAATTAAATACATCTAAAAGTATCGGATAAATATCGGAGAAGTATCAGATGTTTAAAAAATAAAAATAAAAATTGATATGCCATATGGCATATCGGATAAGTATCGGTAGAGTATCGGAGAATATCAGTATCTGATATGGATACGATACGGATAAGTTAGGCTTCATGAAGTATCAGTGCTTCATAGCACCTTGCTTTTGCTTAATTGCTCTAATTTAGCATCAAATAATGCCACTCGCATTGATTTCCTGTAGAACATTGCCTATAGAATTGAATTGCTCATCATGATTTGCTAACCTGGATAAGCATTCATCGATAGCCTTTGTCGATGCACAAGTTCCATTTGCCATTTTTGTGATATTGATCCAAAGAAATCCTTCGACCCAAGTGAGTTTCTTCGTGCATCAGATCTTCCTGTTGGTGAAGTGAAATCCTAGCGATCATTGCAATCCCTATGATTAATCGGCACGCAAGCCTCGCGGCTCAGAATCAAATCCTAGCAATGGAACCAAAGCACTTCCTTTAAGACTTTATTATAGACATTTTGCCCAATAACATCTCAACAAATAAATAACTTCTATAACAGATCTACCTAATATAAAATCAAACTACTTGTATGATACTCTAGTATCACGACATAATTTGTGCCCGATCAACCTCTCTCAAAGTTGAAAGTATGGCCCATTAATTTAATTTCTTTATAGTTGTACAATCTTGTATATCACCTTTATTCTTGTAAATAGAATATACCTTTCTCAATTCATTTAGTATTTTTTTTAGTATTTAAAATTAAATTAAGCAGCTTAGTGAGCTAAGAAATTCATTTCTCTCTTATGCATTTCAAAACATTTATTAGAATGTCATCTGATTCTATTACTTTTTTACATTTATCTTCTTTAAAAGCTCTCAAATTTTAGTTTTATAATACCAGATGTACAACCAATTTGTATTTCCCCTTTAGATACTAAGTTCACTTAAATCAATTTATTTACCACAACTTTCATTAAAAAAAATTTAAAAATAATTTATACATCTATATTGAATATTCTCTTCCTTAAAACTACTTTTTAATCTTCATCCTTAATGTATTTTACTTAAATTTTTTATTTTTTTTATCTCTTATTTTAGCAAATATGTATATGTGTCTTTCTCCTTTTTTTAATATACAACGTTTTATATAGGTTCTTGTATTTAAATCAGTCTTTATAACAAATCTTCTTCTCTTTAATCTTTTCTTGTATATCTTATTTTCATCACCAAGAATCTTTATTGCTTGGAGTATTTTCTTTAAATGCTCTCAGCATATCCTTTGCCACTTTTTGGATAAAGTTAGCAACCACCGTTCACACAAAAACTAATATATGATTATGACAAAAAAACATACAAAATCTTAAAATATGAAACAAACATTGAATTAACAGAACAGTTTAACAGCACAAATAATATGAGCTAAAGCAGGAATATGTTCCACGTTTTCCTAGAGCCGAGTATGATGCTGTTGACCTCGACCAAGGAAATGTTATCAATAATCTTACATAGCAACTTGAAGGAATAGGCTTGTAAATTTCAATGTACTGCTGACCATGCAGTAACAGCTTAGGATCAAACCTAGAAAGAGAAGAATACTCATAAGTGATTAAGAAAAATAGCTTGAGGATGACAAAATGATAGGAACAGATTCACAAATATAAATATGGAGTGAAAATAAAATAGAAACTACAATAACATGGAATTTACTCACTCCAAACCTGGCACATCATGAAGCAGAAGATCGCTTTTGGTTTTGAAGGGAAATAAAACAACAAAGGTAGGCAGAACCTGCACAAGCAAATCAAATGATGGATCAGAAAATAAAATTTATATTACTCCTAGGTTTTTCTCATGCAAATTTATCATACATGTGCAGGTGAGTTTGTAATCATCATTTAAAAACTTATATTTGCTAGAAGATTTGGTAATTAACTTGACAAATTGAACCTTTCATGTGACACTCCCAGCATTCCAACAGCAGTAACCAAAGTGTTATTATTGCAGTACTTAACATGATTTGAATATGAGATACTGTTGTTATTTATTAAGCATGCAATTTTTACTATAAAAGCCAAAGGTAAGACTAACAACACCCATTCACTGAGAACAGAAGGGATACTGTTTACCAATTAAATTACCCTTGAGATTGCAGTCGTCCAAGTGATAACTTGGTCAAAATAAGAAGTCAACCAGCTAGTCAAAAGTCAAACTACGTCAAGCCTACACTCACCTGGCCGAGTCCCCCTCGTATGATGGGTTGCCATGCCCAACAAGGTTGTCCACGAGTAGTATAGACCTCTATACAAGTTGGCAATCATTGGACACCATGCTAAAGTTTGTGGCTCTAGCCTTATTTGCAAAGGTTCCCTAAGGCCTATGCATCATGATAAAAGAATTATAACCATCCAATACCCACTTGCTACTTGACAGAGCGCAATGAAAATAAAAAATTTATATAGCAGACCCCACCTAATGGGATTGAAACTTCGTTGTTGTTGTTGTTGTTGTTTAGAATTTGAATGAGTTAAATTTTTTTATTATCTATTTTATTTTTAAATTGTGGATTTGTATAGTCCCACATGTTTATCCTTTATTTTAAGATGAGATTAGTCACTTTATATATAGAGTTAGTACTGAAATATTAAAAAAACCTCTAATTAATGAAAATTTTGTTATGTACAATGAACCTTAAAATGTATTAGTCTAAAAATTCTAGAAGAGATCAATATCCTAGAAGGAAATGGCATGGAGCCTTACATGAAAATCTTTTAAACTTTAATTATCCTTTGTTTTCCCAATCTCCTTCCTCTTTTCTCTCTCCTCCAAACTCTAGTCCCCTTCTTCCACTATCGTCTAGCATTAGTTTTGGTATCAGAGCACTTCATCCACATCACTTTGTCTTCTTGAAAAGAGGAGACAGCCCTATCCTTCAGCAAAACTAATCCAATAGCAAAGACATTAGCCTATACACTACACTCTATACCTACCCCTGCAAACCCACTTTCTTCTGATCTAGTGGTTTTTTCTTGGGCTTGGTGGCTTGATATGAACACTGCAAGACCTCTCTGATCTACCTTAAATCTGTGCTATTTTGTTTGTTTTGTCTTTCCTTTTCCGTTACTTCCTCCTTTTGATAGGGACAATATTACAACTCGAGTCTATTTTGACCAAGACCTACCTCCTTACTTCTCAGGAATCACCCCTATAATTTGTACACAACAACAAATTTAGTGCCCTCACCAGGATCACTGAGAAGATAGTGGACAAAGCACACACCAGCATCCCTTCCTCTAGGTTACAAGCATCGACACTTCAAGTCAACCCCAAGATTTCCACTGCTTCCTCTCGTGATCAATAGATCACATAGCTACACTGAGTGGAAGCGAAACTAAAGCAAATAATAGAGGAAATCGTCAATGTCCAAGATAGCCTTTAGACACTATGAGAAATAAATCAAGGGCAAGTGATGCCACACCCAATCAGGTAGCATCACAAGTACATTCCACTTGGTTGCAAGTGACCCATAGGACGACCTTGCGGAAAAAACAAACAGCTCATTTCACTTTGGTGCCAATCACACTAATGGCTCCTACTGAGGCACAAGTTATGCCCAAAAACCCAGGCCGATGCTCCTAGCATATCTAGTCATCCAAGATCCCCCATCCTTCGCTTACATTAAATGTCATGCAAGTCATGACAGTTTTGAATCCGGCTACTCAACCTCCTCAAATCCGGCTACTCAACCTCCTCAACTGCAAGTCGCCTTGCAGCATTTGTACCTCCTCTTGTTCAAATCCTTGCGCCAATACCTAAAGCCAAAACCCGATGTAAATTTTTCCCGCCCTAGCTCCACGACTAACTTCTATTTCATGAGCTACCCAAACTGCGCGTAGTTTTTCTTTCCTGAAATGAACTTTCCCAACTTTGCAGACAACAACCTTCTTGGAATAAGAGACATTAACACTCCACCCTCCCCTCCAATTAGAGCTCCTCCCATTCTAGAAGACTATAAAATTTCAAAATTAGACTATAGTAAGGGTGACATGGACTTGCAAGAGCATATCCAAGGAATCCATTATTCCCAACTCACAAACTCCATGACGTGCCACCTCATGTTCGTAAAGGCTTCAAGGATGATCACATAGCTCATGCAATGAATCTCCTATGAGCTAAGTCCAATCTTGAGCTCATTACCTATGTTGGCCAATATGAACAAGTTGAAGAAGCTTACCAAGTTCTATCATGAGAAAATGAGAAGAAGAAAAGAAGAGAACACCACAGTTTTGCACCTTGTGATGGTTCTATTCATCACATTAACTAATCGCCTATACTTATTGGGAGGAGAAAATGTAAATAAACTGCAGAAAGATAAACAAATAATTCAAATTACACTAAATAAGAGTCTCTCTCTTTAAACTAATATTAAAAATAAACTAATTCTTCTCTTATCTAACATTCTCCTTGTTTCAAGGATTTTGTATTATAATACCTGCCATATTGGTAACAGAAGTTCATTAAAACAAACTCACCAAAGCCTTTAAAATAAAAATGTAAAACTATAATTACCTTAATAAATAGGTATAAGTATGGTATATCATGAATAATAAATAAATAGGTGACTATAACATGATTTACATAACACAAAGTATGCATGCAAGCAGTAAAGGAATTAAATGTACATTACAAGCTAACAACTTGAAGGAACACATTTGGAGATATGTTACCCAGAAAAAATAATTGTTTGGTTTGATGAAATGTTTAGATAACTTTATTAAAAATAATAGAATTATCACTCAAATAATAACATCCAGATGTCAAGACATCTAGATAACATGATAGTATTAAGATAACATTAAACTAAATGTGTAACGTCCAGATATTTCTATTTTCTATATTTTGGTTTTAGGGTGAATATGATTATTTGGATGTTACATAAGAGATATGAGTTAGGCATAACCTCGTTAACGATGTTATGAATATGAGTTAGGCGTAACATCGTGCATGATGAATGTGAAACCTCGGGTTAAGGCGTACTGTCGTGCAAGAGGAACGTTAAACCTCAGGTTAGGCATAACCTCGTGAACGATAGCTAATCCTGAAGTCAGGTGTTGGGATAATATGCAGTTGGTAGGCAAGTTCTAAGAGTTGGTGTGAGCTAGCTCATAGTGGTGCCAAGTGAGATAATGGTGCCAAGTGTTGAGTTAATCGTGTCAAGTGTCGAGTTGCATGAAAACATGTAAGAGAATAATATATATTCTCTGATTCTGTCATTTCTCTCTCATTAACTCTTTCTAACATTCTAATTCCCTGAAAAATAAGGGGAAATAGCCCAGCGGACAGGACGAACTTGAAGTAGGGGAGATTCCAAGCTAATATTTATTTATTACCTTAGAAATGGCAGACGCAAGGTAGACAAATTTCATGCATATAAATATAAAAGAGATGGAGCTATGAATCTTTTTACTTCGTACGAAAAGTTATGCATGTTTTTCCTGATTTGTACTGAATGTTTATGTGAAGTAATTCCGTGACTATTCTGTTACTTTCTTGTTAACTGAGTAAAATAACATTACGAAAAATAATTGGAAAGCCAAGTCTAGAGAACTTGTGTTAAATAAATGAACTGTGAAAGAAAGATGATTTCCGATTTCTCGTTGTATAAATGTCTGCCCAAACTGGAAAAATGATGATGTTGATGTTGTAAGTCCAATCTATCGTTGAGGGTAGTATTTGCAAAAATGATACTATAAGTCCAGTCTACCGCTGAGTGTAGTATTGACAAAGATTATGCTGTAAGTCCAGTCTACCGTTGAAGATAGTATTGGCAAAGATGATGCTGTAAGTCTAGTCTACCGCTGAAGGTAGTATTGACAAAGATGATGCTATAAGTCCAGTCTACCGCTGAGGATAGTATTGGCAATGATGATGATGACGTAAGACCAGTCTATCGCTGAAGATAGTATTGGCAGCGAATTGAAATATGTGGTACTATGGGTAGTCGCTGAGGACCATTCTAGTGAGTTTGGCAGAGAGACAATACACCGAGAAATCAGAACCGGTTAAGACAATCATCGTCCCTGATGTTTGGTCGGACCGATGTTTGGTGAGACAGTCATCATCCCCGATGTTTGGTGAGACTAATGTGTTGAGTGGTACTATCATGAAAACACGAATGTTGTAAGTGTACCGATGTTACGAGTGTAACTAATGAGGTTATGAAAAAAATGATGTTTGACTAATTGTGGTTTGGCGATCGCTGAGTACCATTCAAGTGAGTTTGGGCAGAGAGGCAATACACCGAGAAATCAAAACCGGTTAAGACAATCATCGTCGCCGATGTTTGGTGAGACCGATGTTTGGTGAGACAATCATCGTCCCCGATATTTAGTGGGACTGATAATTGGTAAGACAATCGTCGTCCCTGATATTTGGTGGGACTAATGTATTGAGTGGTACTATCATGAAAAAACAAATGTTGTAAGTGTACCAATGTTATGAGTGTAACTAATAATATGAGGTTATGAAAAAATGATGTTTGACTAATTGTAGTTTGGCGGTCTGATGTTTAGCAGCTAAGGATTAACGGTGCACGTATTGTGGCCGAGGTTTGTGCAAACATCGTGTTCGTGGTTTTATATTTTCATAACATCGTAAATAATATTATGGAATTTACTTGCGATACAATGAACCCTATTAAAAGGTGTTGTTATGAACTCTGTACTTTCACATGTTATTAAGTTAATCAGTGTTAGGGTAGTTTCCTAACATCGTGATCGAAGGTTGATATTGAATTTGTTGATCTAATCTATTGATATTGTGTTCTGATGAAATGTTCTTTTAGTATGAGCTTTGTCTACTCAGTACTATGAGACTGATGCCTTTTTGGCAGGTACTCTCTCATCTAGTCAAACACAGGATAAGGGCAAGGGGATTGGCGAGGCTTGAACTATCACCATTTTCCTATTCTTAAAATTGTAATAATTATCGTGTACGATATTTCTGAGTGAGCAGATAAGTGATTTGTAATAGATGTTTTATTTTATGCTAAATTTTGATATTGTCGAACTCGATGTTTCCCTTGCCAAGAGAATTTTTGGTCACACCCCCACTACCATCAAGTGTAGCATGGTTAAGGTGGCGGGTTGTCACAGAATGTCCCCTTAAACTTGGGGGAAGCCTTGGAAAATCATACATATACAATTAAACACAGGAAGTTATCAAATGTAACTATTTCATTTATCACAAATGTATTGGAAATTACATCTTGCTGCATGTAAATAGAAAAAATAAAATAAAATAGAGATGAAAGTCTTCAATGTAGGCGCTGGTCATCCTCACATTTCTTCTCCTCTTAGTTGTCTTCTTCTCCATCTTCGATATCTAGCATATTGAAGAATTTGTCACCCTTTTCAGTCAGATCAATCTCCTCTTCTGCATGAGGGGGTTTTAGGGTCATGCATGATACAGGATTCTTTCGTCGAAGGGCTTCCTTTGATGCCAGCCCAGCATATATCAAGTCAATAGCTAGAGATTCCCAACCTCTATTTGTTTCATCTAGTTTCTGCTTGCAACATTCATGACTCATTTTGATTGCAAAGACTGCAAATTTCTCAAGTTCTATAGCTTTTTCAATTTCTTGGGTAGTAGAAACTTCGAAGCCTAGCAATTTCTAATGAAACTTACCTCTGAACCTCCTCAAAGATTTGTTTCTGGCCTCCTACAGCACTCTTTACAAAGATTCCTCCACTTCCTTCAACCTGGCTTGGAGAGCACTATTTGACATTTGGAGAGAACTACTATACGACTGAAAGACTTCATTCTCATTCCAGAAACCAATGCTTTCTAACATAAATCTTTATGTATTCATTTATCCTATTTTGCATAGTGAGCTCAAGCAGATAGCTTGTAACAAACCAATCCTGTTTTATTTTGTCAAATTCCTCTTGCAAGATGGCTCTCCCTTGAGACTTCAGTTCAAGACTTTGCCTCAAGTGATTTAGCCACCTTAATTTGCACAAAGGTTTCCAGTTCCTCTGCATGATGAGCCATGGTGTTGGCAACCATAAAAGTCTGCAAATGCATGGAAATGTCAAACATCGTAAACGAAGAGAACTATGGAGTTTGAAGGTACTTAACACGAAAAGGAATGGAGTAATGTTGCCTCCGAGCTGAGCTTTACTAAGATTGATTAATGGCCCTCTCACATTCATCCACTGAGAAGGCATCACCTACAGCACTTATGGCGTCAACTTCTAACACCAGCTCATGGTCCGAAGCCGCCATCCATCCTCTACTTCATTACAACATTGAACTTCTATACTTCTTCAAAAGATTGGATCCCAAATCTTTTATTCAGTCATTAAGAGTTTGATCATCCATTAGAATTCTCCTTCATTTTCTTCGTCCCCCCTCACTCCTTGGAGAAACTCCCTCACCTTTCTCCATGAGCCTAGTAGTCAGAAGAAGCCTGCTTCTGACTTCCAATGGTTTCTCATCGAGGGATGGACCCTCAACTCTGTTAGCATATATTATCATCCCCCGATGAAGGCATTTTGACGCAACCCTTGCGAATTCAAAGAGGAAAAAGGCACACAACAATCACATAGAACGTAGAAGGAAAAACCTCACATGAATTTCAAACTTTCAATTATGCCAAAAAACTCACATTACAATGATTTTGTAGGGAATATATACGAAAACCCTAAAAATCAATCAAAAATAGAAATATATAATTTTCGACCTATTGATTGCCTAAACCATAACAGATTGGTAGTCCAAAATATAGCCTGATTCGAGTTTATTTGGACTACTATAACTAATTGCCATTAATTGCTAAAAATAGAAAGAAATTACAAAACATTTAATTGTGATGGACTTCGGGTTGACAATGCAGTCAATCGACCATAGACAGTTGACAGTGGATCCATCCCCTTTAGAGCTTTCTAGATTGGAGTTAAACACTGAAAACAGACATCCATAGTAAAAGTTGGTTGTTTTACTAAACAGGTGTCGAAATCTCCCCCAACGGGAGTCAATTGCGTCGAGCCAACCCAGACGTGGCCCTATCAATCTTAGCCAAGTATTCTAGTACGATGAGGTCTACATCATCCTCCCCTAGCTAAAAAAAACCCATCCTCAAGTTTCTGATCTCATCATAATAACACATCAGAAATCCTCAAATGACTTGGTTGCTTTAACTGGTATGCGTTGTCATTGATTTTTTAGGACTTCACATGGGCCAACTTTCCTTGCCTTGAACTTGTTGTACTCACCCATTGGAAAATGATCATTCATTAAAATGGCCCACACATAATCACCAACTTCTAATATCACCTTCCGATGCCCCTTGTTAACAGCTTCTTTGTATTTCTCATGACTTGCTTCAATATTCCATCATATAGTCTCATGCAAGGAATTTAAATACTCCACTAATTCCCCAACTTTGTGCTAAACCTTTTCCTACTGCAGAATTGGGGAAACATTGGGTACGCCCGAAGGGTTTGAGCCATGCATGACCTTGAATGGGCTGTAGTCAGTACTACAATTCTTGGACCTATTAAAAGCAAACTCAGCTTGTGCCAACACTAGGTCCCACTGTTTAGGCTTCTATTCTACTAAGCTCCTCAAAAGATTACTCAAACTTCTATTGATAAATTTTGCTTACCCATCAGTCTATGGATGGTATGCTGAACAAAACTTCAACTCAGTACCTAACAGTTTCCAAAAATGTTTCCAAAAGTGGCTCAAAAACCTAGTGCTACATTCAAAAGTAACTCCTTTCGACACTTCGTGCAAGCGAACAATCTCATTGAAGTAGATTTGGGCTATCTGCGATGCATCATAGTCTTCTGATATGCCACAAAATGTGCCATCTTCAAAAACCTGTCAAACACAACGAGGACAGAATCAAACCTCCTTTGTGTTGGTGGAAGCCCTAACACAAAATCTAAACTAATTTTCTCCTAGGGGCAGCTTGGTATTGGCAAGGGCATATAGAGACTGGCATTAGTTGAAGCCCCATTAGACACATCTCGTTTCATCTTGGGCCAATGGTACCTCCCATTAATTAAAGCCAATGTCTTGGCACGACCAACTTGTCCTTCATCGTGCAGCTCCTTAAGTATTTTGTTCACAAATTGAGCAATCAGGAACACAAAGTAATACTCCTCGAAACAAGTAACCTATCTTGATTTGAAAATCAGTCCTCTCCGCTCTTTGGACTACTCGGAAGGCTTGTTGAAAGAAAAGCTAGGATTAGTGCAGTGAAATTTTCCACTTGATCTCTTCAAACTCAGCCTGTGCTTCTAGTGTCCACTAAAGTTCTTCCTTTTAATGCAATTAGTGACAAAAGACATGATCACATTAAAGTTTCTAATGAATCATCAATAAAACGAAGCTAGGCCATGGAAACTTCAAACTTCAGTGATGCTAGTAGGAACATGCCACTCCAGCATTACAAGCAACTTCTTTTGATCAAGTTTCATCCCCTCCGCTGAGACTACATAGCCTAGGAACACTAGGCTCTCTGCCATAAAGTTGCGCATCTTTAAATTAGCAAACAATTTCTCCCTTTGGAGGGTGTATAAAACCTCCCTCGAATGCTGCAGGTGAATCTCTATAGAGCAACTGAATAAAAGAACATCATCAAAATAAACAACAAATTTACCGATGAAAGGTCGAAAAACATGGTTCATAAGCCTCATGAAGATGCTAGGAGCATTTGATAAGACCAAAAGGCATCACCATCCACTGGTATAAGCCATCCCGAAGCTTAAAAGTTGTTTTCCAGTCATCTCCCGGCCTAATCCACAACTGATGATACCTACTCTTCAAATCAATTTTGGAGAAGATGGTTGCTCCCCGCTAGTTGATCCAATATATCATCTAACTTTGGAATCAAAAAATGATATTTAACAGTGATCTAATTAATGGCGCTATTGTCAATATACATTATCTAACTTCCATCATTTTTGGAACCAAAAGTATTGGAACTGCACATGAACTCATGCTAGGACAGATGAACCCTATGTCAATCAGATCTTGCACTTGTTGCTCCAACTCTTGGTACTTAGCTGGACTCATCAATAGGCTGGTCAGTTTAGTAAACTAGCCTTAGGAATCAGATCAATATGATGCTAAATATCTCGAGCTGGAGGTAATCCAGGTGACATTGTCTGAGAAGAAATCAGAGAACCAATTATGCATCTACTAATTTCTAAAATTTCTGCATCAGCCTCACCTCCTTTCTCTACAACAACAAGAACAATTCCAATGTCGATGGCTTTCTTTGTAAAACTTTACATTGTCAACAAACTAATGGTTCTCACCTTTCTTTAGCTTTGATTTAGGAAGATCCCCATCTTTCATAGGTACTAGAATGATCATCTTATCCTTCCAAAACTATAGGTATTTTTTCTCCCATTGTGTGTTGCATACTCCGATCAAATTGCTATGGTCTGCCCAATAAATCATGACAAGCATTCATAGCTACAACATCACACCATACCTCATCGTAATACTTTTACCCGATAGATAAAAATATCAAACAGTGACCATCAACCACCATCTCTCGCAATTTTGCAAGTCAAGACAATTTATATAACTTAGGATGTCTCTTGATGGTCAACTCTAACTTTTTCACAGCTTCTCTGAAATTACATTCTCATAACTGCCACCATTGATGATCAATCTATGCAATTTCCCATTAATGGTGCAACTACCATGAAAAATACTCATTCACCTCCAATCATCTCTTTCCTTATGTCTTCTTTACCATTAATGCATCCTCATATACATGTCCCAACAATATAGCCTCTTCTGTGCAATCTCCTTCCTCACTATTTTATCCTCTTCAAGCACCTCCTCTTTGACTAGCAAATGTTTCTCAAGCCGACAAACAACCTTGCACTCACTGCGTGTATGACTGATTTCTCCACAACTGAAGCAACATATGATTGATTTGCCTCTATAGGATGGTTTGGTTGCCTGGCCATTTGCGTTGCAATCAACTTTCCCACGTGCCGAATTACACTAAGATTAGCGTATGTTCCCTACCATCCACTCTTCAGATTTTGATCAGATCAAAATAAATCTTGTCATTACCTGATGATGAACCTCCTTCACACTCCAGGTGTAAACAAAGTGCATTTTGGATTTGCTGTCAAAGCCCATCAATGTATTAGCCACTTTCTGATCTTCACTCTCCACTAGGTCACATTGAATGATGAGTTGATTGAACTCCTCTATGCACTCATCTACTGATTTGGAGCCTTGCTTCAAGTGTAGGAGTCGCTAATATATCTACTATTTATAATTGAAGGGTAAAAACTCTGCTTCCAACTTCGCCTCAAATCTACCCAACTAGTAGCCTTTCCTTTTCCTTAACAATCAAGATCCCCCTTCAGATGTTCCCACCATGCGGAGGCATATCCAGGGCTAATAATGAGTCACGTTCGAGCTAGTTTACCTCAACTCAAACTCGAAAGTCAAGTTTGATTTGAGTTAACGAACATATAATAGATTTTGAGTCAATTTTCAAGTTGAATCAAACTTAATTTTTCAATCTTATTTTTTTATTTGAAAATTTATTTTTAATATAGTATATATTATATATTACTTTTTAGTTAAATTTATATGAATTATAGATTTATTTATAAAAAGTCTTTGTAACATATAATTTAAATCTCTTCAATATATATTTTATATAACGTATTCATGTATATATATTTTAAAATACATTTGAAATGCCTACATATGTATAATTGTACAGATATCAAGTTAATTATAAGTTAAATTAATTTTTTTCGAGTGACTTAACTAAGAGTCATAAGAAAATCAAATTAAATTCGAACCAAGTAAAATGCAAACGAGTTTTAAATTAAATTTTGGGTATTTTTCTCACCCTTAGGCATGCCTAGTCAGTCTCATCACCACCAACTTCACCATTTTGTCCTCTAGAACATCATTGTATTCAAAAATGCACATGCCGCTATTAAACTAATTGAAAAACTCCTCTACATGAAGGGTGACTGAGAACTCGAGTAACTCCACCTGATCATGTCCACCCATCTCCATATGATTCTGTGGCGTGCAATAGATCTAAAGGCCTACTGCTCAAGACGAGCAACCATCTCCCCAAGTTATCATCTCAACTCCTCGATCTCGACATCCGCAGATCTCTCTCCCTCTAGGGTCCTCCAGCGTTGTTGCTCACTGCCTTCTTACTATGACTAACAATAATGATCGATTAAAGAAAACACACCCACAGGATTGGAACTTGTGCTCTGATATCAATTAATGTAGCCTTACAACAACATAATAGATTCAAGGATGAAAGAGGCACAGAACATTCACATAGAACTTGGAAGGAAAAGCCACACGCGAATTACAAAATTTTAATTGTCATAAAACTCTCATTACAATGATTCGTTGGGCATATATACGAAAACCCTAAAAATTGACCAAAATTAGAAATACATAATTTTCAATATGGTAATAACCTGAATCACGTTAGATTGATAGCCCAAAATGTAACTCGTATTTTTTTGAACAATTAAAACTAATCGTCGATAATTGCTAAAACAAAAAGAAATTACAAAAAATCTTTAACAAACTAAATGATAAAATTTCAAGTCAAATACATGGTCAACCATTCGCAGGTGGTTGACAATGGATCTGTCTCCTCGAGAGTTTAACAAATTGGGATTGAACGCTAAAAATATACACATGCAGCAAAAGTTATAGTTGTTTTAATGAGCAGGTGTCGAAATCTCTCCCAAAGCAAGTCAATTGCGTCAAATCAATTCGGACTTGGTCCACTCAACTTTATCCAATTATTCTAGTGCCATGATGTCCACATCACATTTTTTGTGCATCTCCGAAGGTACATATGGCCTCTGTGCTTTCCAGTACATTCTAAGTCCTTTAACCAACCTCCTCATCAAGAATTAAGCCAAAGCCTCCTCTCCAATGTTTTCCTTCTCCTTCATTTTTTCTAATCTTCTTTCTTTCTCCAAAGCGAGGCCTTCACCCCCACATAATACTTCTCAAATCTAGAATTGTTGATTACAGCATACATCTTAGAATAATGGGCAATTAGTAAGATGGTTTCAACTCCATGTTGAACCATTGTATTGCTCCTAACCAGATTGACTTCACTTCCCTCATCTCAAAAGTAAAGCTTTCATTCATTTTCCAAATCACCCTCATCATCTTCCTCGAGCATCCCCAACTCATACCCATTTGTCAGATTTGACGAACTTCCAACTGCGTCAACAATTCGCAAGTAGTAGCTCTCTTCAATTTGGCCACCCCATCTTCCTCCATGGCTTGAATAGTAGAGATGGGGTCAACTTCCACACCTCGAGCTCACTCATGACTACGAGTGTTAGCTGATTCAAAAATTAAATCAACTCAATAAACTCAAAACGAAAGTCAAAACTAAAGTCAACTGAAAAATCCAGTTAAATGGACCGGGTCGTTAAACTAAAACTAACTCAGTAAGCCTCTCTAAATGGACCGAGTTGTAAATGTGCTTTATCCAGTGTAAACGGCCTCTTTCAGCCTAGCCCTACCCAAAGGAGATGGAGTTCGCCAGCTTCCTTCTTGGGTTCCTCTAGAGTTTTTTCCTAGATCCATTTGTTCAACTACCCTAGACACACTTCCTTTGCCTTCCTTTGCAAGAAAACGGCCAACAATGGCCAGTGGAGACGGGCTTCACCAACCCCTTTCTTACTCCCCAGCGTGAGAACTGGCTCCCCTATCAAGTCACTACATCAGCGTGAGAACCAGCCTTGCCCTAGCCCGGTCCCGTATTATTATTTTCAATGTTAACTGAGCGATAACAATTGGAATCAGCAATTCTCCGGTAATCGGCAAAGACGAATTCTAAGAATATATAACTACTGCCCCTATTCGAGAACTTTTGCCATATAGATAACACCCTCAAAATCATGCCAACAGGAAGAAATGGCAGATTAGTCAGACCTGAACATTTTCCTCGCCATCTCGATGGTAAACGTATTTGAGCTCTTTCTCGTCCGCCGCATCTCCCGAGCAAGCTCCGATCCCTAGGGCATAAATAACTGCATCTCTGTCCAAATCCTCAAAAATAGGTCAGAAAGTACAAGAAAGAGAAAGAGAGAGAGAGAGAGAGAGAAGGAGAACACATAAAAAGGCCTCGTTATCGGAAATTCCATGGAGGACCAGAACAGACCTTTCATTGTAGGAGAAACTATCCTGCAAAGCAAGAGGAGCTTGTTCCAGATATGAATTCTTAAAGAACGAAGTTAGGAGAGGGAAGGAGAGTAGACCTCTGGAAACTTGTGAGAGATGACAAGCTCTGGATCGAATTGAGCTTTAACCCGCAAACTAGCCATGGTCGTCGGTGGACGGCGGTGCCGGAATCCGCACAGCCGGTGATGAGAAAAGAAGCGAAGAACGACTGGGTTGGGCACCGATCGCAATTTTGGGAGATTTAAATTAAAGTTTGTGACATTTTACTGTTTGGACATTTTAGAGCGTGATATTTACAGAAATATCCTCAAAATTTTAATTTACAAGCAAATCATCTATAGGGGTGTGTTTGTTTGTAAGGTTAAATTTAAGAAAGTTAAAATTAAATTTGGATAGAAATATTTTTTTATTGAAAGTTGTGAATGATGTGAAATAAAGTTAGTTATTATGTTGGAATATGTGAGGGATGTGATATAAAGTTAGTTATTATGTTGGAATATGTGAGGGATGTGATATAAGTTAGTTATTATTTTAGTAATATGTGTAGGATGTGAAATAAATTTAATTTTTAATATTAAATTTTATATGTGATGTGATATGCCTGGTTAAAATTAAATCAGGTTAATTTTAAACTCCTAGACAAAGGCCCTAAAATTTAAATATTATTTCTATATTATTTAAAATTTGCGTTAGATTTACTTATGTATTTATATATACTGACATGATTACATATATATTTATATTTAAATATATAAGTAAATATATATAAAAACATTTACACGTATATAAATAAATATAATTAGCTTCCTAAAAGTTTTTTTCTTGAAACTTAATAAGGATGATTAGCTTCAAGAAGAGGTACTAGCCTCCAAGGGATAATAAGGCAATGAACAAGGAGGATAGATAGAATTTAAATAATAAAAATTATAAGGCTAATAATTATGGTCTTATTGTCCTCAAGTGTGAGAAGATGTGAAATGCAAAATCATTCACTAAGAAGTGAGAAAAGCACGTTGAAATACATCTTCGCACATCAATGTTGAAGCTGGCCAAAAAAAATGAATTTTTCTTTCGCCTGTTAAATAGGGCCCTCGTTATTCTTGTCTAATTCCATTTTCATTCAATCCACACTCAGATAAAATAGAAAAAGGGCTCATATTTGAATTCATCTAAACAGAATAGGTTAAATAGGACAAATACATTTATAGTAACTCGGGTGGATATCTTGTTTCCGAAAACTACTAGTTTAAAACCTTCATAATGAAAGAGGGCACAACCATGGCTCAAATTGACTCTCGGTTTAAGGAAATGATCTATCATGGTCTCACTAAATTAGGAATGGCAATGGGACAAATATGAGTCAGGTTATACAAAATTCAAATCTATCTCACAATCTTTTAACCATTCGCTTGCGATAGCTAATGCTGCATTCATAGGATAAAGAGAATTCCCATAAGGGAGGAGGACTATCATCTTTATCCAAGCACGATCATAGCTTTATTCATTCGTTGAATGCCTTTACTCTTATATAAGGGGCGAAGGGGGGTGGAGAATTACCATTAGAGGTCAGTCACCACACCACCTCTAGAATACATACAATATGTAATGAGGTGAGAGTGCACGGTTAACAAAGACCTAAAGACCTCGCTCCACCCCATCTTATATCCATAATAATTTATTTTAAATTAAAATAAGAATACCTATTTTTAATATTTTTACCTTAAAATTATATAGTTTATTTAATTAATTGCAGATCACAAGTCAGAGAGAGTATAATTGCGTTATACACGAACCTGTCCCACTCCAAAATAGCTCGAGTCAATTCGCAAATTCAACTTTGAAACCTATATCTGTCCTATTATGGGCAGGTCGGGATGAGTTAAATGAGATTAGGTAAAATTATTATCCCTATGTACATTGAACTCAAAGAAGCACTTCAAGGGGATAATTGCCATTAGAGGTCAATCACCACACCACCTCTAGAATACATACAATATGTAATGGGGTGAGAGTGCATGGTCAACATAGACCTAAAGCTAAAGCACCTACATTATGCTTGCAGTCAATACAACCACAACCCCTAGCCCCACCCTACCCCGCCCCACCTTGCCTCACTCCTTACATAACCCATACCATACCTGCCCTGCCATGTTTCATTTCTACAATCTCATACCATCCCTATTGCACCTTGCCCCGACCTGCCTCGCTCCACCCCATCTTATATTCATAATAATTTATTTTAAATTAAAATGAGAATACTTATTTTTAACATTTTCACCTTAAAATTATATAGTTTATTTAATTAATTGCATATCACGAGTCAGAGAGAGTATAATTGCATTATATGCAAACCTATCCCACTCCAAAATAGGTCGAGTCAATTCGCAAATTCAACTTTGTAACCTATATTTGTCCCATTATGGGCAGGTCGGGATGAGTTAAATGGGATTAGGTAAAATTATTCATCCCCATGTACACTAAACTCAAAGAAGCACTTCAAGGGTACAAGGGTGTTGGGATTGTCTCTTAATGAGAGGATAGTTGGATGTAGATACAAGGGTATAGATTCACATTATCCTTTTGTTTATCTTTATATATAATTATCTATAATTATTTCTACTGTGTAGCTATGTTTTTATTATTATTGCTATAATTATATTAATTTTTTTATGAATTTGTACGTATTTTATATTTCTTAAAGATCATCTATTTACCCCCCTCTAGGTGCACATGCATCCTTCTATCCTACATGGAGGCGGATCAAGAGGTTGTAACAATAATCAAAGACGGAAATGAAAAGGCATTTTCATGACAAAGTGAAGGGACGGGGAATCCAACTAAGTTGCGAAATTCCCGTAATTTAATAAATGACTTCGTTCTAGAGAAAATCCAACTTAGAGAAACAAATGTTTTAAAATTGGGATCTACGAGTCCTGCAATGACCCACACCTCACTGATCGATTTTAGTTCACCCTAAATTTGTGACCTTTTCATTCAACTAATATAAGAGCTAAGAATTGATACCATAATCTTACAAAAGTTGCAATCCCATTCATAATGCAGTATTTATATACACATACATATACAATACATACATACATACATACATACATACATATATATATATATATATATATATATATATATATATATATATATATATTCACATATGCATGCAACAGCACATGAATACATATATAAATATGAATAATCGCTCATTGCACTTCCAATATTTTATTCTGTCTAATTAGCAGCAAGCATATAATTCCCATAATAATTATTTATTTTCTAGCTCATGGATTATTCAATTCAAACCAAGCCTGAGCTTAATTTGGATTCTGAACCAGCTTGATCGGAGGCTAATCCCATTATGAGATCAGGCTCAGATTTGGGCTTGGCATTCTGGTTATCTTCTTTCTTCAGCCTCCCCTTGAGCAACCTTCCTTTGTTCTTCTTCTTCTTCTTCAAAGTTTTCTCCTGTGTTTTACGTTTATCACTTCCCTGCAATAATTCAAAGACAAAGGACTTTTAAAAATTTGAATTATAAAGATGTTCTACGTACCGTTTATATTTTCATTTATGTTGGCTCTACCATATATCTAGTATATAATAACTATATATATATATATATATATATATATATATTGATGAAACTAGACTTTTATAATTACTAGAACTAATTGTATTCAAATTTTTCATGAATCTTATTAATTATGTCAATACTGATTCAATAGATAACAGTCATATATATAAGGCATATTTTTGATATTTTTGTCTGTTTTTCAAAAATATATGTTGTTCAGGATAAATCTAAGTGCACTGAATTAAAAAAGTGAGGATATCATATTATGCTTAACTGGTAATATTTCACAGTTAATTTTTTATCTGCTAGATGTAAATATATATTTAAAATTTTGTTTGATATACATGTATAAGCTAATTTTAAGGGCTATGTAATAATCTTTTTCAAAATTTACTCATTGTTTTTTTTTAATGTTTACATAGTTGACAAACGTACGTGGAAACTCACAGAATCAGAATTCGACTTTGAATCAGACTTCGAGCTAGGTTCTGACTTAGAATCAGACTTTGAGTCAGAATTTGATTTAGAATCTGAGTCAGATTTCGAATCTGAACTATCATGACACTGAAGTTTTTCCTTTTCACCTTCTTCTTCTCCAGCATCAGTGGCAGAGATCTTCTCTTCCTTACCATCTTCCCTATTATCATCCTCTACTTTCTTTATATCTGAGCTTTTGTCTTCTCCTTCTCCTCCCTTCTTCTCCTTCTCTATTTCCTCTTTATCTACTACCTCTCCTTTTTTATTATTCTCCATTAATGCCTCCTTTTTCTCCTCTCCCTTCTGATCTTCTCCCTTCTTCACCACCTCTTCCTCCATGGTGACCAGTGTGGTGCTCTGAATATCTTCAAGAGTGCAGTAAGACTTAAGCTTCAGCTATAGCTATTTATAGCATTTTGAAATTTATTTTTTCTTCATAGTCAAGAGTGTATGAATGCATGCATGCATGCATGCACGTCTACGTCGCAGCTGAATTATTTGAGTTGGAGTAATTATTGGAATCGGCAATTATATATATCCTCAAATCACTGAATCAAAGCCTACTAAATTTTCTATTATAAAAAACAAGCCCACTAACTGTTCTCAAATTTAATCTTTTTTAAATAAACTATATATGGGACTCCCAGGCATTAATAGCTTCAATGCAATTATGATGCATACATATATTATATTACATCATATAATTTACAAAAAATTAATTTGATAATATTATAAAAATTTATATAATTATTATTTTTAAAAATATCTAAATGTTACTTAAAATTAAGTGACATTTAGTCATCACCATAATTATAATTGAATTGAATGGAGTAAAGTTGGAGTAATTTTTTTAGATTAGATATACCGTAAAATAAATTCAAAATATCATAATAAGTGAGATTAGAAATTAATAAAACACAATTGAATCACTAATTATTAATGAAGAGAAAATTTTAAATTTTAAAAGTGCTCCAAAACAGTATTACATTATCTTTTCAATTTGGATTAGAAGATGACGATCAAAAGTTCAGTTAAAATGTTTTACTAATATAAATCATTAAGCCCCGTTTGTCTAGGAGTTTAAAACTAACCTTGTTTAATTTTAACCAGACATATCACATCACACATAAAATTTAATATTAAAAATTAAATTTATTTCACATCCTACACATATTACTAAAATAATAACTAACTTATATCACATCCCTCACATATTCCAACATAATAACTAACTTTATATCGCATCCCTCACATATCCCAACATAATAAATAACTTTATTTCACATCATTCACAACTTTCAATAAAAAAATATCTCTATCCAAATTTAATTTTAACCTTCTTAAATTTAACCTTACAAACAAACACACCGAAATTATGATAACTTATGATATAAAAGATTAAACAAATAAATTCATGCAAATTACTAATATTGCTATATATATATATATATATATATATATATATATTTCAATGTACAGAATATCTCTAATGAATATTTGAAAAAATCAACAACCAATTTTATTTGTGATTAAAAAAAATTGTTTCAAGTTTTTTGTTTTATAGCGGGTAAATTGCATCTAGGCTCCTGATGTCCGAATGACAATTGCAACTTAGCCTCTTTAAAATTTGATATCTGAGATTATAAAAATATTGCAATCCCTCTTCTAGAATCTTTTATATTTTAGCGTATATTATTGATAGAAAATTTGAAATTTGATACTAATTTAACTATTTATACCTTTTAAATGATCATTACATTCCTATATATATCTTCACTATTCTTTCAAATTTTAATAAAAAATTTAAAAAATTTAATTTATCCTTATATCTTCAATATCATATTTAGAATCTCAGATATTTAAATTAAGATTTATTTAACTTACAATGCACTTTTAGAAGAATGTAATTTACCCTTTTATATATAGCAGTTTCAAGATGAGATCGAATTAGCCTGATCTCCCCTCAAATGCAATGTTACAAAAAATTATTGGATTCAAATGCTTGAGTACTGTATCAAAGTCGTCTGCCGTACCATGCCAGGCATTCATCCGCCAATCGTGAAAAGCCGCACAGGTGAGTGGGCTCTGCCTCATGTACATGTATAACACCGTAAATAATGTTAAGTTATCGAGTGACCGAATGGATCATTCGGTTGGCCAACTGGACAGTATGGTAGCTGATCATATCGTTCGATCGCTTTGATCAAATAGTTCATAATTTGGCTACCAGATCAAATAGGTATTTATTCAAGAAAGGTATAACTTGAGATCACGTAAGTCTTCTTTTGAAATAGTAGGTATAGTATGTAACCACATATTCTCCAATTGATACTTACCTAATTTCAAACTATACTTATTTTTTAAAATAAATTCTTACCTAATATTTACTTGTCTGGTGGCTGAACGAACGGTCTAGTCAGAGTAAACAGACAATCCGATCGGCTAGCCGAACTGTACGATCAACCAACTAGGCTATCTTGAATGCCAATCAAGCAGTCTATTTGGCTGCTCGACAACTTAAAATTATTTGTAACATTATGCGTGAAGCTGGACCGGCTCACTTATGTAACTCTCTGTGATTAGCCAATAGACAACTGATAATGGCTGAACCCTATAATGTTTCCTCATTTTGGGATGCTTTTTGTCAAATTCTGTCGACAGACAATTAAACTCTCACAGAGCCTTTGGATTCTTTGGCTGCTTCTTGTGAAAAGGATGATGGATGGGACCCCGGCCACATGCCCTTGGATTCTGAGAAGTTTTCAGTGGAGTTCATCTAGAATAGATTAATAGCCATAAGATTCTAATTCTTGGATAAGCAATGCGTATCCCTGGATGGATGGAAGGAGCAGTCCATGAGATGTAAAATATTAGAGAAATCATGATCGATCATGAAGTAATCATTTAATACTGTATATAAATCTTTCAAATATGTATATAAATCTTTTAAATATGTATATAAATCTTTCAAATATGTATATAAATCTTTAATGTGAATGCAAATATGTATATAAATCTTTAATGTGAAAGCAAATATGTATATAAATCTTTAATGTGAAAGCAAATATGTATATAAATCTTTAATGTGAATGCAAATATGTATATAATTCTTTCAAATTTGAAGAAATGCAAATATGTATATATAACTCTTATAAAAAATAAATATATAAACCGTAATTGACCATTCGTGATATGTATTTGAAGAGAATATATGCAATTTGACTTTAATCGTGTCTATATGAAGGTTTTTTAATATAATACCATGATTACACTCCTAATGTTTGCTATATGGATGTATTTTAATCGAAAATTGATATTTAGCGATCTATTAGGTGCATTTGATTGCATTTTAATAAAATACCTATAATTACACATCTATTTGTCGCTATATCGTTCAATTTTAAGAGAATAGACTCTTTTAGGGTCTTATTTTGAATTTGAGTTGAATAGCTATGTTTTTGCATCTATTCATTGCATTACGTTGAATTCAAGAGGAGTACAATTAGTTTTTGTTGTATTTGAAGAGAATATACGCAATTTGACTTTAATCGTGTCTATATGAAGGTTTTTTAACATAATACCAAGATTACACTCCTAATGTTTGCTATATGGATGTATTTTAATCGAAAATTGATATTTAGCGATTTATTAGGGGCATTTGATTGCATTTTAATGAAATACCTATAATTACACATCTATTTGTCGTTATATCGTTCAATTTTAAGAGAATAGGCTCTTTTAGGGTCTGATTTATGTCATATCGATGAATTTGAGTTGAATAGTTATGTTTTTGCATCTATTCATTGCATTACGTTGAATTCAAGTAGAGTACAATTAGTTTTTGTTGTATTTAAAGAGAATATATGCAATTTGACTTTAATCGTGTCTATATGAAGGTTTTTTAACATAATACCATGATTACACTCCTAATGTTTGCTATATGGATGTATTTTAATCGAAAATTGATATTTAGCGATCTATTAAGGGCATTTGATTGCATTTTAATGAAATACCTATAATTACACATCTATTTGTCGCTATATCATTCAATTTTAAGAGAATAGGCTCTTTTAGGGTCTGATTTATGTCATATCGATGAATTTGAGTTGAATAGTTATGTTTTTGCATCTATTCATTGCATTACATTGAATTCAAGTGGAGTACAATTAGTTTTTGTTGTATTTGAAGAGAATATATGCAATTTGACTTTAATCGTGTCTATATGAAGATTTTTTAACATAATACCATGATTACACTCCTAATGTTTGCTATATGGATGTATTTTATGGGTAATTTTCGATTACAATACATCCATATAGCAAATATTAGTAGTGTAATCATGGTATTATGTTAAAAAACCTTCATATAGAGACGATTAAAGTCAAATTACATATATTCTCTTCAAATACAACAAAAACTCATTGTACTCCACTTGAATTCTATAAATAGACTCGACAACTCAAAGCGTCTGCTACTTTATTCTCAATCCCTGGTTTATGCCTGAGTACAAAAGTGTTCTCTTGAAAAAATTCAACCCACTTGGCATGTCTTGGGTTGAGCTTCTTCTGTGAATTCAGGTATCTCAAAGCTTCATGGTCAGAATAGAGGGTAAACTCCTGGGGTAGGAGATAATGCCTCCAATGTCTGAGAGCCTGAACCACGGCATAAAATTATTTATCATAGGTGAAGTATCGTTGCCTAATATCATTTAATTTCTCACTGAAGAAAGCCATAGGATGACCTTTTTGACTTAGGACTCCACCTATACCAACTCCTGAGGCGTCACAGGATACCTCAAAGACTTTGAAAAAGTCTGGGAGTCGTAAAACAGGAGCTGCAGACATGCGAGCCTTAATTTCAACGAAGGCTCTTGCTGCTGCCTTCGTCCACTCAAAAGCTCCTTTCTGGATACAATCCGTAATAGGAGCAGTGACGGTGCTAAACCCTCGTATGAATCATCGATAAAAGGTAGCTAGGCCATGAAAGCTACAAACGTCATGGATGTTCTGAGGTTCTGGCCATTCAGATATGGCGCGAACCTTCTCAGGGTCAGCTGAGACACCGTCTGGGAAGAAGACAAATCCCAGGAAGACTACACGGTCAGTGAGAAAGGCACACTTCTTAGGATTCGCAAACAAACTTTTTGCTCTTAAGACTTGAAAGATTTGGCGAAGATGGTCTAAGTGGTCCTCCCTAGTCCGGCTATATATCAAGATGTCGTCAAAGTATACGACAGCAAAGATGCCAATGAAAGGTCGTAAAACTTGCATCATCAATCGCATGAACGTACTAGGGGCATTGGACAGCCCAAAGGGCATGACCATCCACTCATATAGCTCATCTTTCGTTTTAAAGGCCGTCTTCCACTCGTCCCCAAGCCTGACTCGGACCTGATGGTAACCACTCTTTAAATCGATCTTCGAAAAGATAGTAGCTCCAGCCATCATATCTAACATGTCATCTAGGCGGGGAATGGGAAAGCGGTACTTCACAGTAATCTTATTGATGGTGTGGCTATCCACGCACATCCGCCATGAGCCGTCCTTCTTGGGAAAAAGAAGGGCTGGAATGACACATGGGCTAAGGCTCTCTCTAATGAATCCTTTCCGTAACAGGTCCTCAACTTGCCTCTTTAAATCCGCGTGTTCAGTAGGATTAAGACAGTAATAAGGCAAGTTCGGGAGGGTGGATTTCGGAACAAGGTCTATAGCGTGCTGAATGTCACGCATAGGAGGGAGACTATCCGGGAGATCGTCAGGAAGGATCTCAGTGAACTCACTTAATAGTGGGCTCACCTCAAGTGGGTGCTAAGCGATGGGGGCCTCCGAATAACCTCGTAAACCACGTAAAATCCTGTAAACCTCGAATAATCTCGTAAACCCCGCAAAATCCCTTAAACCCTGTAAAAATCGTAAAACATCGTAAAAACCCGGAAAACCCTGTAAACCCTGGAAAACCCCGTAAAATCCGTAAACTCTTAAACCGTGTAAACCCAGTAATCCGCGTAAACTTTGTAACCCGCATAAACCCTATAAACCCGCGTAAACCCCATAAACCCGCGTAAACCACGAAAACCGGCGTAAACCCCAAAAAGCCCCGTAAAATCCTTAAACCCGTAAACCCGTAAACCCCGTAAACTGCGTAAACCCCCTAAACCCCGTAACTTGTGTAAACCCCTTAAACCCCGTTACCCGCGTAAACCCCGTAACCTGTATAAACCCCGTAAACCGCGTAAACCCCGTAAACTCACGTCAACCATGTACGTAAACCATGTAAATCCACGTAAATCCCGTAAAATACCGTGAACCCCGTAAACCAGCGTAAACCCCATAAACCAGCCTAAACCCCGTAAACCAGCGTAAACCCCATAAACCCCGAAAACCCGGTAAACCCGTAAACCCTGAAAACCCCGAAAACCTGAAAACCTGAAAACCCCGTAAACCCCGTAAAAATCGTAAAACATCGTAAAAACCCGGAAAACCCCGTAAATCCCGTAAAACCACGTAAACCCTATAAAACCACGTAAACCCACGTAAACCACGTAAACCCACGTAAACCACGTAAACCACGTAAACCACATAAAACCCGTAAACCCCGTAAATCGTAAACCTCGAACCCCGTAAACCCCGGAGTTTACGGAGGTCCGGGGGTCCGGGGTTCTGGGTTTCTAGGGTTTTCCCGTAAACCATGAACCTCGTAAACCCCGAACCCCGAAAATCTTGAAAACCCCTTAAACCGTAAACCCCGTAAACCCCGTAAAATTCGTATACACTGTAAAATTCGTTTGCCCCGAAAAATCCTATAAACCCCGAAAAGCCCCGTAAACCTCGGACCCCCGGACCTACCGTAAATCCCGTACAAACCGTAAACCCCGAAAAACGCGTAAACCCTGAAAACCCAGTAAACCCCGTAAACCCTGTAAACCGCATAAACCGCGTAAACTCCGTAAACTCCGTAAACACTGTAAACTCGCGTGGGCCCTGTAAACCCGCGTAAACCCACGTAAACCCGTAAACCTCGAAAACACGGTAAACCCCGAAAACCCCATAAACCCCGAATAACCTCGTAAACCCCGTAAAACCTCATAAATCCCGAATAACCTCGTAAACCTCGTAAAACCCCGTAAACCCCGAAAACTCGAAAAATCCCGTAAACCCCAAAAAATCCCGTAAAATCCGTAAACCCCTAAACCGCATAAACCCTGTATTACGCGTAAACCGCATAAACCCCGTAAATTCTGTAACCCGCATAAACCCTGTAAACACGCGTAAACCCCATAAACCCCGTAAACCCGCGTAAACCCTGAAAACCCGCGTAAACCCTGTAACCCGCGTAAACCCCGTAAACCCCATAAATCCGCGTAAAACTCGTAAAGCCTGTAAACCCCGTAAACCCGCGTAAACCCCAAAATCCCCGTAAATCCCGTGAACCCCGTAAAAATCGTAAAACATCGTAAAAACCCGAAAAACCTTGTAAACCCCAAAAAACCTTGAAAACCTCGTAAACCCCGTAAAATTCGTGAAGGTCTGTAAAACGTAAACCCGTAAAACCACGTAAACCCACAAAAAACCCACGTAAAACCCTGGGAACCCTGTAAAACTCCGTGAACCCCGTAAACCGTAAACCTCGAACTTCGTATACCCCGTAAACACCGTAAACTCGCGTAAGCCTTGTAAACCCGCGTAAACCCACGTAAACCCATAAACCTCGAAAACACGGTAAACCCCGAAAACCCCGTAAACCCCGCATAACCTCGTAAACCCCGTAAAATCCCGTAAACCCCGAAAAATGGGAAAATCCCGTAAACCTCAAAAAATCCCGTAAAATCCATAGACTCGTAAACCGCATAAATCCCGTAAATCGCGTAAATCGCGTAAACTCCGTAACCCGCATAAACCCTGTAAACCCGTGTAAATCCCATAAACCCCGAAAACCCGAGTAAACCCCGTAAACCCCAAAAAACCCCGTAAAATCCGTAAACCCGTAAACCCGTAAACCCCGTAAACCCGTAAACCCGTAAACCCCGTAAACCCGTAAACCCGTAAACCCGTAAACCGCATAAACCTCGTAACTTGCGTAAACCCCGTAAACCCCGTAACTTGCGTAAACCCCGTAACCCTCGTAACCCGCGTAAACCCCGTAACTCGCGTAAATCCTGTAAAACCGCGTAAACCCGCGTAAACCTCGTAAACCCCAAAAATCCAGTAAACCCCGTGAACCCCGTAAAAATCGTAAAACATCGTAAAAACCCGAAAAACCCCGTAAACCCTGAAAAACACTAAAAACCACGAAAACCTCGTAAACCCCGTAAAATTCGTAAATGTCCGTAAAACCCGTAAAACCACGTAAACCCACGTAAAACCCTGTGAACTTCGTGAAACCCCGTAAACCGTAAACCTCGAACTCCGTAAACCCCAGGGTTTACGGGTCTCCGAGGTTCTGGGTTTCTGGGGTTTTCCTAAAACCCGTAAACCCCGAACCCTGAAAACCCCGAAAACCCCGAAAACCCCTTGAACCGCGTAAACTCCATAAATATCGTATACTCGCGTAAACCCCATAACCCCGCGTAAACCCGTAAACCCCGAAAACCCGGTAAACTCTGAAAACCCCGTAAATCCCGAAAACCCCGTAAACCTGTAAACCCCGTAAACCCCGAATTACCTCGTAAATCCCGTAAAACCCCGTAAACAATGTAAACCGCGTAAACCACGTAAACTCCGTAACCCGCATAAACCCTGTAAAGCCGTGTAAATCCGATAAACCCCGAAAACCTGTGTAAATCCCGTAAACCCCAAAAAACCTTGTAAAATCCGTAAACCCATAAACCCGTAAACCCGTAAACCCGTAAACCGCGTAAACCCCGTAACTTGCGTAAATCCCGTAAACCCCGTAACTTGCGTAAACCCCGTAACCTTCGTAACCTGCATAAACCCTGTAACCCGCGTAAACCCCGTAAACCCGCGTAAACCCCGTAAACCCGCGTAAACCCCGTAAACCCGCGTAAACCCCGTAAACCCGCGTAAACCCCATAAACCCGCGTAAACCTCGTAAACCCGGAAAACCCGGTAAACCCCGTGAACCCCGTAAACCCCGTGAACCCCGTAAACCCTCTGAACCCCGTAAAAATCGTAAAACAACGTAAAAACTCAGAAAACCCCGTAAACCCCGAAAAACACTAAAAACCACGAAAACATCATAAACCCCGTAAAATTCGTAAATGTCCATAAAACGTAAAACCTGTAAAACCACATAAACACACATAAAACCCCGTGAACTTTGTGAAACCCCGTAAACCGTAAACCTCGAACTCCGTAAACCCCGGGGTTTACGGGTCTCCGGGGTTCTGGGTTTCTGGGGTTTCCCCGAAACCCGTAAACCCCGAACCCCAAAAACCCCGAAAACCCCGAAAACCCCTTGAACCGCGTAAACTCCGTAAACACCGTAAAACACGCGTAAATCCTGTAAACCTTGAAAAATGCCTTAAACCCGGGTAAACCCGTAAACCCCGAAAACACGGTAAACTCCGAAAGGTCCGTAAAACGTAAACCCCGTAAAACCACGTAAACCCACGTTAAACTCACGTAAAACCCCGTGAACTTCGTGAAACCCCGTAAATTGTAAACCTCGAACTCCGTAAACCCCGGGGTTTACGGGTGTCCAGGGTTCTGGGTTTCCGGGGTTTCCCCGAAACCCGTAAACCCGAACCCCGAAAACCCCGAAAACCCCAAAAACCCCTTGAACCGCGTAAACTCCGTAAACACCGTAAACTCACTTAAACCCTGTAAACCTGCGTAAACCCGTGAAGCCCGAAAACCCGTAAACCCCGAAAACCCCGTAAACCCTGTAAACCCCGAAAACCCTGTAAACACCGTAAACCCCGAATAACCTCGTAAACCCCATAAAACCCCATAAACCCTGTAAAAATCGTAAAATGTCGTAAAAACCCAGAAAATCCCTTAAACCCCGAAAACCCCGTAAATCCGTAAACCCGTAAACCCCGTAAACCACGTAAACTGCGTAAACTCCGTAACCCGCATAAACCGTGTAAACCCGTGCAAACCCAATAAACCCCGAAAACCCGCGTAAACCCCGTAAACCTTGAAAAACTCCTTAAACCCGGGTAAACCCGTAAACCCTGAAAACATGGTAAACCCCGTAAACCCCGAAAACCCCGTAAACCCCGATTAACCTCGTAAACCCCGTAAAACCTCGTAAACCTTGTAAAAATCATAAAATGACGTAAAAAACCGGAAAATCCCGTAAACCCCGAAAAACCCCGTAAATCCATAACCCCGTAAACCGCATAAACCGCGTAAACCGCGTAAACCCCGTAAACCGTATAAACATCGTAAAACGTCGTAAAAACCCAAAAACCTCATAAACCCCGTAAAATTCGTGAAGGTCCGTAAAATGTAAACCCCGTAAAACAACGTAAACCCACGAAAAACCACGTGAACCCAGTAAAACCCCGTGAACCACGTAAACCGTAAACCTCGAACTCTGTATACCCCGTAAACACCGTAAACTCGCGTAAGCCTTGTAAACCCGCGTAACCCCGCGTAAACCCGTAAACCTTGAAAACACGGTAAACCCTGAAGACCCCGTAAACCCTGAAAACCCCGTAAACCCCGAATAACCTTGTAAACCCCGTAAAATCCCGTAAACCCCGAAAAACCGGAAAATCCCGTAAACCTCGAAAAATCCAGTAAAATCCATAAACCCGTAAACCGCATAAATCCCATAAATCGCGTAAACCGCGTAAACTCTGTAACCTGCATAAACCCTGTAAACCCGCGTAAACCTCATAAACCCCGAAAACCCGCGTAAAGCCCGTAAACCCCAAAAAACCCCGTAAAACCTGTAAACCCGTAAACCCATAAACCCGTAAACCCGTAAAACCGTAAACCCGTAAACCCGTAAACCCCGTAAACCCCCTAAACCCCGTAACTTGCGTAAACCCTGTAACCCTCGTAACCCGCGTAAACCCCGTAACCCGCATAAACCTCGTAAACCCGCGTAAACCCCGTAAACCCGCGTAAACCTCGTAAACCCTGAAAACCCAGTAAACCCCGTGAACCCCGTAAACCCCGTGAACCCCGTAAACCCTGTGAACCCCGTAAAAATCATAAAACATCGTAAAAATTCTGAAAAACACGAAAACCGCGTAAACCCCATAAAATTCGTAAATGTCCGTAAAACGTAAACCTCGTAAAACCACGTAAACCCACTTAAAACGCCGTGAACTTCGCGAAACCCCGTAAACCGTAAACCTCGAACTCCATAAACCCCGGGGTTTATGGGTGTCCAGGGTTCTGGGTTTTCGGGGTTTCCCTGAAACCCGTAAACCACGAACCCCGAAAACCCCGAAAACCCTGAAAACACCGAAAACCCCAAAAACCCCTTGAACCGCGTAAACTCCGTAAACACCATATACTCGCGTAAACCCCGTAAACCCGCGTAAACCCGTAACCCCAAAAAACACGGTAAACCCCGAAAACCCCGTAAACACCAAAAACCCCGTAAACCCTGTAACCCTGAATAACCTCGTAAACCCTGTAGAACCCCGTAAACCCTGTAAAAATCGTAAAACGTTGTAAAAACCCAGAAAATCCCGTAAACCCTGTAAATCCGTAAACCCGTAAATCTCGTAAACCCCGTAAACCGCGTAAACCCCGTAAAACGCGTAAACCCCGTAAACCGCGTAAACCCCGTAAACCGCGTAAACCCCGTAAACCACGTAAATCGCGTAAACCGCGTAAACTCCGTAATCCGCATAAACCCTGTAAACCCACGCAAACCTAATAAACCCTGAAAACCCGCATAAACCCCGTAAACCCTGAAAACCCGCGTAAACCCCGAAAACCTCCTTAAACTCGTAAAACCACGTAAAGGTCCGTAAAACGTAAACCCCGTAAAACCACGCAAACCCACGTAAAACCCACGTAAAACCCCGTGAACTTCGTGAAACCCCGTGAACCGTAAACCTCAAACTCCGTAAACCCCGGGGTTTACGGGTGTTTGGGGTTCTGGGTTTCCGGCGTTTCCCCGAAACCCGTAAACCCCGAACCCCAAAAACCCCGAAAACCCCGAAAACCCCTTGAACCGCGTAAACTCCGTAAACACCGTAAACTCGCGTAAACCCTGTAAACCCGCGTAAACCCGTATAGCCCGAAAACCCCGTAAACCCGCGTAAACCCGTATAGCCCGAAAACCCCGTAAACCATAAAAACCCCGTAAACCCCAAAAATCCTGTAAACCCCGTAAACCCCGAATAACCTCGTAAACCCCACAAAACCCTGTAAACCCTGTAAAAATCGTAAAACATCGTAAAAACCCAAAAAATCCCGTAAACCCCGAAAAACCCCGTAAATACGTAAACCCGTAAACCGCGTAAACCCCGTAAACCGTGTAAACCGCATAAACTCCGTAACCCGCATAAACCCTATAAAATCCGTGCAAACCCAATAAACCCCGAAAACCCACGTAAATCCCGTAAACCCCGAAAACACACGTAAACCCCGTAAACCTTGAAAAACGCCTTAAACTAGGGTAAACTCGTAAACCCCAAAAACACGGTAAACTCTGAAAACCCCGTAGACCCCGAATAACCTCGTAAACCCCGTAAACCCTGTAAAAATCCTAAATCATCGTAAAAACCTGAAATTCGTAACCCCGTAAAAATCGTAAACCTCGAAAACCCCGTAAATTCGTAACCCCGTAAACCACGTAAAACGCATAAACCGCGCAAACCCCACAAACCGCGCAAACCCCGCAATTCCCGCAAACCCCCGCAAACCCTGCAAACCCCGCAAACCCGCAAACCGTGCAAATCGCGCAAACCCTGCAAACCCCACAAACCCCGCAAACCGCGCAAACCCCATAAACCCTTAAAACATCATAAAAACATAGAAAACCCCGTACATCCCAAAAAACCATGTAAAATCTGTAAAAGACCGTAAAACGTAAACCCTGTAAAACCACGCAAAACCCGTAAACCCCGAAAACAGCGAAAACCCCTAAAACCCCGAAAACCCCATAAAGCCCGAAAACCCCATAAACCCCGAAAACCCTTAAACCCCGAACCCTGAAAACCCCGAAAACCCCGAAAACCCCTTGAACCGCGTAAACTCCGTAAACTTCGTATACTCGCGGAAACCCCATAACCCCGCGTAAACCCGTAAACCCCGAAAACCCGGTAAACTCCAAAAACCCCGTAAACCCCGAAAACCCCGTAAACCTGTAAACCCCGTAAAACCCGAATTACCTCGTAAATCCCGTAAAACCCCGTAAACCCTATAAAAATTGTAAAACGTCGTAAAAACCCAGAAAATTCCGTAAACCCCGTAAATCCGTAAACCCATAAACCTCGTAAATCCCGTAAACCGCCTCCAGTAATGACG
>KZ452028.1:4721-48096 GCA_002786265.1 Apostasia shenzhenica
AATGAGAAGCTCAGAATGGTCCATACCGTTCGCCTGGAGGAGCTCTGAACTTTAAAGGGAGGCAATTAGTAGTGTTGATGAAAGGTAGCCACCTTAAGAAGGGGTTGGAGTCAGACACAGCGTCATCCATAACTTTGGTACTTGCCACCACTGCCAATCTTCCACATTAGAAGTTGCTGTAACGCTGTTTAAGTCCCCTCCTTGACAGATAAATTCCAAGCCCACGAGTCCCCCCTTTTGTGGAGAAAAGTATCTCTCTGTTTCCCTACTGGCCTGAAAGCATTTGACCCAATAGTGTCGCATTGTTAAGAAAGTTGAAGGCTAGGTTTGGCCACGAGAATAGAGCCGCCATTCCTCCAGACGAGTTGGATGCCCAACCCCAGCATTCTTTGCTTGGTCACATTGCTCCCATCAACCAGATGAGCTGCATTTGGAAGTTAGTGTTGCCACTCCATAGAAGCGTCTAAATTACACTTCTCAATCTCCAGCCAAACATTATTCAGGCCACAAAGCTATGGAGAGGAGAAGATAGAATAGAGGTTGGACCAACATTAATGAGTGTTGACTCTTGCCAGGCAAAGATAGTGCCCTGTGCCGCCACGAAGAATTTCTCCTCTTAACAGATTCAATAATTATGATTGAAAATCGGCTTTTACTGGCCTCCCCCCCCCACCCCCCTTTTCCCCCTTCCCCCTCCCACCCCCCCCCCCCACAACCCTCTCCCCCCATACTGATACGGATTGCCCAAGTACTTGCCCTCCGCTTGCGTACGGGGGGGGGAAACCCCCCCCATTTTGTTAGGCAATCATGCGCTTCCTGCTTCCCTTCTTTCTTGCTTAAAAACAAATGGAGAACTTAGCCTTGTTGATTTTTCTGTCCAGACCAAACTGCATAAGTGCGAAGATTACTGTCAGGACTCTGACAGCTCTGTAGAGGCGGGGCAAACATGAGATTTCATTTGCAAAACAGAATGTGAGTATGATAAGGCCCATGTGCTGTAGTCGATCCCCAACAGGTCATCTCTATTCTGGTGTTAGTTAATATAGGAGGGAAAGCCAATTCAGAGCAGAGAATGAACAATACGGAGACAAAGGGCAACCCTATCGAAGCCACAAAGTGGCTTCTAATCCAGTTGATTCTATCCATTATCATCAAAAAAAATCTCGATCTTCAACACAGGCTAGCCCATCTGCTCCAGTGTTGGGAAGCCATAATGCTGAAAGAATTTTCTGATAGAAGTACCCATCATTCTATCGTAGGCCTGTTCATATCAACTTTGATGAAACAATGTACCAGTGGAGGATTCAGAGGAAGCTAAACTTCTGCCATGATCCCTGCTAGCAGGCAGTTGTCGCATGCCACGGCCCGAAACAAAGGCTACGTAAACGTTAAACCGCACAAACCCCATAAACCTCGTAAAACTGAGTAAAACCCATAAACACCGCGTAAACCCTGAAAAACCCGGTAAACCCCAAAATCTCCGTAAACCCTGTAAACCTCGTTAAACCGTAAACCTCGTAAACCCCGTACAAACCGCAAACCCCGCAAACCCCGCAAACTCTGCAAACCCTACAAACCGCATAAACCCCGTAAACCCCGTAAACTCGTGTAACAGCATAAACCCCAAAAATCCGTAAACCCCGAAAACCCCGTAAACCCGGCAAACCGTAATCCCTACAAACCGTGTAAACTCCGCAAACCTCGTAAACCCCGCAAATCCCGTAAACCCCGTAAGTCGTAAACCGCGTAAACCCCGTAAACTGCATAAACTCCGTAAACATGTAAACCCCGTAAACCGCGTTAAACCGTGTAAACCGCACAAACCCATAAACCTCGTAAACTGAGTAAAACCCTAAACCCGCGTAAACCCTGAAAACCTCGTAAACCCCAAAATCTCCGTAAACCCTGTAAACCTCGTAAAACCTAAAACCTCTCGTAAACCCCGTACAAACCGAAAACCCCGCAAACCCCGCAAACTCTGCAAACCCTACAAACCGCATAAACTCCGTAAACCCCGTAAACTCGTGTAAACAGCATAAACCCAAAAATCCGTAAACCCGAAAACCCCGTAAACCCCGCAAACCGTAATCCCTGCAAACCGCGTAAACTCCGCAAACCTCGTAAACCCCACAAACCCCGTAAACCCCGTAAGTCGTAAACCGCGTAAACCCCGTAAACTGCATAAACTCCGTAAACCATGTAAACCCCGTAAACCCGGTAAACGGTAAACCGCACAAACCCATAAACCTCGTAAACCGAGTAAAACCTAAACCCGCGTAAACCTGAAACCCGGTAAACCCCAAAATCTCCGTAAACCCTGTAAACCTCGTAAACCAAATCGTAAACAAAAACCTACAAACCGCAAACCCCGCAAACCTCGCAAACTCTGCAAAACCCTACAAACCCATAAACCCCGTAAACCCCGTAAACTCGTGTAAACAGCATAAACCCCAAAATCCGGTAAACCCTGAAACCCCGTAAACCCCGCAAACCGTAATCCCTGCAAACCGCGTAAACTCCGCAAACCTCGTAAACCCCGCAAACCCCGTAAACCCCGTAAGTCGTAAACGCGTAAACCCCGTAAACTGCAATAACTCCGTAAACATGTAAACCCCGTAAACCCGCGAAACCGTGTAAAACCGCACAACCCCGATAACCTCGTAAACTGAGTTAAAACCCGTTAAACCCGCGTAAACCCTGAAAACCCGGAAAACCCCAAAATCTCCGTAAACCCTGTAACCTCGTAAACCCCGTAAACCTCGTAACCCCGACAAACCGAAAACCCCCCAAACCCCGCAAACTCTGCAAACCCTACAAACCGCATAAACCCCATAAACCCCGTAAACTCGTTAAACCATAAAACCCCAAAAATCCGGTAAACCCCGAAAACCCCAAAACCCGCAAACCGTAATCCCGTCAAGAGCCCACCGCCTTAACTCCCGGCAAACCTCGTAAACCCCTCGGCAATACCCTGTAAATCCCTCAAGCCCCGTAAACCCGCGCAAACTTGTAAACTCCCGCAAACCCCGTAAAACCTGTTAAAACCCTGCAAACCGTTAAACCCCGCAAACCTCGTCAAACCCCGGCCAAACCCCGTAAATCCCACAAAACCCCTAAACCCTGCAAACCCTGTAAACCCCGCAAACCCCCGGTAAACCCTATAAAAACCACATAAAACCCTATAAACCCGCGGTAAATAGCCTAAAACCCCGAAAACCCGGTAAACCCTGAAATCCTCAGTAAACCCCGTAAACCCGTACGACTCGTAAAACCGCATTAGTAAATCCCATAAACTGCGTAAAACCCCGCAAACCCCGTAAAACTCGCAAACCCCGTTAAACACCGCAAACGCCAAACCCGCAATCCCGCAAACCCCACAAATCCCGCAAACCCCCGCAAACCCGCAAACCCCGCAAACCCGCGTAAAACCCCGAAAACCGCATTTACCCTGAAAAACACCGTAAAACCATGTAAACCCCGTACAAACTGTAAAACCCTGCCAAACCACATAAACCTCGCAAACCTCGATAAATCTGCAAACCCCGTTAAACCCTGCAAACCGTAAAAAAAAAAAAAAAAAAAAAAAAAAAACCACCCGCAAACCGTTTGTTAAAACCCCGTTAAACCTCGTAAAACCCCGCAAACCCCGTAAATCTCGCAAACCATGTAAAACCCCGCAAACCCCGAAACCCCGCAACCCCTTAAATCCCGTAAAACCGCATTAAAACGCCCGTAAAATCCGCGAACAGCATAAACCCGAAAACCAGGTAAAACCCCGAAAAATCCCTGTTAAACCCCATAAATCCCCGTAAACCCTGTAAGTCGATAAAACGCGTTAAACCCCGTAAACTGGCATTAAACTTCGCGTAAACCTATGTAAAACCCGGTAAACCCGTGTAAACCGCTAAACCGCACAAACCCCATAAATCCTCGGGTAAACCGAGTAAACCCATAAACCGCGCGTAAAACCCGAATACGGAACCCAACGTGTAAACTGAAACCTCGTAACGGCCGTAAATCTCGTAAAACCCCCTAGCAAACCGCTAAAACCACGGCCAAACCCCCGCAAACTCTGCAAAACGACCTACAAACGCCATAAACCGCCGGTAAACCCCGTAAAAACTGTGTGAAACATCTAAACCCAAAAATCCGGTAAAACCGCCGAAAACCCCGTATAACTCGCCAAACCGATAATACCTACAAAACCGTGTAAAACTCCGGCGCAAACCTCGTAAAGCCGCCGCAAATCGCCCGGTAAACCCCGTAAGGGTAAAAAGCGCGAAACCCGTAAATCTGCATATAAACTCCGTAAATCCATGGTAAACCCGCGTAAACCGTGTAAAACCGGCACCAAACGCCCTATAAACCTCGTAAACTGAAGTAAAACCCTAAAACCCGCGATAAACCTGAAAACCCGGTAAACCGCAAAATCGTCCGTAAACCCTGTAAACCTGTAAAACCCGTAAACCTCTAAACCGCCGTACTAGAGACCGCAAACCGCCGCAAAACCCCGCAAACTCTGCAAACCCTACGAAACCGCAAAAAACCGCCATAAACCCCGTAAACTCTTGTAAAGCAGCATAGAACCCCAAAAATCCGGGTAAACCCGAAAAACCCGTAAACCCCGCAAACCTGAATCCCTGCAAACCGCGAAACTCCGCAAAACCCGTAAACCCCAACAAACCCCGTAACCCCGTAAGTCGTAAACCGCGTAAACAAACCCGTAAACTGCATAAACTCCGTAAACCATGTAAACCCCGTAAACCCGTGTAAACGCGTAAACCGCACAAACCGATAAACCTCTAAACGAGTAAAACCCATAAACCCGCGTAACCCTGAAAACCCCGTAAACCCCAAAAATCTCCGTAAACCCTGGTTAAACCTCGTAAAACCCCGTAAACCTCGTTAAACCCCGTACAAACGCAAATCCCCGCAAAACCCGCCAAACTCTGCAAACCCTTACAAACCGCATAAAACCCCGTAAACCCCGTAAACTTGGTAAACAGCATATCCTAATTCTTTGGCCCAGAATTAGCGCTGAGAATAGGTAGGCTACCGAGGCTCGACAAGGAGGAGAGGGACAGTCTTATTTGGCTTAAGTCTGGTTCTACCAAATCCCCTACCGCAGCTCTGTATAGAGATCTCTTCCGTGGCAGAGAACTCCCACACAGCTGGGTCTGGAAGTTGCGCGCGCAGCCCGCTTTCTTACTTTTCTCTGGAGGATTTGTTGTGACGCTATCCCCACTTTTTCCTAGCTCAAGCATAGGCGTCTGCGGGAGTCTAATAGATGCCCTTGGGGTTGCTCTGCCGAAGAGGATGTGCAACACTTTGTCTGTGAGTGTAAGTTCACTTGCGCCATCTTTGATGCTCTACAACGGGAGGGGGCAGAGTTAGCAATTGAGGCTGATGTTGTGCTTCCTACAAGTCTGCTGACCCCACCATAGCATGACCCAGTTAGTCGAAAGTGCAACAAACGAAAGGCTTTCACCACAGCTGTGTCAAATGCAAAAGCGCAGAAAGTGCAGCCTGCAACCCCCATTCCAGTTATTGGTTTCTGTCCCGCTAGCTCTGCATCTCTTCCTACCTTGCAAGGCACACGGGAGAACCCGCCCAAGAGAAAGCGTGATGATGTCCTCACCACTCTAAGCCCTCATAGCTGGCATTATGATGGCGACTTATCCCGCCGCAAAACACCCAAACCTGCTGGCAGCAGCAGGAACTCCTTTTTTGCTAACCTTTTTTTCTGCAGGTTGCGGCGATAATGATGAATCCAAAACAAGTCCAGGGCTGCAGAACCGACTCCCTACAGCTGCTCCTTGCGGTGTGCAGCTCCGGGCAGCTACAACAGCGACAGCAGCAGCACAACCTGCTGCTGCCGCAGCCACAGCAGCAGCACAACCTGCTGCTATCGCAGTAGCACTAAAAACTGCTGCTGTCGCAGCAGCAGCAGCAGCACAAGCTGCTGCTGTCACAGCAGCACAAGCTGCTGCTGTGACAGCAGCTGCTGCTGCTGCAACAGCAGCTGCTAATCCAGCTATGATGGATTTGCTAATCCAGCTGCTGCTGCTGCAACAGCAGCTGCTAATCCAGCTGCTGCTGCAACAGCAGCTGTTAACCAAGCTGCTGCTGCTGTTACAGCAACAACACCTTGCACTGCTTCTGCCGTAACAGCAGCAGCTCATTTTGCGGTTGCTGCGGTTGCTGCTGTTGCCGCAGCAGCAATACCTGCTGCTGCAGCAACAGAAGCAACCACTACTGCTGCAGTAGCAGATTTCAACTCTGCTACTGTTGCAGCAAGCCATCCCGCTGCTATTACAGCAGCTGAATCTGCTGTAGCAGCAGCAGGATTTAATTCTGCAGCTGCTACAGTAATTATCTCTGCTGCTGTAACATCCCAAGCTCGCAATGGTCATCTTCTGCACATGTTTCTCAGCAAATTGCAGGCACGAGTTCAACAAAATCCAGCTAATCCTCAGACCATCCGTGCAGTGGCTGCATTGTACCACTCTTGGCGAGCTCGCAACGATCGGGTCCACAACAAACCGTTCCCGGGGATTTCACGGTTTACCGGGTTTACGGGGTTTGCGGGGTTTATAAGGTTTGCGGGATTTCCGGGGTTTGCGGGGTTTACGCGGTTTGCGGGGTTTACGCGGTTTGCGTGGTTTACGGTTTGCGGGGTTTACGGGGTTTGCGGAGTTTACGGGGTTTGCGGGGTTTACGCGGTTTGTGGGGTTTACGGTTTGTACGGGGTTTACGGGGTTTACGCGGTTTACGCGGTTTGTGCGGTATCGTGGTTTGTGCGGTTTGCGCGGTTTGCGCAGTTTGTGGGGTTTGAGGGGTTTGCGGGGTTTACGGGGTTTACGGAGTTTGCGGGGTTAACAGGGTTTGCGGGGTTTACGCGGTTTGCAGGGTTTACGATTTGTGGGGTTTATAGGGTTTACGGAGTTTACGGGGTTTGCGGGGTTTACGTGGTTTGCAAGGTTTACGGTTTGTACGTGGTTTTCCTTGAAATTCGGCCGTAGCCTATAATACTATAACAGTAAAAAAAGATACATCAGGTACAAAAGGTTCGATCCTCATCGAGAATCGCGCAAAAATCAAGTGGGAGGGACATGCCCCTACGCCACTCAGTATCATCTAGACAAGAAAAAAAAGCTATAAAATCGGACGCTCTATTAAGGGCTCTGTATACATGAGAAATCCTATATGCCTTGAAGGCGCAAAAAAGGTCGGCAATCCGGGCCGTGGTTTTATCTGGAGGGCGTCCTCTGGCCGCCCGCTGAAGGTCCGCAATAGTGATGGCTGAGTCGCCCTCTATCCAAATCCCGTCCGCCGTAATCACCCACTCCTGGGCGGCTGTCACCGCAATGAGGGCACCCCTCGCTTCTGCTGTCAGAGTGGCATGAGTATGGAGCTTAGAACCGATTGCTGCTAGGAAATTGCCGTGATGATCTCGAACAACTCCACCTGCGCCTGCCGCACCGTTCTGTTTAACGGAGCCATCGAAGTTCACTTAATCCATCGTGGGGGTGGGGGATCCCAATGGGATGCAGAGGGGTAACAACAGCCTTCAAGGCTGTTGGGATCCCAGTTCCTCACGTTGGATGAAGGTTGTTCTTGGGCTTCGCTGAAATGAACTAGTGCAGCTATTACTCTAGGCACCGGGAACGGTTTGTTGTGGACCCGATCGTTGCGAGCTCGCCAAGAGTGGTACAATGCAGCCACTGCACGGATGGTCTGAGGATTAGCTGGATTTTGTTGAACTCGTGCCTGCAATTTGCTGAGAAACATGTGCAGAAGATGACCATTGCGAGCTTGGGATGTTACAGCAGCAAAGATAATTACTGTAGCAGCTGCAGAATTAAATCCTGCTGCTGCTACAGCAGATTCAGCTGCTGTAATAGCAGCGGGATGGCTTGCCGCGACAGTAGCAGAGTTGAAATCTGCTACTGCAACAGTAGTGGTTGCTGCTGTTGCTGTAGCAGCAGGTATTGCTGCTGCGTCAACAGCAGCAACCGCAAAATGTGCTGCTGCTGTTACGGCAGCAGCAGTGCAAGGTGCTGTTGCTGTAACAGCAGCAGCTAGGTTAACAGCTGCTGTTGCAGCAGCTGCAGCTGGATTAGCAGCTGCTGTTGCAGCAGCAGCTTGTGCTGCTGCGACAGCAGCAGGTTGTGCTGCTGCTGTCGCTGTTGTAGCTGCCCGGGGCTGCACACCGCAAGGAGCAGCTGTAGGGAGTCGGTTCTGCAGCCCTTGTCTTGTTTTGGATTCATCATTATCGCCGCAACCTGCAGAAAAAAGGTTAGCAAAAAAGGAGTTCTTGCTGCTGCCAGCAGGTTTGGGTGTTTTGCGGCGGGATAAGTCGCCATCATCATGCCAGCTATGAGGGCTTAGAGTGGTGAGGACATCATCACGCTTTCTCTTGGGCGGGTTCTGTCGTGTGCCTTGCAAGGTAGGAAGAGATGTAGAGCTAGCGGGACAGAAACCAATAACTGGAATGGGGGTTGCAGGCTGCACTTTCTGCGCTTTTGCATTTGACACAGCTGTGGTGAAAGCCTTTCGTTTGTTGCACTTCCGACTAACTGGGTCATGCTGTGGTGGGGTCAGCGGACTTGTAGGAAGCACAACATCAGCCTCAATTGCTAACTCTGCCCCCTCCTGTTATAGAGCATCAAAGATGGCGCAAGTGAACTTACACTCACAGACAAAGTGTTGCACATCCTCTTCGGCAGAGCAACCCCAAGGGCATCTATTAGACTCCCGCAGACGCCTACGCTTGAGCCAGGAAAAAGTGGGGATAGTGTCACAACAAATCCTCTAGAGAAAAGTAAGAAAGCGGGGCTGCGCGTGCAACTTCTAGACCCAGCTGTGTGGGAGTTCTCTGCCACGGAAGAGATCTCTATACAGAGCTGCGGTGGGGGATTTGGTAGAATCAGACTTAAGCCAAATAAGACTGTCCCTCTCCTCCTTGTCGAGCCTCGGTAGCCTACCTATTCTCAGCGCTAATTCTGGGCCAAAGAATTTATGGAGCTCAGAATGGTTCCATTCACCTACAGCAAACCGTAAACCCCGAAAACCCGGTAAACCCTGAAATCCCCGTAAACCCCGTAAACCGGTAAACCCTGTATGAACCGTAAACCGCGTAAACCGCGGAAACCGCGGAAACCGCGTAAACCCCGTAAATTGCGTATATCCCGTAAATCGTGTAAACCCCGTAAACACGCGTCAACCGCGTAAACTGCATAAACCCGCGTAAACCACGTAAACCCCGTAAACCCCGTAAACCCCGTAAACCGCGTAAACCCCGTAAACCCGCATAAACCCCTAAAACCCGATAAACCCTGAAATCCCCGTAAATCCCGTAAACCCTGTAAACCACGTACAAACCGTAATCCCCGCAAACCCAGCAAACCCCGCAAACCAAGCAAACCCTGCAAACCCCGCAAACCCCGCAAACCCCACAAACCCGCAAACCTCGCAAACCCGCAAACCCCGCAAACCCGCGTAGACACCGAAAACCCGCGTTTACCGCGAAAACTCCGTAAACCCCGTAAACCCCATTAACCCCAAAAACTCCGTACAAATTGTAAACCCCACAATCCGCGTAAACTCCGAAAACCCCGTAAACTCTGTAAACCCCGTAAACCCTGCAAATCATAAACCCCGCAAAGCGTAAACCTCGTAAACCGCATAAATCCTGCAAACCACATAAACCCCGCAAACCCCGTAAACCCTGCAAACCCCGTAAACCCCGCAAACCCCCGTAAACCCGTGTAAACAACGTAAACCCTGAAAACCCGGTAAATGCCGAAATCCCCGTAAACCTCGTAAATACCGTACGAACCATAAACTGTGTAAACCGCATAAACCTCGTAATTTGTGTAAACCGCGTAAACCGTGTAAACCCCATAAACCCACGTAAACTGCGTAAACCGCGTAAACCGCGTAAACCCTATAAACCCTGTAAACTCCGTAAACCCTGTAAACCGCGTAAACGTGCGTAAACCCTGAAAACCCAGTAAACCCTGAAGTCCCCGTAAATCCTGTAAACCCCGTAAACCGTGTAAACCCACATAAACCGCGTAAACCGCATAAACTGCTTAAACTCCGTAAACCCGCGTAAACCCCGAAAACCCTGTAAACTCCGAAATCCCCGTAAACTCCATAAACCCCGTAAACCTCGTAACGTAAACCCCATAAACCCCGCAAACCCCACAAACCCCGTAAACCCTGCAAACCCCGTAAAGCCCGTACAAACCGCAAACCCCGCAAACCACGTAAACCCGGTAAACCCCGTAATCCCCGCAGACCCCGCATACCCTGCAGACCGCGCAGACCGCACAGACCGCGCAGATCGTGCAGACCGCGCAGACCCCGCAAACTGCGTAAACCCCGAAAACCCGGTAAACCCTAAAAACCCGGTAAACCCCGAAAATCTAGTAAACCCCGAATAATCGGTAAACCCCGTAAACCTTATAAAAATCGTAAAACATTGTAAAAACCCGAAAAACCACGTAACGCCGAAGAACCCCGTAACCCCGAAGAACCCCATAAACCCCGAAGAACCCTGTAAACTCCGAAGAACCCCGTAATCCATAAACCCCGTACAAACCGTAAACCCCGTACAAACTGTAAACCCCCGTATAAACCGTAAACCCCGTACAAACTGTAAACCACGTACAAATCGTAAACCCCATACCAGCGGTCAACCCCGTAAACCCCGTAATCCCCAACAACCCCGTAAACCCTAACAACCCCGACAACCCCGACAACTTCGACAACCCCAACAACTACGTAAACCCCGTAATCCGTAAAAATCCCATAAATACCGTAAACCCCGTAAACCACGTAAACTGCATAAACTCTGAATAACCCCGAAAACCCGGTAAACCCGTAAACCTTGTAAAAAATTGTAAAACATCGTAAAAACCCGAAGAACCTCGTAAACCCCGAAGAACCCCGTAGACCCTGTAGACCCCATAGACCCCGTAGACCCCGTAGACCGCATAGACCCCGAAAAACCCTGCAAACCCCATAAACCCCGTAAAAATCATAAAACATTGTAAAAACTGGAAAACCCGTAACCCCGAAAAACCCTGTAACCCCGAAGAACCCCGTAACCCCGAAGAACCCCGTAACCTCGAAGAACCCCGTAACCCCGAAGAAACCCGTAAACCCCGAAGAACACCGTAAAATCCGTAAAACCCCATAATCCGTAAACCCCTGTAAAACGTAAACCACGTAAACCCCCGTAAACCACGTAAACCCCGTACAAACCGTAAACCCCGTACAAACCGTAAACTCCATACCAAATGTAAACTTCGTATAGCGTTTATGCAGTTTACGAGGGTTTACGGGGTTTACGTGTTTTACGGGGTTTACGAGGTTTTCGGGGTTTATAGGGTTTATGCGGTTTATTGGGTTTATGCGGTTTACAGGGTTTACAATTTGTACGGGGTTTACGGGGTTTACAGGATTTACGGGGATTTCGGGGTTTATCGGGTTTTTGGGGTTTATAGAGTTTACGCGGTTTACGGGGTTTACAGGGTTTACGCAGTTTATAGGGTTTATGTGGTTTACGGGGTTTACAATTTGTACGGGGTTTACACCGTACCTACTGTAAACCTCGTACCAACGGTAAACCCTGTACCAACGGTAAACCCTGTAAACCCTGTAAACCCGTTAAACCCCGTAAACCCCGACAACCCTGACAACCCCGATAACCCCGACAACCCCGACAACCTCGACAACCCCAAAAACCCTGTAAACTACGTAAATCTCGTAAACTGCGTAAATCCTGGAAACCCCGTAAACCTCGTAAACCCCGTAAACCCCGTAAACCCCGAAAACCCCGTAAACCCCGTAAACCCCGTAAACCCCGAAAACGTAAACCCTTTAAATCTCGTAAACCCCGTAAACTCTGTAAACCCCTTAAACCCCGTAAACCGCGTAAATCTCAAAAATTCCTTTAACCCCGTAAACCCCGTAAATCCCGAATAACCCTGTAAAAATCATAAAACATCGTAAAACCCAGAAAACCCAGTAACCGCGAAGAACCTCATAACCCCAAAGAACCCCGTAACCCCGAAGAACCCCGTAAATCCCGAAAAACCCCATAAAATCCATAAACCCCCGTAATCCGTAAACCCCCGTAAAACGTAAACCCGTAAAACCCACGTAAACCCCCGTAAATCACGTAAACTCCCGTAAACCACGTAAACCCTCATAAACCACGTAAACCCCGTACAAACCGTAAACCCCACACTAATCGTAAACTCCATACCAACTGTAAACTTCGTACAGGGTTTACGCGGTTTACATGGTTTACGATTTGTACGGGGTTTACGGGGTTTACGGGGATTTCAGGGTTTACTGAGTTTTCGGGGTTTACGCGGTTTACGCAGGTTTACAAGGTTTATGGGGTTTACGGGAATTTCAGGGTTTACCGAGTTTTCGAGGTTTACGCAGTTTACGCAGGTTTATGGGATTTACACAATTTACGCAGTTTACGGTTTGTACGAGGTTTACGGGTTTACGGGAATTTCGAGGTTTACTGGATTTTTGGGGTTTACGCGGTTTACACGGGTTTATGGGGTTTACGCAGTTTACGTGATTTACAGAGTTTACAGGGTTTACGCATTTTACGGGGTTTACAGTTTACGGGGTTTGCGGGGTTTACGGTTTGTACGGGGTTTTTCGGGTTTACGCAGTTCTTTGGGGTTCCGAGATTTTCTGAGTTTTTTGATGTTTTATGATTTTTACGAGATTTACGGGGTTATTCGTTGTTTATGGGGTTATACAGGGTTATTCGGGGTTTACCGGGGTTACGGGGTTTATGCGGTTTTTCGGGGTTTACGCGGTTTACGGAGTTTACGCGGTTTGCGCGGTTTGCGGGGTTTGTAGGGTTTGCGAGGTTTACGGGGTTTGCGGCGTTTACGCGGTTTGCGGGGTTTGCGGTTTACGGGGTTTACGGGGTTTACAAATTGTACGGGGTTTTCGGGGTTTACGCGGTTTACCCCGAAAACCCTGTACAAACCGTAAACCCCGAAAACCCCGTACAAACCGTAAACCCCGCAAACCGCGTAAACCATGCAAACCCCGTAAACTCCGCAAACCCCTTAAACCCTGCAAATCATAAACCCGCAAACCGCATAAACCCCGCAAACCCCGTAAACCCTGCAAACCCCGTAAACCCCGCAAATCCTGCAAACACCGCAAATCGCGCAAACCGCGCAAACTGCGCAAACCGCGATAACGCGCAAACCGCGTAAACCCCGTACAAACCGTAAACCCGCGTAAACAGCGTAAACCCCGAAAACCCGGTAAACCCCGAAATCCCCGTAAACCCCGTAAACCCGGTAAACCCCGTACAAACCGTAAATCGTGTAAATCGCGTAAACCCCGTAAACTACGTATATCCCGTAAATCGTGTAAGCCCCATAAACCCGCGTAAACCTTATAAACACGCATAAACCGCGTAAACCCGTGCAAACCGTGTAAACCTCGTAAACCCTATAAACAGCGTAAACCCCGTAAACCCGCATAAAGCCCGAAAACCCAGTAAACCCCGAAATCCCCGTAAACCCCGTAAACCACGTACAAACTGTAATCCCCGTAAACCCCACAAACCCCACAAACCACGCAAACCCCGCAAACCCCGCAAACCCACAAACACCGCAAACCCGCGTAAACATCGAAAACCCGTGTTTACCCCGTAAACCGCGTAAACCCCGTAAACCGTGTAAACCCCATAAACCCGCGTAAACCGCGTAAACCCCGTAAACCCCGTAAACCCTATAAACTGCGTAAACCCCGTAAACCTACGTAAACCCTGAAAACCCAGTAAACACTGAAATCCCCGTAAACCCCGTAAACCTCGTAAACCCCGTAAACCCCGTAAACCCCGTAAACCCCGTAAACCCCGTAAACCCCGTAAACCCCGTAAACCCACATAAACCCCGAAAACCCTATAAACCCTGAAATCCCCATAAACTCCGTAAACCCCGTAACGTAAACCCCGCAAACCCCGCAAACCTCGCAAATCCCGCAAACCACGTAAACCCCGAAAACTCGATAAACCCTGAAATCCCCGTAAACCTGGTACAAACCGTAAACCGTGTAAACCCTATAAACCCCATAAACCTCGTAAACCGTATAAACCCTTAAATCGCGTAAACCCCGTAAACCCGCGTAAACCGCGTAAACCCCGTAAACCCGCGTAAACCACGTAAACCCCGAAAACCCGGTAAACCCTAAAATCCCCGTAAAACCCGTACAAACTGTAAACCCCGCAGACCCCGCATAATCCGCAAACCGTGTAAACCCCAAAAACCCGGTAAACCCCGAAGACCCGGTAAACCCCGAAAACCCAGTAAACCCCAAATAACCGATAAACCCCGTAAACCTTGTAAAAACTGTAAAACGTCGTAAAAACCCAAAAAATCACGTAACCCCGAAGAACCCCATAAACCTCGAAGAACCCTGTAAACTCTGAAGAACCCCGTAATCCGTAAACCCCGTACAAACCGTAAACCCCCGTACAAACCGTAAACCCCCGTACAAACCGTAAACCCCGGTACAAACTGTAAACCTCGTACCAACCGTAAACCACGTACAAATCGTAAACCCCGTACCAGCGGTCAACCCCGTAAACTCCGTAAACCCTGTAATCCCCGACAACCTCGTAAACCCCGACAACCCTGACAACCCCGACAACTTCGACAACCCCAACAACTGCGTAAACCCCGTAAACCATGAAAACCCCGTAAATACCGTAAACACTGTAAACCACGTAAACCGCGTAAACCACGTAAACCGCGTAAACCCTGAATAACCCCGAAAACCCGGTAAACCCCATAAACCTTGTAAAAATCGTAAAACGTCGTAAAAACACGAAGAACCTCGTAAACCCCGAAGAACCCCATAGACCCTGTAGACCCCGTAGACCCCGTAGATCGTGTAGACCCCGAAAAACCCTATAAACCTCGTAAACCCCATAAAAATCATAAAACATTGTAAAAAATCGGAAAACCCGTAACCCCGAAAAAACCCCGTAACCCTGAAGAACCCCGTAACCCCAAAGAAACCCGTTAACCCCGAAAAACCCCATAAAATCCGTAAAACCCCGTAATCCGTAAACCCCTGTAAAACGTAAACCACGTAAACCCCTATAAACCACGTAAACCCCTATAAACCACGTAAACCCCGTACAAACCGTAAACCCCGTACAAACCGTAAACCCTGTACAAACAGTAAACCCCGTACAAACCATAATCACCGTACAAACCGTAAACCCCGTACAAACCGTAAACTCCATACCAAATGTAAACTTCATATGGGGTTTATGCGGTTTACGAGGGTTTATGGGGTTTATGCGGTTTATGTGGTTTACACGGTTTACGGGGTTTACAATTTGTACAGGGTTTACGGGGTTTAAGGGGATTTCGGGGTTTACCGGGTTTTCGTGGTTTACGCGGTTTACGTAGGTTTACGGGGTTTACGCGGTTTACGGGGTTTACGCAATTTACGGGGTTTACAGGATTTATGGGGATTTTGAGGCTTACCGGGTTTTCGGGGTTTACAAGGTTTACGTGGTTTACGGGGTTTATAGGGTTTATGCGGTTTATGCGGTTTACGGGGTTTAAAATTTGTACGGGGTTTTCCCCGTACCAAATGTAAAACCCCGTACCAACGGTAAACTTCGTACCAATGGTAAACCCCGTACCAACGGTAAACCCCGTAAATCCCGTAAACCTGGTAAACCCCGACAACCCCGACAATCCCGATAACCCCGACAACTCTGACAACCCCGACAACTCCGACAACCTCGACAACCCTGACAACCCTGACAATCCCGTAAACCTCGTAAACCGCGTAAACCTTGTAAACTGCATAATTCCCGAAAACCCTGTAAACCTCGTAAACCGCGTAAACCCCGAATAACCCCGAAAACCCGATAAACCCCGAATAACCCCCGTAAAACCCGAATAACCCCGTAAACCTTATAAAAATCGTAAAATGTCGTAAAAACCCGAAGAACCCAGAAAACCCCGAAGAACCCCGTAAACCTCGTAAACCCCGTAAACCCTGTAAACCCCGTAAACTCTGTAAACCTCGTATACCCCGTAAACCCCGTAAACCCCGAAAACCCCGTAAACCCCGTAAACCCTGTAAACCCCGTAAACCCCGTAAACCCTGTAAACCCCGTAAGCCTCGTAAACTCCATAAAACCCATAAGCCCCGTAAACCCCGTAAACCGCGTAAATCTCGAAAAATCCCGTTAACCCCGTAAACCCCGTAAACCCCGTAAACCCCGAATAACCCTATAAAAATCGTAAAACATCATAAAACCCGAAAAACCCCATAACCCCGAAGAACCTCATAACCCCAAAAAACCCCGTAACCCCGAAGAACCCCGTAAACCCCAAAAAACCCCATAAAATCCGTAAACCCCTGTAATCCGTAAACCCCCGTAAAACGTAAACACGTAAAACCCATGTAAACCCCCGTAAATCACGTAAACTTCCGTAAACCATGTAAACCCCCGTAAACCACGTAAACCCTGTACAAACCGTAAACCCCACACTAATCGTAAACTCCATACCAACTGTAAACTTCGTATGGGGTTTACGCGGTTTACGTGGTTTACGGTTTGTACAGGGTTTACGGGGTTTACGGGGATTTCAGGGTTTACTAAGTTTTTGGGGTTTACGCGGTTTACGCAGGTTTACGGGGTTTACGGGGTTTACGGTTTGTGTAATGTAAACCGTAAACCCCGTAAACCCCGCAAACCTCGTAAACCGCGTAAATCCTATAAACCCCGAGAACCCCGTAAACCTCGTATACCCTGTAAACCTCGTAAACCCCGTAAATCCTGTAAACCCCGTAAACCTTGTAAACCCCGTAAACCCCATAAACCCCGTAAACCCCGTTAAACCCCGTAAATCTCGTAAACCCCGAATAACCCTGTAAAAATTGTAAAACATCATAAAACCCGGAAAATCCCGTAACCTTGAAGAACCTCGTAACCCTAAAGAACCCCGTAACCCCAAAGAACCCCGTAAACCCCGATAAACCCCGTAAAATCCGTAAACCCCCGTAAAACCCACGTAAACCCCCGTAAACCACGTAAACTCCCGTAAACCATGTAAACCCCCGTAAACCACGTAAACCCCGTACAAACCGTAAACCCCACACAAACCGTAAACTCCATACCAACTGTAAACTTCGTACAGGGTTTACGCGGTTCACGCGGGTTTACGAGATTTACGTGGTTTACGCGGTTTAAGCGGTTTACGGGGTTTACGGGGTTTACGCGGTTTATGTGGTTTAAGGTTTGTACGGGGTTTATGGGGTTTACGGGGATTTTGGGGCTTACCGAGTTTTTGAGATTTACGCAGTTTACGCAGGTTTATGCGGTTTACGAGGTTTACGTAAAACCCAGTAAACCCCAAAATCCCTGTAAACCCCGTAAAACCCGTACAAACCATAAACCCCGTAAACCCCACAAACCCCGTAAACCCCACAAACCCCGTAAACCCCACAAACCGCGCAAACCGCGCAAACCGCGCAAACCCCGCAAACCGTGCAAATCGCGCAAACCCCGCAAACCGCACAAACCTCGCAAACTGCGCAAACCGCGTAAACCCCGCAAACCGCATAAGTAAACCGCGTAAACCCCGAAAACCCAGTAAACCTCGTAAAAATCGTAAAACGTTGTAAAAATTCAAAAAACCCGGTAACCCCGAAGAACCCCGTAACCCTGAAGAACCCCATAAACCCCGAAGAACCCCGTAAACCCAAGAACCCCGTAATCCGTAAACCCCCGTACAAACCATAAACCCCCGTACAAACCGTAAACCCCGGTACAAACTGTAAACCCCGTACCAACCGTAAACCCCGTTCTAACAGTAAGCCCCGTATCAACGGTAAACCCCGTATCAACGGTAAACCCGCAAACCCTGCAAACCGCGCAAATCGTGCAAACCGCGCAAACCACGCAAACCTCGCAAACCGCGCAAACCCCTCAAACGGCGCAAACCTTGCTAACCGCACAAACCCCGCAAACCGCGTAATCCCCGCAAACCGCATAATCCCTGACAACCTCGACAACCCTGACAACCCCGTAAATCGTGTAAACTGCGTAAACCGCGTAAACCCCATTAACCCAGAATAACCCTGAAAACCCGGTAAACCCCGAATAACCCCGTAAACCTTGTAAAAATCGTAAAACATCGTAAAAACCCGAAGAATCTCGTAAACCCCGTAAATCCTGAAGAACCCCATAAACATTGAAGAACCCCATAAAGCCCGAAGAACCCTGTACACCTTGTAAACCCTGAAAACCCCGAAAACCCTGAAAACCCAGAAAACCCTGTAAACCCCGAAAACCCTGAAAATTCCGAAAACCCCGAAAACTCTGAAAACCCTGAAAACCACGAAAACCACGAAAACCCCATAAACCCCGTAAACCCTGAAAACCCCGTAAACCCCGTAAACCCCGTAAACCCCGTAAACCTTGTAAACTTGTAAACCCCGTAAATCCCGTAAACCCCGTAAACCCCGACAACCCCGACAACCCTGTACAAACCGTAAACCCCGCAAACCACGTAAACCCTGCAAACTACGTAAACTCCGCAAACCCTGTAAACCCCATAAACCGTGTAAACCCTGTAAACCCGGTAAACCCCGAAATCCCCTTAAACCCTATAAACCTCGTACAAACCGTAAACCCCGAAATTCCCGTAAACTCCATAAATTCCGTACAAACCGTAAACCCCGTAAACCGCGTAAACCTTGTAAACCTCGAATACCCGGTAAACCCCGAAAGTAGTCGTTGGGGTCCACCCTGGGTGGCGGCGCTGGCCTAGGTCCAGTAGTTCGTATCCAGCCCTGCTTGACGGCCGCTGCATAGACCTCGAGGAGTGGCCTAGAGAGAAGAAACTTCGGAGGCTGGGAATGTTGATGCCTTCCTTCCTCTCGATCATGGGGCCTTGCCGCGCGCATCCTCATGGCTGGAGGTTCAGCACCCCAATGTTTCCTCTTGCTCCTGTCCTGCCTAACCCCGAAAGCGACTGTGGGGGCGGATTCGGCCTCTTCTAGAAGCATGAATTGACTGGCCCTGGCCACCAGCTCTGGATAACTTCAAGGTTTGGCTAACTGTAGGGATTTGGACAGGTCCCCTACCTTGAGTCCTCTCCGGAAGTTGTGCATGGCCACTACAGGCTCTACATCTTCAGCTTCTGCTGCAGCGGCGAAGAAGCGGTTGGTGTAATCCCGAAGGCTTTTCTCTCTCGCCCTGCTTGATGTTGGCAAGCACCATATCAGAGAAGACCATGCGGGTTCGTCTTATGAAACTGGCGATCAACTCCCACTTCAAATGTTCGTAAGAAGAAATGTGACCCAGGGGCAACTTGATGAACCAGCTGAACGCTGCTCCTTTCAGGGTATTGGTCAGGAGGTGGCACCTCGTGGCCTTGTCCGGCAGGCGGTACCGGACAGCGGCCTCAAACCCCTGCACATGCTCACGGGGGTCTGTTATGCCTTTGTAGACCTCTAGTCTGGGCGGTCAAAAGTCTTTTGGTATCGGGGCCAAGCGGATGGCATCAAAAAAAGGGGCATTTTTGTCAATTAGCCAAAAGAAGGGATCGGGCCCATGATGAGGGGCTTGAACGCCAGGACAGAGGGGGTCTCTTCCGGTGAGGAATGGAGGAAAAGCTAGTGGGAGAAAGGCGGGTTGTGGCAGTGGACAAGGTGGAAAGGGGTTTTGATGAACCTCCTGGAGACAGAAAGGATGTCTAAGTGGTCTGGAGGAACCAGAAGATTGGATGGAGGGTGCTGCGACCGGAGGTGCTGGTGCAGGGACTCCAGCGGCCGGAGGGAGAGGAGCTGGAACCGGCGCGGCCGGTGAGAATAACTCCGGGATCACCGTTGCTGGCGAAGGGGGGGGACAGTAACTGCCGGAACCTGCTGGAGAAGTACAGGAGCCGGTGCTACCGGCGGGAGAGGTTGCACGGCACATACCTGTTACATCTGTCTGAGGATCACGGCCTGCTGGGCTGTGAGATCGGTGACCATGTCAGTGAGATTTGCGAGCATCCCCTGCAGTTCTGAGACACGGGTGCCTCTGGAAGTGAAAGCAGACCCGGCGCGACACCGGAAAGTTGAAGTTGAAGCTCCGTCATCCGATGCTCGGACAGAGGGTTCTCCCGAGTGCAGACTGCGGGCGGCAGAGTTGGTTTTGCGCGTTCTGGCCACCATCTTTCCAGGTCTCAATGAAAGCACCAGAAGATGTTGATGTAGGATGTGAGGATCCCACGAAATACCAAAGAGAAAGAGAGTTTCGGGAGACGGCGGCACGCAAAGGGGTGAGCTTGCTAAGGAAAGCTCAGAGAGAGAACCAGCTTAGAGCATTCAGAGAAACATACAGAGATTTAAGGTGGTTCAGGGAGATGATCCCCTACGTCCACCGGTCAATCAGCAAAGATATTTTAGTAAAGGAAAAAGGTAGCCCTGAAGGCTTGTACAGTGCTTTCTTAAAGAAAAGAAGAAGAAGAAGAAGAAAAGTAAGAAAGAAAGGAAGAACGCTCATTAGTTGGGACCTTGTTGCAAGAATCAGATTCCAAGGATCTTCCTCTGTTTTTTGTTGGGGACTGTTCAATGGTATTTGTAGCCGTCTGGAGTGCATAGCTTCACCCTGGTTTTTCGGAGAAAAAGGTGATGGACAGGCTCTGGGTTCACGCCGTTTGTCTGCCACTGAAGAGGTCTGCAGCTGTACGAGGAGGATGATAAACTTTAATACTAGTACCTCTTCTGGGGAAGGGTGCCTGTACGGATAACGGCGGGGTTGGGTGAAGTTGATTGTGACAGGCGTTTGCTTTGTACCCTCGTGCCCGATATTGCAAAGGATAATCCTGGCTTATCGTGGACGAGGTTTGGTTGTATCCTCGTGCCCGAGGTTTGTCCTGGTCAAAAGTCCTGCAAAACCTAAAGCTGGGTCAGCAAATTAATCAAGTGGAGGCCAGCAATCTTCCAGAGGCAGTCGTGTCTCAGAACTCCAGGGGATGCTCGCAAATCTCACTGACATGGTCACCAATATTACAGCCCAGCAGGCCGTGATCCTCAGATAGACGTAACAAGTATGTGCTGTGTAACCTCTCCCGCCGGTAGCACCGGCTCCTGTACTTCTCCAGCAGGTTTTGACAGTTCTTATCCCCCCCCACCTCCAGCAATGGTGATCTCGGAGTTATTCCCGCCGGCCGCACCGGTTCCAGCTCCTCTCCCTCCGGCCGCTGGAGTCCATGCACCAGCACCTCCGGTCGCAGCACCCTCCATCCAATCTTCTGGTTCCTCCAGACCACCCAGACATCCTTTCCATCTCCAGGAGGTTCATCAAAACCCCTTTCCACCTTGTCCACTGCCACAACCCGCCTTTCTCCCACCAGCTTTTCCTCCATTCCTCGCCGGAAGAGACCCCCTCTGTCCTGGCGTTCAAGCCCCTCATCATGGGCCTGATCCCTTCTTTGGGCCAATGGACGGAAATGCCCCTTTTTTCGATGCCATACGCTTGGCCCCGATACCAAAAGACTTTCGACCGCCCAGACTAGAGGTCTACAAGGGCGTAACAGACCCCCGTGAGCATGTGCAGGGGTTTGAGGCCGCTGTCCGGTACCGCCAGCCAGACGAGGCCACGAGGTGCCACCTCCTGGCCAATACCCTGAAAGGAGCAGCGTTCAGCTGGTTCATCAAGTTGCCCCTGGGTCACATTTCTTCTTACGAACATTTGAAGTGGGAGTTGATCGCCAGTTTCATAGGACGAACCCGCATGGTCTTCTCTGATATGGTGCTCGCCAACATCAAGCAGGGCGAGAGAGAAAAGCCTTCGGGATTACACCAACCGCTTCTTCGCCGCTGCAGCAGAAGCTGAAGATGTAGAGCCTGTAGTGGCCATGCACAATTTCCGGAGAGGACTCAAGGTAGGGGACCTGTCCAAATCCCTACAGTTAGCCAAACCTTGAAGTTATCCAGAGCTGGTGGCCAGGGCCAGTCAATTCATGCTTCTAGAAGATGTTGAATCCGCCCCCACAGTCGCTTCCGGGGTTAGGCAGGATAGGAGCAAGAGGAAACATCGAGGTGCTGAACCCCCGGCCACGAGGATGCGCGCGTTCAGGCCCCATGTTCGAAAGGAAGGAAGGCATCAACATTCCCAGCCTTCGAAGTTTCTTCTCTCTAGGCCACTCCTCGAGGTCTATGCGGCGGCCGTCAAGCAGGGCTGGATACGAACTACCGGACCTAGGCCAGCATCGCCACCCGGGGTGGACCCCAACGACTACTGCGAGTTCCACGGGAACTATGGGCACAGGCTTCACAGATGCCGAGGTCTCAGAATCTTGCTTGAGAAACTGATGAATCAGGGCAAGCTCAAAGAGTTCATGCAAATGGCCCCAACTTTTACTACCGCCCAGAAAGGAAAGGCCACCGAGGTTGCTAAAGCTCCTACTAAGGCCCTACCATTTATAGGCCCTAGCCAGCAAGGGCACCCTTACCCTCCGGCCACCAGGACGATCAATGCTATCTTTAGCATTGACCCAAACGCTCAACGCCAAGGAGCGGAAGTTGGCAGTATCTCTGAGAAGCATGCCTCATCCATTTCCCTTACTTTCTGCAGCAAAGATTTCCCTCAGCAGGGCAACTTACATAACGACTCGATAGTGGTTGTCGCCCGCATCGCCGATTTCGATGTCCGGCGGGTGCTCCTCGACTCTGGGAGCATCGCCGATATCCTTTTTGAGTCCGCCTTCCTCCAAATGGGACTGGGAGCCGGTTACATCAGGGAAGTGCAGTATTCCCAATGGCTAACCAACGTCGTTATGGTGAAAAGGCCAATGGGAAGTGGAGAATGTTTGTAGACTTCAGATCATTGAATCGGGCCTGCCCTAAAGACACTTACCCTCTCCCCCGTATTGACACAATGGTAGACCATACCGTCGGGTACGAGGTTATGAGTTTCTTGGATGCCTTCTCCGGATATCACTAAATCTGGATGGCCAAAGAAGATGAGGAGAAGATGGCTTTACCAAGGGGAGCAGGGCCGCAAACCACCAGGGGCATTTTTGTTAGCCCACTCGCAAGCGTAACCCCTACCATAGAAAGGAGTTGCTTAATGTTCTCATCTTTGAATAAGATCTTCCCTCAGTAGAGGTTTTCTCCCGCAAGCGTCTGATGCACTACATTCATCTCTTTCCGCCCTTCATCCTTCAGAGGCACCTTGACCGAAGAGTTAGAGATGTTCACCACCTCTGTCACCTTTTCCTCATTTGCAGGTCCCTGTGCAGACTCTAGAGTTTGCACCAAAACCCTAGCAACCATGGCCGATGGCATCTCCCCTGATGGAACTACAGCTGAAGCCCCTGCTTCTTCTTCCCAAAGCACCACAACAGCCTCCTCAGCCGGCGATCCCAGCGACCCATCAAAAGGTTCCAAGATTCACTTCTTGTCTGGAGGAAAGGAGTCGGATGAAGGGCTGCTAGGCCTCTTCTTCTTCTTCAGAGGAAGACCCGACAGAATCTTCCACTTGTCGCTCCTCACCATCTCTTTAATGAATTTGCTCCTTTTCTTGCAGGATTTTCAGAAATAGTGGAAGAGAATGCAAATCAGGGTGCCACTCTGGTTTTATCCTAATAGGCCTTGGCTAGCGCATCCATCATTGCGATAGTTTGTATTCTATGACCCACATTAATGTTCGTGCCCTGAAAATGCGAGGGGCTAATGTTAACACATGATTTCAGCGCTACATCTTGGCCATATACGTGGCACTATGGGTATTAACCTTTCATTATTTTTATTATTATTCTTGCAAGTAGTCAGCCTCAGCCACAAGGATATGGTCAAACCTCGATCTTGATGATTCAATGCCATTTCCCTACAAACATTGATAATGATGTGTCTTAGCTATATCTATCAGCGTGCCACAACTGCATCATTTCCAACACAACTTGCTTCTTCCGGGCACACAAACCAAAGGTCGGCATGCTTCAGTCATTACAAAACCCTAGAAGAATTACAAGAATCAAGAAATAAAGTTCTCCTTCCACTACTTCCAGCTCCTTCGGTGACTGATAGCAGTAGGACCACCAATGCAGACTCAACAATTGAATATTTCACCCTCTTTTGACAAACTCGGGCTGAGCTCTACTACCTCCTACTTATAAAAGCCTTTGAACAGGTTTCAGGTGGGATGGGAGAGGAGGCAGGAAAAAGGTTTGGTCAGCCATGTCTTTATCCTTTTGTTATACTTATACTAAAGCTTAAGATAAGGAAGCTCTTTCTCTCTTTCTCTCTCTCTCTCTCTTTTCTTTTCATATTGTACTGGTCTTACCCCCTTTCATTACTACTGAAATTACCTCGCTGATCACCCGGTGGACGTAAAGAATCTTCTCCTTGAACAACCTTAAATCTTGTGTTGTTTTGGATGCATATCACTCTTATTTAAGCTTTAATCATCAGGCTTAGCTCTCTGTGTGCTGTCATTTCTCGGGACTCTATTCCTTTTTGTATTTCTTGGGATCCCCTACTTCCCACATCAATAGCTTTAGGGTTAGGCCTTTGGGCATCGAGCTTCAGGTTTTCAGCTTCAGGCTTCGACCTTCGGGCTTTGAGCTTCGAGCTTTTGACTTCGGGCATCGAACATCGGGTATCGAGCATCGGGCTTTGAGCTTCGGGCTTTGGTTATCCGGCTATGGGCTTCGGGCTTCAGGTTTCATGTTTTGGCCTTCGAGATGCAGGCTTCATGCTTAAGGCTTTGGGGATCGAGCTTCATGCTTCGGTCATGGGCCTTCATTTCAGACTTCAAGTTTCATGTTTTGGCCTTCGAGATCTAGGCTTCATGCTTAAGGATTTAGGGATCGAGCTTCATGCTTCGGTCTTGGGCCTTCATTTCGGACTTCAGGATTTAGGCTTGAGCCTTTAGGCTTCAGGTTTTAAGCTTGAGCCTTTAGGCTAGAGGTTTTAAGGTTTAGGCTAGTGCTGACAGAGTTTGATCTTCGGGGTTAGGGATCCAGGCTTGGGCTTTGAGGTTTCAAGTCTCAGGCTTCAACTTTGAGGCATTAAGCATCAAGCTTCATGCATGGGCCTATAGACTTCACCCTTTGGCTTTGAAGCCTAAGGCATTAAGCTTCAAGCTTCATGCATGGGCCTATAGACTTCACTCTTTGGCTTTCGGGCTTTAAGTTTTAAGCTTCAAGCTAGTGTATTCCAGTTAAGGATTAGAGCTTGGGCCCTCAGGATTCAAGCTTTGGGCTTCGACTCTTGGCCCACCAGATTTGGGCTTAGGCTTTTGAGCTTCTAGCTTCGGACTTTGAGCTTTAAGCTTCAAAAGACGAGCTTGGGCCATTGGACTTTAGATTTCAAGCTACGAGCTTCTGTCATTAAGATTCAAGCTTATGCTATGGCTTTCTAGCTTCGGGTTTTAGACTTTAGGTTGGAGATTCGGGCTTAGGCCTTCGAGGCTTTAGGCTTCGAGCTTTGACTTTTTTGCTTTAGAATTAGGGTTTAGGCCATTGTGCTTCTAGGTTGAGCCTTTGGGCTTTAGACTTCGGGCTACAAGGTTAGCCCTTCTGGCTTTAGACTTAAGCTTATGGGTTTCAAGCTTGGGCCTTCAGGGTTGGGTCTTTGGGCTTGGTTCTTTAGGCTTTGGACTTCAGGCTTAGGCCTTCGGACTTTGGGCTTCAGGCTTCTAACTTTTGTCTTCAAGCTCGGGCCTATAGGCATTGGGCTTAATGCTTAGGGTTGGGACTTCAAGCTTGGACGTTCAGGCTTCGCGCTTAAGGCATTGAGCTTTTGGATTTAGGCTTTGGGCTTTGGGCTTTGGGCTTTGGGCTTTGGGCTTTGGGCTTCGGGCTTTGGACTTCGGGCTTTCGGGCTTCGGGATTTAGGCATTTACCTTGGGCCTTTGAGCATCGAGCTTAAGACTTTGGGCTTCGGGCTTGGGACATCGAGCTTTAGGCTTCGCGTATCTACCTTTGGGATTGAGCTTGTATGCTTCGGGGTTCAGGCTTTGGGCTTTGATCTTCAAGGATGGGCCTTCGAGCTCGGGCTTAATGCTTTAGACCATTGACATTGTGCTTCAAGCTTCCGTCTTTGGGCCTCGAGCTTTGTGCCTGGGACATTTGGACTCAGCTATCGGTATCCGGCTTTGATCTCCAGACATAGACCTTTGGCCTTCCAAATTGGGCTAGGGATTTTGGGATAAGGCCTTCAGGTTTTGGTCTTTAGCCTTAAGGTACGAGCCTTCAAGGTTTGTATCTTGGACTTGAGCCTTGGAGTTAGGCCCTGAGGCTTCAAACTTTAGGCTTCGGGCTTTGGCCTTCGGGATTCAGAATTCAGGCTTTAGGCTTTGGCCTTCAGGATTCGAGCTTCATGCTTAAGGCTTCCAGGATCCAGCTTCATCTTTCGGGTTTGGGCCTTCTGGGTTTAGGCATTAGCCTTTGGTCTTCGGGCTTCAAGCTTAGGCATTTGGGTTTTCGGTTTTGGACTATGGGCTTCGAACTTTGGAGTTTAGGCTTTAACCTTCGGGCATCGTGCACCGGGTATTGGGCTTTGGGTTTCAAACTTTGGGCTAGGGGCATGAGCTTTTGGACTTGGTCCTTTGGGTTAAGGCTTGGGCCTTAGGGCTACAAGCTTCAATATTCGGGCTTTGGGCTTTGGTCTTCGGGCTTCAGTATTCTGCTTGGGCTTTCCAATTTCGTGGTTCAAGCTGCAAGCTTGGGCCTTCAAGATCCATACTTCAAGCTTCAAGCTTCAATCTTTGCATTTTGGATTTTGGACGATGGTTCCAAGCTTCAGTATTATAGTTTGGGACTTTGAGCTACGGGCTTGGGCCTTCGATTTTCATGTTTCTAGCTTCGAGCATCAAACTGGGCCTCAATCTTTAAGTTTAGAGCTTGGGCCACAGGCTTTTGGCTTGGTTTTGGATTATGGTCGACGGCTTCAAGCTTCAGTATTATAGTTTGGAGCTTTCAGCTACCACCTTTGGTCTTCGTGTTTCGAGCTTCAGTCTTCATTTCTCACTATATTCAGGCAATACAACTCATTGCTTCTAGGAAACGCTCTTGCTTTAGTGTAATATTTTAAAAGATTCATGTCATGATTGATTCAACTAGTTTTACATAGACTGTCGATTACCTAACGCAACCAGCCGCATTTCTAATTCAAAATTGGGACCCAGCAATATTGTGTTTTCCCAAAATTAAAAATATAAAATCAAAATTTGTTTCCCATCTTACACAAGCTCTAATATAGAAAATTAATTTAGGGTAAATTGCATCTGATCCCTAAGCTCAAAAGGGTGTTGCTAATTGATCCCAACTTTTCAAAAATTCGCTTTTGAGTCCCCAAGGTTGTAAAAGTATTATAGTTTGATTCCAACTAAGATAAGGTTACCAAACTTTTACCAGTATGCCCTAAGGTTATTTCCTATCATTAACTTTTTTAACTTTTTAGAGTATTATTTTAAAATATTAATATTTAACCCTTCAAAAAATATTAATATTTTTATTTTTAAATTTTAAACTTTTAGAGAGGAGAAAGCAAAAGGAGAAACAAAAAATTCAATCTTTTTATTTTTTAACTTTAAATTGTTAGAGAGAAGTTAGGACACAAGGTGTAAACGGTTCAAATTGGTTAAGAGAAATATAAAATTTCACGTTTTTCATGAAGGACCAATAAAAAGGCATGATTCTGAAAAGAAGACTAAAACTGCAGTGTTTTTATAACCTTATAACCAAAAACGAGGTTTTCCAAAAGTTGGGACAATTTTGCAACGTCTTTCCGACCATAGGGTTTCGGATGCAATTTAACATTAATTTTACGTATACGGAGACGTCATAGACACAATGGGAAACATGTCGGATATAGAAAATAACATGTCCAACTTTTATTTTGAAAAATATACAAGACACATCCGCACAATCCACGATACTTTTAGGACAATTCAGAACACTTCCAGAACATTCCAGAAACCTAATTCGAGTTTCTCAAAAAACCAAGATCGGTTCAAATTTTAATAAGATTAGTTCAAGATTGTTTATCACCCTGTATAGCTTTGTTTCTCTCGTTCCCATTTTCGAGATACTTCTGGACACTCCAGGATACTTCTGGACACTCCAAGATACTTCCAGGACACTTCGAGTTACTTCTGGGACACTCTGGGAGTTTAATTCATGTTTTAATAAATTGAGACCAATTTAAACTTTAATAAAATTTGTTTAAGCTTGTTTATTATCCTCAAAGGCATTGTTTCTCTTCCATGCCTCTCTCTACCCTAATCCCCTCTCCCTCGTGTCAAGGAATTGATGGCATTGGACTTCATCTTTTCCTAAATCTAAGGTATCTTTTCTCTTCCTTCTTCTCTCCTTCTTCTCTCTCTTCTTCCTCCCTCTTCTTCTATCTATTTTTTTCTTCTTTCCTCTTCTTCATTCCTCTTCTTTTTGCTGTTTTCTTCTTCTCCCTTCACTCTATTTTCCTCCTCCTTCCTCCTAGAAAAAAAACTTGTGAAAAGGGAGATGAATATCACAAGTGTTTGACCAATTCTATGGTTTTTTATTCAAATTTTAACTATTATTATTATATTTAATTAATGTATTCAAAAAGTATTGAGTCCTATTTTCTAAAAAATTCACATTTCCAAGTCTGTCAATAATTTATTTCTAACTGAAATATTTAAAGTCGCTAAACTAACCCCTAAAATAAGAAAGATAATTAAAAACGATGACACTTATTTATGGCATTTAACACTTGGTCATATTAACATAAATAGAATAAAAAAAGACTAGTAAATCTATCCTGAATTCGTGTGGATAAGAGAATCCAAATAAATTCTAATTTACTCTTTAATTCTCGAGCTCCGCTATTATCTGCTACATTCAAAAGGGTCTGAGGTAGAATCATTTTATCTTTTATTTTAATCCAAGGGATAACAAAAAAAAATATTGTTTGTCCAGAGATAAAGCAATTCATCGTCATTTTTCATTCTAAATATACCTTTTCTTTTGTTCACTTATCCCGAAATAATAAATTGAGTTTGTATTCTTTATTGGGCCATGATTTTCGGGCTTGGGCTTTCAAGTTTTGGGCTTTAAGCATCAAACATGGTACTTCAAGGTTTGTACCTTAGGCTTCAGATTTCGGGCTTCGGGCTTCAGTCTTCGGGCTTCAAGCTTTGAGTTTTAGGCTTCAGATTTTGGCCTTTTGGCTTCAGGCTTCTGTCTTCAAACTTCAAGCTTCAAGCTTCGAGATTTAGGCATTTCGGCTTCGAGCTTTAGGCATTTCGGCTTTGAGTTTTGGGATTCGGACTTCAGGCTTTAAGCTTTGGGGCATCGAGCTTTGAGCGTCGAGCTATGGGCTTCTAGCTATGGGCTTCCTCCTTTTCTCGTCGGGCGGACTCCGATCTTCCTACGCACTCAGGCCCTCCAATACGTACCTGATCCCTTTTTTGGCACGCTGGACAGCAATGCCCTTTTTGCTGACGCCATACAGCAGGCCCCAATTCTAAAGGACTTCAGGCCACCCCGACTTGAAGTCTATAAAGGTACTTCTGATCCCCGCGAGCACATTCAAGGGTTTGAAGGTGTGGCTTTCTACCGGTTGCTGATGAGGCCACCAAATGCCACCTCATGGCAAACACTCTGAAGGGGACGACATTCAGCTAGTTCGTAAAACTCCCCAGGGGCCACATCTCTTCTTATGAGCATCTGAAGTGAGAACTGATCGCCCGCTTCATCGGCCGAATTTGAATGGTCGTCTCTAATATGGTGCTTGCCAACATCAAGCAGAGCGACAAAGAAAGCTTGCGAGATTACACCAACCATTTCATTGCCGCAGCGGTGGAAGCGTCGAGCTATGGGCTTCAAGCTATGGGCTTCATGTTTTGGGTTTCAAGGTTCAAGCTTCAGGCTTAAGGCTTTGGGGATCAAGCTTCGTGCATCGTTATTGGGACTTTGGCCATCGAGCAATAGGCTTTCATCTTCGGGGTTTAGGCATCGGTCATTGGGAATCAAGCTATGGGATTCGAACTTTGGGCTAAGGCAATAGGCATTGGGCTTTGTCCTTTGGGTCCATGCTAGGGCCTTGGGCTACATGCTTTAGTATTCGGGCTTTGGGCTTTGGTCTTCGAGCTTCAATATTCTGACTTGGGCTTTTTGGTTTTATGCTTCAAGATGCAAGCTTGGGCCTTTCTGATCTGCACTTCAAGCTTCAAGCTTCGATCTTTGGGCTCTGGATTTTGCTCAACGGGAGTTCTAATAGTCTGGGACTTTGGTCAACAGGCTAGGGCCTCAGGCATTGGGATTTTAGCTTGGGATTTTAGCTTGGGCTTTAGGCTCGGGCTTCAAGCCTTAGGCTTGAGCCATTAGGCTACAAGTTTTAGGGTTTAGGCTAGTGCTGATAGGTTTTGATCTTCGGGGTTAGGGATTCAGGCTTAACTCTCGGGCTTCGGCTTAGAGGCATTAGGCTTTGAGATTCAGACTAGAAGGCATTGGGCTTTTACGCTAGCTTCGAATCCTTAGATTTTAGGGCTTGACAGGCTAGTACCTTCGGGCTTTCGAATCTTCTTGGGTTTTCTAGTTAGGCTTCGAGCTTCGAAGCTTTTGGCTTCGAGTTTTCAAGCTTTGGCTTTGAGCTTCATTATTGGCCTTCGGGATGCAGGCTTCATGCTTAAGGTTCCAGGGATCCGGCTTCGTGCTTTTAGTCTTGGGGCCTTCTTGGCTTTGGGCATATGGGCCTTTGCACTTTGGGTTTTAGGCTTCAGCCTAGGGCATTCGGGGCTTCCGACATTGACCTTCAAGGTTTAGAGTTTCAAAGCTTTCAGACATCATGCATCGCGAGGTAATATAGGATTTGGGGATTTCCAAGCTTTTGGCTAGGGGAAATCCAGGCTTCAGACATTGACCTACGAGGTTAGGGTTCAGGCTTAAGGATTCGTTGCTTTCGATCTTGGGCCTTCTGGATTTGGGCTTGGGCCTCCGCGGACTTTGGACTTTGGCCTCGAGCATTCAGACTCTCGTGTTGTAAGCCACCTCAACTCAGGCCCTCGTAATTCACGATGGGGAATGCAATGGCTTGGTGCTTTCGGACCTTTTTGATCATCGAGCTTCAACGACTTTAAATCGGGCTTTGACATTCGATCTCGTCATCAATTTCCGAGCTTCGAGGATTGATCATGCTTAGCTTTGGCGCGAAGAGTGCTTTGGGCTTTCGAGCCTTTTGATGCATCTCAATGCTTCTGATCTTCGATCCATGCGGGGCCTTTGTTTCATTCAAGCTTCTGAGCTTCGAACATCGATCATCGAGAGCTGCTAGGCGAGCCTTCTTAGGTTGGTTTGGGCCATTCAATGCTATGGGCCTTTGGGCTTCAGGATTCAGCCCTCAGCGTTTCGAGTTAGGCCTTGTGCTTTTGGGATTGGGCTGTTTGGTCGTTTAGGCTTCAGGCTCTAAGAATTTTAGCCTAGTTTTCGGCCAATCGGTCTTCGGCCTTTGAGTTTTCAAGTTTTCGGAAACTAGTCTTCAGGCTTCTTGTTTCTAGGTTTGCCCATAAAGCCATTGGGCCCATTTTTCTAAATGGTTCAAGCTTCAGGTTAGGCTATGAAGATTCGTTGCTTCCAAGCATGGGTTTTGCGTGTCTTCAAGATTTGGGTTTTGGGCATTGGGCTTTTTGGCTTCATTGCTGTGCGTTGTAGTCTTGGAAACTTCGGCCTGAGTTTGAAGCAATTAGGGATTTGAGCTCGGGCTTAGTCCTTTTAGTATTTGGGGTTTAGCTTTGGGCTTGGGGCTTCGAAACCAAGCTTCAGATTTTCAAAGCTTAGGTCATCGCGTCGTGGGCTTCATCCTTCCAATCATGGGCTTCGACCATCAGGCTTTCCAAATCCTATTAGGCCCTGTTGCAATAGGCTTAAAATCAATTTGACTAAATTAGCTTATGGCCAAAAACTCTTAGGTATTATTTAAAAAACTTTTAAAAATATTTTACTTATCTCATCTCACACAAAATTCCAATATTAAACAATCATTTATTTCACATTCAACACAATTTCTTTAATAAAATCAATCAATTTTATTTTCATTTTATCCTACCAACAATTTTACTATTAACCAACCTTACTTATTTCACATTTACATATTTTAAAAATGACCTAAAAAAAAAATCTAATCCCAATTCTTCTTTTTTTCTTATTTACCAAACAGAGCCCTAAGGGCTTTAGGCCTTCGACCATTTAGCCCTTCTTAGGCCTTTGAACTTGCGGCGCTACGGGCATGATCCTTCGGACTTTTAGCTTCGGGCTTAAGAAATTTGGGGCTTCTATCATTAGCCATCGGCCTTCAGCCTCGGCCTTTCAAGCTTCAGGCTTCGGGCTACGATGCTTCAGGTTCGGTCTTCAAAGCTTATACATAAAGGTTTCCAAGCTTAAAGTTTAGTCCATCAGGATTCGAACTTCAGCACGGGCTTTAGGCTTTTAGGCTTCAAATTTTAGGCTTGGCATTTTTTAGCATTAGGGCTTCCATGCTTTGTATTTTAGGCTTTGGCAATTGCCTTAGAGTTTGAAAGTTTGGATTTTGAGCTTCGGGCTTCGGGCCATAGGGTTCTAGCCTTTGGGGCCTGGACCTTTCAGGCTCTGGTATTGCAATTTCCGCGTGTTCAGGCTTTTAGGATCAGGCATCCAAAAGCGTTGGGCCTTTCAAGGTTGCAAGTTTGGGCTTAGGACTTCAAGAAGGGAAATTTAGGCTTTCCAAAGCACAGGGCTTTTGAGCTTTGGGCCTCGGGCATGACCCATTGGCTTTGGGCTTCGGGCTTCAAGGACCCTTAGGCATTCATCCATCGGGCTTTGGCCTACGCGACCTAGCCATTAGCTTCTGCCATTTAGGCTTGGGTCCTTTAGTGGTTATGGGCTTCGAATTTTCAAAGCTTTGGCTTTTATTAGTCTTGACGCTTTAGCCTTTAGGCTCATGCTCTTTCAGTTTGGGCTTTACAATTTGGCTTATAGTTCAGGATTGTCCTTGAGGCTTCGGAATTTGGAACTTAAGCTTCGAGTTTTTAGCTTTGGACCTTCAGGCCTTTTGCGCTAAGTCTTAGGTTTTTTCGGACCTTCTGCAGTGAGCTTTTGGTCTTTCGGGCTTCGGAATTTCAGAGCCTTTCAAGCTTTGGTTTTGCAATTTCGATCTTGGACTTTAGGATTTCAGGCGTCAAGCTTTGCTCTTTTTGGCCATCGAGACTTTGGGCTGGGACTTCCAAGTTTCAGGCTTTCCGGCATGGCGGCCTTCAGGAGTTTGGGACATACACTTTGTGCTTATGCCTTTGGGCTTCGGGCTTTAGGCTTTGGCTTGGCCATTCGTCCGTCGGGCTTTGCCTTCATGCTTGGGGCCATTGAGGCTTTTGGCTTTTAGGCTTGTCTTTATGGTTTGGGGTTCGTTTTTCAAGCTTTTGGCCTTTCGATCTCAAGCTGAGGCTTCAGCCTTAACTTTCGGTTGTTTTAGGTTTTTGGCTTTAAGGGTTTGAGCTTCAGACTTCACTTAATTGTGCTTGGCTTCGCCTTAGGACCTTTAGGGCTTCAGCTTTGATACCTTATGCCTTCCGGTTTGTGCCATCTGGGTTGTTGTTGCAATGCTTCGAGTTTTTGAGCCTTTGAGAGCTTTGGCCTTTAGCATGGGCTTCTGGCCTGGGCTTCCCAAAAATTTAAAAATTGGACTTATAAAGTTGTTCATTGGCCTTTTTGGGCTAATAGAAGACTTCTGGCTTAGGTTTTTGGGCCATTTGGCTTTAACCCTATAAGCTCTGGTTGGTTGTATAGCTTATCTTGGTCATAACCGCTTCATTGCTTAGTTTGAGCCTTCGAGCTTCCAGCCTTTTTGGCCATGGCTTTAGCAAAAAATATGCGGTTTTAAAATTAAATATTGGACTTTTCAAGCTAAGGCCATTGGCTTTATATGTTCATAGACTTCGGAGCTAAAGTGGATTCGCGCTTTGGGCTTAGTTTGATCTTTTGAAGCTCTTGGGTTTGGACTTTGAGCTTTGGCTTCGGCCTATGATGGTTTTGGCTTCGAGCTTCGAACTTCCAGCTTAGCGGTTGGTGGGGACACCACATCGATCGTCGATTCATTCTTGGAAGGAAGTTTATCGTCGACGGCGGATCTAGCATTGCCCTGTGTTCTGATCTTGATTGATTGACTATTAGAGACAGATTGAGAAAAGATGGAGTGTTGCGGATCTGCTGACTTTCGATAGATTGGAAATCTCTATTTATTTCTGATTGATTGGAAGATTTCCATTTTTGGGAATGATTTTATTTTCTCGTCATTTATTTTGTATTATTTTGTTTCATTTTATGTGATCAATTATGTGTTAGGTGGTTATTTAGTATTTCCTCGTTTGTGTGAGGACATTTATTACATTATGTATTTTGTTTTCTTTATTAAGTCCAGCTCCGTATGGAGGCTATATAAAAACGCCTCCCTGTCACTCTTATTTTCTTAATGCTGAATAAATCTGATTTGTGTTTCCCTTGGGATTATTTGATTCTGGAATGAATCGATATTCTGGATAGGGAAGGGCTTGGGCCTTGGGTGAGAATCCCTAAACTCCACCCGCTCCAGCTCCTCCCCTCCGGGTTCGATTCCATTCATCTCGCACCTCCAGCATTCACATCGACTTCTCTGACAGTTTCATCCGCACGCGCCTGCGCCCGACTCGCACGCGTCGCCCCCCGCACGCGACTGCGCCCTGACTGCGTGCGACATCTGCGCTCGCCCGCTTTTGCGTATGCCGGTGACCCTGTTCCATCGTCGCCCGCGCGCTGCTCCGCGCACACGCCTGCGACCCTGCTCCACCGTCGCCCGCACCGCTGTTCCGCGCGCGCGACCGCGCCGCTGCTCCGCGCGCGAGCCCGCTGGCGTTGCCCACCTGCGCCAGTCGCAGCTCCCGCGCGCCCACCTTGCTCACGCCCGCGCTCCCGCCTCGCTCACACCCGCGTGCCCGCCTCGCAGCGCCCGCGCTCTCGCTCATCTCTTTCTAGGCAAAATTATGGACCTAGAAGAACAGAGCATAACCCTTTGGGTGTCAAGCCTTTTGCGATTCCTGCTTATATTAGCCGCCCATCTCTTTCTAAAGAGGAAAGGGACAAGGCTGTAGTTGTTGAGTCCTCGCGTGAAAATATCGAACGTCCACTACGATGTTTTCGGTGCCAAAGTTTTTGGCCACATCGCGGCTGAGTGCGCCCCCGAAGTCTTGATGATAGAGCAGGTCCCCGAGGATACCCTCCTATCTACTGAAGATATCGAACCGACTTATATAGCTGATCACGCATATGCGGAAGAATACGAAAAGTATGAGGATAAGATGCACGAGGAAGATAGTTATTTGATAGAAGTTGAAAATCAAGTTGAGAAAACAGTCATAGAACTGAGTCATAAAGAAGAGCAGATCATAGATTCGATAGAGGCCACTAAATCATTTTATTGTGTTGATAATACTATCGATCATATTGAGATGATAATAGGTCACGATTGGTCTGAGGTTAATAGGTTTGATTCAGTTAATCATACCTATGCATGTCCTCGATTTAGTAAAAACTCTACACCTATAGACCTATATCGGCAAATGGCACATGAGACTGAGTGGTTGGCTACGCGAACGTCTAATTGGTGTGCTGTACAGTTCGCCGGATATTTCTGGAGGATTTTAAGGCATCTATTAGGAATCGCGTCTCTCGTGATTTTAACCTATTCTCCACATGCTTATATTCAAAATTAATCATCTAGTAGGCACCAGTAAGATCGTAAATCGAGTCTGCATATATTTAATATCATAGGTATGAGTCCATTTGAAATTGTGCATGGTTATAAGCCTAGGGTTCCTGTAGATTTCATTCTATTACTTATGCATGCTAGGATGTCTGAGTCTACTGAATCATTTGCAAAACATATTAGGGAATTGCATAAAGAGATCAGTAAGAAAATAAGTGCCAGTAATAACACTTATAATTAGCAGATTGTCACAAAAAATGAAGGAATTTTCAGAAGGAAATTATGTGACGATTCGGGTTCATCCCAAGCGGTTCCCATCCGGAACTGTTAAGAAATTACAAGCTCGTGGAGCTGGTTCTTTTAGAATCTTAAAGAAAATTGGTTCGAATGCGTATGTTGTTAATTTACTATCAGAGTATGGTATCAGTTCAACCTTCAATGTCTCAGACTTGGTGGCATACAAGGAGCCAACAGTAATACCCAGTAATTCGTTTGAGCCTTCATTACCCATTGAGAGTGAACCCTTACCTGAGTGTCCACCATCCAAATCCACTTACAAACATGAACAAATAGAGCAAATCCTTGATGAGCAAATAATTTCCACAAGAAATCGAGGATACCAGTGTTATTTGGTTCGTTGGAAGGGCTCACCTTCGTCTGAGGATTCATGGGTTACCAGAGATAAGTTGCAGAGACTTGATCCAGATTTGCTAGAGAGATATCACAGCAGAGAGGACCCCTACTCGACAGAGTCGAGTCTTTCCCACCCGGGGAGAGTTGGTGGGGACACCACGATCGACCGTCGAATTCATTCCTGGTAGAGGTTTATCGTCGCAATGGCCGAGATCTAAGCCATGCTGCTTCGATCTAAGATTTGATGACTATGTTAGGACAGATTGGGAAAGATGATGCTGCGGCATCGCCTTGACATTTGATAGATTGGAAATCTTCCTATTTATTTCTTGATTTGAAATTTGGGGGGCGGGAACAAGATTTTTCCATTTTGGGCGATGTTTATTTCTCGCATTTATTTTGTATTAAGTTGTTTTCTATTACAGTGCATCATTATTTTTAGGGCATGCTTATTTAGTATTTCCTCGTTTGCTGTGAGGAATTATACATTTATGTCATTTTTTCTTTATTGCAGTCCAGTCTGTAAGGGGCCTAAATATAAACGCCCCTATCCTCTTATTATTCATAATGCTGGAATAAAATCTTGATTTGTATTTTCCTTGGAATTATTTGATTCTGAATGAATCGATATCCTAGATTAGGGAAGGCTTGGGGCCTTGAGTGAGAATCCCTTAAACTCCACCCGCTCCAGCTTTCTTCCCCTCCGAGTTTCGATTCCCATTTAATCTCGCACCTCTTAGCATTCACATTGACTTCCCTCTGACAGTTTCATCCGCACGCGCCTAGCGCCCGACTCGCCCGCCGTCGCCCCTCCGCGCGCGACTGCGCCCTGACTGCGTTGCAACATCTGCGCTCACCCGCTTTAACGTATGCGGCTCGGACCCTGCTCTGCCATCGCCCGACGCCGATGCTCCGCGCACACGCCGGCGACCCTGCTGACGTCGTTGCCCACGCCGCTGTTTCCGTGCCGCGCGACCCGCACAATTGCTTCCCGCGCGGGGCACTTTTGCGCCCGCATGCTTCGCGCGCGCGGACCTCGCCGCTGCTCCGCGCGCACGGCCCCACCAGAGCCGCCCACCTTGCGCCAGGTCCGAAGCGGCCCTGCGCACTCCGCCTTTCCGCAGCGGCCGGCGCTCCTGCCTCGCTCGCGCCCGAGCGCCCGCGGGCCTGTCGCGGACCGCGCGCCCGTTGCGCCCGCGTCGCCTCCGATTCCGCTCGCCTTACTTCGTTCGGACCCAGAGGCCCTATGGGAAATTAACATTGTTGATCTTCCCTGAATTTTCTGACTCAGGTACGAATTTCAACAAAACCTTTAATCTGGTAAAATCAAATACTCTGGAACATTCTGCTCGCTTGTGATTTGCTTGAACTTGCTCCGCCTGTGCTACCTTTCATTATTGAGTGATTTTCAATTACTGCTGGTTAAATATTGTGAGACCCTTAATCCTATTCCCCGTTTCTGATTTATTGAAAACCGGATTGCGCCCTAATCTGAATTGGTAATTTCTCAATTATCTTCAATCTAATTTATTTAAAATTTTAAAAGTAATTAGTTTTGTGGGCTTAATTAATTTCTCAGTTATCACAAAATTATTCTCTGAAATTCAAGCATTATTTTGTGAAAACCTGTTTTATAAAATTGTTGATTTCTAAACTGCATTGTCATTCACATGTCCCGCATCAGTGGGCTTTCGGACTTTGGGATTTAAGCTTTAGGCATCGGGTTAGTGGTTTTAGCTTATGAACTTTGGGCTTCTAGTTCTTGGCTTTGGGCATGGACCTTCGAGCTTTGGCTTTGCACTTTCGGTCTTTTGGCTTTAGGATTCAGGCATCAAGCTTGGGCTTTTGCCGTCGGGCTTTGGGCTTTGGGCTTGGGACTTCAAGTTTTAGGCTTCCTACATGAGCCTTCAAGCTTTGGGAATGAACCTTTGTGCTTGTGCTTTGGGCTTCAAGATTTAGGCTTCGGGTTTGGGCATTCCTCCATCGGACTTTGGCCTTTATGCTTAGGTCATCAGGCTTTGGCCTTCATGCTTAGGTGATCAGGCTTTGGCTTTCATGCTTAGGCCATCAGGCTTCGGCCTTTAGGCTTGGTCTTTAGTGGATTAGGGTTTATTGTTCGAGCTTTGGCCTTTTGATCTCAGCAGTTTAAGGCCTTTGGGTTTTAGTGTTCATAGGCATTGGCCTTTGGGCATCGGCTTTGACCTTAGGCCATTTGGTTGTTGGCTATTAGGGTTTTTGATCTAGGATGTAAACTAAAGTGTAAATTTTTATTACAAATTGTAAATAAATATTGTTATATTTTTTTAAATATAATATATTTTTTATATTATATTTTTATATTTCTATGGCTTTCGAGCTTTAGCATTTTGGCATGGGCTTCTGGCATGGGTTTACCTGTTTAGTAAAATATTTTGGTCTAGAATGTGAAATAAATTTGATATTTTTATTTTAAATTGTTGAGCATGTAAAGTAAAATAATATTTTTTTTATATTAGAATTTGTGTAGAATGATTTAAAAAATTTACTTATTATTATCATTATTTTTTAAACTAATACTATTTTAGTCCTGTTTTAATCCTCGCGTCAAACAGGGTAAACATTGGACTTCAGGCTAAGGTTATTGGGGCTTTAGTGTTCATGGACTTAGGGCTACATAGTACATACTACTTGCTTAGGTCTTTGGGAGCTTTGACCTTAGGCCATCCGGTTGTGGGTCATGCCGTCAGGCCTATTTCTAGGCTTTTTTTTTGTTAATTTCCTTCGAGGCTGTGGGTCTGCAATGGGCTGGACCTCCCTTTTTTCTGCACTGGACCGTGATCTTTTTAGGCTGACTTCCTAGTGGGCTGCAAATAGCTTTATAACTTTCTTATGGGCTTCGAATTCTAGAATTATGCACTTCTGGGCTGACAGGTTTTTTATGGGCCTTTTCCCCTAGTGGGCCGAGCATGTTGAGGCCTATGGCTGGATTTTTGGACATTTTAGGCTAGTCCAGATTTGGGTTTTAGTCTTGGCCTGCATTGCTTAAGGTGGACCTTTGCTATACCGGGCCTTTCACTGCTTTATAAGGTGGGCAGAAGAACTGAGCCTATTTTCTCTGCGGGCCGAAATCTCTACGCCCATTCCTTTTGGATGGGTTGTATTGGTTTATTGGCTCATTCTCCTTCAGGAAAGCTGGAGGCTTTTGGCTGGGTTTCTGGGCCTTTTGGGCTAAGTCCAGATTTGGTTTGATAGAATGGGCCTTTGAATGCTACATTTTGGGTCTTGCCAAGTCTTTTCATACTGGGCCTTTTTCAGGAGGGCTTCTACAATTTATTGTAGCTTTTAATTATGCTGGGGTTTCGCCTTATGTAATGCCCAGTGACATGATCCCGAATTAAATAAAAAAAAAATCTAAATTCAAAATCAATCATAAATCTTAAACTCAAAAACTATTCTCTGTCTAGAATTTTTTGGGCAGAGCTTCTCTCTCTAAAAAGCTAGGGAGACTTGGTTGCCGGTGGCCCCAAAGATTCTATCCTTTCTTTGGTGATTCTAGCCCATCTTCGGGGCTGCGGGTGGAGGATGAGAGCTTCCGCCTCTCGCCGGCGGTACAGGTGGGAGGTTTCCGGTGGGGAAGTCCAAAGAGGCGATGATGGTCTGCAGCCGACGTGCTGTGGCCGGCTTCCTTTTCTTCCTTGGTGGAGTCCAGCCCGCCTCAGGGGCTGGTGGTGGCGGAAAAGGGCAGCCCAGTCGGTAGCGAAGGCTTGTGGAGCTTCTACTGAAGTAGACGGAAGTGACGGCGGAGATCTGCAGCAGAAGCGCTGCGGGCGGCACCCCCCTCTGCTGGGAGGATAATGGTGGATGGGTGACGGCGGAAACGAGGAGCAACATGGTGCCCTTGCCCGGCGAGCGTCGCATCCCCGTGGCCGACTAAGATCGGTTCTAACTTACCGTGGCTGTTAGCTGTCTCGCCGCCGAACCCACATCATCTCTCTCTCTTCTCTTAGGTGGCTGCCGCCGGCTACTGCGTTCGTTTGCTGCTGGTGACTGCTGCCGCATTCTGTTCCTCCCGCGACCGTTGGGTGGCCGGCAGCCATGCAGGCTGTCCTGTGCGCGTAGGAGCAGGAGTTGCGCGCCTCCTGTTCACTACCGGCAGTGGCCTGCGTGTCTCGCCTAGGCTATTCCCGTCGGCCGTCAGACTCCGCGGTCACTTTCGCCTGGTCAGACCCCATCTCCGCTCAGGCCAGTCGCCGGATATTACTCTCGCCGCTGTTGCTGCTTCTGCCGCGGTCCCGCAAGACTCCTCCTCCCTCTGTGGGCGGCAACCTCCTAGCCGCGGCTTCGCGGAAGCCTCTCTTCAACCACCTGGGCGCGACGGATCTTACTCGAACAGGTCAGCACATCACCGGATCGTTTCGCTGTCGCCGCCGTATTCGTCTTCTCCGCAGCCGGCTCCCCGACTGTAAGACTTCCCCCCGCTGCAATCATCGCCGGAGATTCTTTTCTCGGCCGCTGCATTCATCGCCGGAGACTCTTTTCTCTGCGGCTGCATTCACCGCCGCGGTCGCCGGATAGCGGTCCCGCGTGACAAATCCTGGCCGAGAACCCGACAGCCATGCATGGTCTCGGGCCTTTAGGCGCCGTGGTTTCCGGCAGAATCTTAGACCTGCCCTCCGCGCAGCCGACAGCGGCATCGGAGTTTGGGGGATTCTCCGACCGTGCGACACGTGGCGTCATCTTCTGCGGCGTTGGCCTCCTTCCTGCGCTGAACATCTTGGGCCAACCTCTGCTTGGGCTGCATAGCCCACCAATGGTGGGCTCAGGACTACTTCCTGGGCCGCATTAGCTCAAAAAGGAGGAGTATTCCGGTCCATGCTTGGTGGGCGTTACTACTCCACAATGTCCCCTCTAGGCTGTGGCCCTATGGGCTTTGGGCCCTGCCTTACCCTTGTCTTATAATTGGGAATAAACCCATCCGGGAGCTTCCCCCTTTTTAACTACACATGGGCTGGACACTATTAGGTTAGAAATATCATTCTCCTTTACTGGGCCTTTCTTCGGGCCTTCACTGTTCAGGCTTGGGCCACATGATCCTCTAGGATCTGGGCCTTTGTAATCTGCTGTAAGCTCTGTTCTCTTCATGAAGATTGGCAGGCCCCCTTCTCACTGGTAGGCAGCCTATAACTGATGGGCTTTCAACGGGCCAGACCTGTCTCTCTGAATTGGGCTTCATCTCAAACGGACTTTTCAATTTGGGCCATGATTGCTGTGCTTTACATCCTTGCTCTTCATCCAATCAATGAATGGGCCTTTCTAGGCCTTATTATGTTTGTCCTTAGGCTTAAGGCCTGCTTAAGGCCTACTTAAGGCAAACTTCTTGGTGGTGGGCCTGGCAGAACTTCTTGGGCCAATCTTAAGGCCCACTTGGGGTCATCCTGGCAGGCCTCCACCTTAGGCTGCCCCTTTTTTATCAGGTCCTGGACTTCATTCCACTCTCCATACTCTTTTTGGGCCCTCCCCTCTTAGTTTAGGCCCAATTTCTATCTCTTCTTAGTGGCCCCCCTGTTGGGCCTTTAAGACTAGTCCTGTTTGGGTTCTCTGCTTTATGCTTTGGGTCTTCTTGTTGGCTCGGGTAATATCATCCTGGTTGGGCTTCCTTCCAGTTAGAGCACTTTATTTGGAATGGGCTCCTCTGGGCCCATTTAAAATTTTGGCATGCATAAGGTGGGCTCTGGCCCACCCTTCTTAACTGTATATCTTTTTGCCATTCACTTTCTTGGGCTTTTCAGCCCAGCTGAATTGTCTCTTTTTGTATGCTGTGGGCTTGGCCCAACCAAACTTCTGCTCATATCGGACTTCACTCCGCATGGGCCTACCTTGATATGCCATGTTGGATGGACTCTGTGGGCCCATTTTGGGCCCAGTTTGAATGGGCTTTGGACCCATCTTAGCTTCACATGCATAGCTCATGGATTTACATTTTGAGTAGGCCTTGGGCCTTAGTTTCATCTGGACTCTTTTTATTGCAGGTTGGGCGTTGGGCCTTAGCTCATTGGGCCTTAGGCTTTTATTTACTTTTATTTTAACTTGATGTATTGGGCTATATAATTTGTGGTGGGCTTTTGCTTACCACATTGCCTTAGCTTTCTCATGTATTGGGCCTTGGCTCTATGTAGTATCATGTATTGGCTTAGGCCGAAGTGGTTCCTTTGTTAGCGGGGCCCGATGAATAATATATCTATCTTTTTATTAAAAATAAATAAATCTAAATCATAAACCTTAAACCCCCTAAATCTAATTATATCAGGAACTGAAAGGATTTTAGGCCAATTAGTTTAACTAATGTAAAGATGAAGTTTTTATTCAAAATTTTGGTAAACAGAAAAAGAAATATTTTTTCACAATATTATTTCTCATAACCAAACTGGTTTTGTTCCTGGTAGGGGAATAGTGGATAACATTCTTCTAGCTTAAGAATTATTTTACACTATCAACAGTGGTAATAGAGGAGCTAATATTGCTTTGAAATTGGATATGAAGAAGGCTTATGATAGGGTTGAATGGAAGTTTATGACGAAGATGCTTATCTGATTGGGCTTTTCTGCTAGATTCTGCAATATTATTTATAATAACATCTCTAATAGCTGATTTTCTATCCTAATTAATGGGCAACGGTCTAGTTTTTTTCATTCTACGAAAGGATTAACACAAGGTGATCCTTTGTCCTTTAATATTTTTATTTTGTTATCTAAATTTTTATCTAGAGGTTTAAATTCGCTTATGGATTGTAATCATAGTAATAAGGGTAAATAGCATTTGGGTCCCTCTAGTTTGGTCGTATGTGCAAATAGGTCCCTCGAATATTTAAATGTAGCAAACTGGTCCTCTAATTTGATGAAATATGCATATAGGTCCTTGGCCGTGACAGACGTTAGAAATTATTTTCTCTCTCCTTCCTCTCTCTCCTCTCTTCCAGACC